>JBCNJP010000007.1:60499199-60537449 GCA_039602395.1 Deinandra increscens subsp. villosa | reverse complement strand
TTTATACTTCTTAATTCTGCCCGAACTGGGCACCTCCTGAACCCTGTCCGAACTCCCTCCCGAACTTGGATTTCGGCCATCAAGGTTTGGCCAACTCCGAACCTAGAGTTCGGCTGGGTTTCGGACCTCAGTTCATGTCTCCGACAAATGACATTGATCTTCTAGCAATCTTCATCAGTCAGTCTGCTACATCTTGAATCTTGATTATCAGCAAACTCCCCTTGGACTGAAACCTCAGGTATGCAGGAAACGGTTCGAATCTTGGACAATCTCCACAACCAATAAAGTTCCCCCTAGCTTCAAGCACAACCACCCAATTGGAACCGGCATGTATGATAATGATTCACTTCATAAGTTGTATCCGGAAATTGTAAAGACACACGAACATCACTGCATTTTGATAATAATCTTCAATCTTCACTGAATTGTAACACATTCTGATCTTTATGAAAACAGACACGATAAGCATCTTCAATCACAGAAATTCCCCCTCAGCATCAAATCCATCCCAATATATTACTCCGGTAAACGTATATCTCGTTGTAGACTGGAATCTGACCAAGTCTTCCAACAACTCAAGAAAGTATCGGGCATATGACAGAGAGTTCCAAACCATAATTGAAAAGTTTGACATATCGGTTCGCACGAACATCAAAATATACCACCTTTCCATGAAGATCGAAAACCACCATCATCCCTGAACTGATTGCTTTTGAATATTCACTTTTTCAATTATGGAACTTTGAAGTTTTTAGGGTCCCCAAAATCTTGAAAGTGCGTGAGCGTTGCATCGGTTTGGTCGATTACAATCGTATACGTGAGAATATGTGAGAAAACAAACACAAGCAAGGTAAATAAACTCAATCTTTCATTAATACGTGATAACAAGAGAATCAGAGTACACACACAAACTCACAGACAAAAGTTCGCTCAGCTCTCAAAAACTTAACTATTACAAAGAAACAAACACTTATATATAGCCTACGGGTTTCCGAACTCCCTAGCTTGTCCGAACCTCAGGTTCGGCCAAGGCTCGGCCAGGGCTCGGCCCGAGTTCGGCCACCAGACCAAAACCTAGAAATCTTCATGTCTTCGTTTGATCCAGCTCATTGCCATATCGTGTATCAACAAACTCCCCCTTGGCAATAGCTGGACCGTTCTTCATCAGCTTTGAACATTTGTAGCAGCCCCATCATCCTTCCAAACTAACTCATGGTTATTTCCAGCAAAGATGTTGAACGCAAAACAAACCCTTATCACCCTTTGGAACTTCATCGCTTGATCCATGTAATCCGGGTGATACAGGATTGGATTGTGATACAACTCGTCAATATCAGCCTTTGACAAGTTAATCAGCCACATAGGATCGTAGATCTTCACAACCCGGTTATCTTTTCTCAACACAATCACTGCTTCTCCTGTCTTCTCATTATAATACCACCATCTCAGATCTTTGATAAAATCTTGTTGCATCTTCATCAATGGTATTTTCTTCATCACCTCTGGCTTCTTTGGAAACACCAAGATTTTGAGTTAGAAGTACTCCCTGAACTCAAAGGATTTTGTTGGATCCAGACACATTTGATTTGGGAGTGAATTTCTGATATTCTTGCTTTTTCGGCTGAGAACATTCACGAGCGAAATGACCAAAATTAGAACAATTATAGCATCGCACTTTTGATTTATCAAAGCCAATTCTGCCACCAGAGTTCAAATCTTTTCTACCGGTCTTCTTTAAGAATCTTTTAACTCTTCTAGCCAGCATTGCCTCATTTAATTTCACAAAATATTTTGCTTCATTTTCCTTTAATTGGGTGTTCATGGTTTTTAGTTCATTGTTATTGTCAATCAACAATCGATTGGCCTTGTAGATGCCAAACGAACGAATTCTACAAGGATGAGAGCACATATCTTGAACAGATTCATATGAAAGATCCATTATAACCTTTTCTGCAGCAAGAGCTTTTTCACATGACATTGATCTTCTAGCAATCTTCATCAGTCAGTCTGCTACATCTTGAATCTTGATTATCAGCAAACTCCCCTTGGACTGAAACCTCAGGTATGCAGGAAACGGTTCGAATCTTGGACAATCTCCACAACCAATAAAGTTCCCCCTAGCTTCAAGCACAACCACCCAATTGGAACCGGCATGTATGATAATGATTCACTTCATAAGTTGTATCCGGAAATTGTAAAGACACACGAACATCACTGCATTTTGATAATAATCTTCAATCTTCACTGAATTGTAACACATTCTGATCTTTATGAAAACAGACACGATAAGCATCTTCAATCACAGAAATTCCCCCTCAGCATCAAATCCATCCCAATATATTACTCCGGTAAACGTATATCTCGTTGTAGACTGGAATCTGACCAAGTCTTCCAACAACTCAAGAAAGTATCGGGCATATGACAGAGAGTTCCAAACCATAATTGAAAAGTTTGACATATCGGTTCGCACGAACATCAAAATATACCACCTTTCCATGAAGATCGAAAACCACCATCATCCCTGAACTGATTGCTTTTGAATATTCACTTTTTCAATTATGGAACTTTGAAGTTTTTAGGGTCCCCAAAATCTTGAAAGTGCGTGAGCGTTGCATCGGTTTGGTCGATTACAATCGTATACGTGAGAATATGTGAGAAAACAAACACAAGCAAGGTAAATAAACTCAATCTTTCATTAATACGTGATAACAAGAGAATCAGAGTACACACACAAACTCACAGACAAAAGTTCGCTCAGCTCTCAAAAACTTAACTATTACAAAGAAACAAACACTTATATATAGCCTACGGGTTTCCGAACTCCCTAGCTTGTCCGAACCTCAGGTTCGGCCAAGGCTCGGCCAGGGCTCGGCCCGAGTTCGGCCACCAGACCAAAACCTAGAAATCTTCATGTCTTCGTTTGATCCAGCTCATTGCCATATCGTGTATCAACAAACTCCCCCTTGGCAATAGCTGGACCGTTCTTCATCAGCTTTGAACATTTGTAGCAGCCCCATCATCCTTCCAAACTAACTCATGGTTATTTCCAGCAAAGATGTTGAACGCAAAACAAACCCTTATCACCCTTTGGAACTTCATCGCTTGATCCATGTAATCCGGGTGATACAGGATTGGATTGTGATACAACTCGTCAATATCAGCCTTTGACAAGTTAATCAGCCACATAGGATCGTAGATCTTCACAACCCGGTTATCTTTTCTCAACACAATCACTGCTTCTCCTGTCTTCTCATTATAATACCACCATCTCAGATCTTTGATAAAATCTTGTTGCATCTTCATCAATGGTATTTTCTTCATCACCTCTGGCTTCTTTGGAAACACCAAGATTTTGAGTTAGAAGTACTCCCTGAACTCAAAGGATTTTGTTGGATCCAGACACATTTGATTTGGGAGTGAATTTCTGATATTCTTGCTTTTTCGGCTGAGAACATTCACGAGCGAAATGACCAAAATTAGAACAATTATAGCATCGCACTTTTGATTTATCAAAGCCAATTCTGCCACCAGAGTTCAAATCTTTTCTACCGGTCTTCTTTAAGAATCTTTTAACTCTTCTAGCCAGCATGGAAAATTGCCAATTTATATCCATTAACTCCAAATCATCAAGATCCACCTGATCATAATCTTCTTCCGCCAATTCAGCATTGCTAACATTCCCAGTTATCAAACCGTAATAAGATGACACTAAAGCAGAAACAAGGGCCATATAATCTTCAGTTGTAGACACAGACATAGCCATTTTTCCCGTGTTCACCAAATTACTTGCTGGAACTGATGTGCTACTTCCCCCAGAGTTGTAATTCTAATCAGCATGATGTGAGCCCATTCCGGTTCCTGAATTAGAAACATGTCCAGGTAGACCTCCAGCTACAAACGCCGTAGCCGGTGCAGAACTTGTTATTTTTGCCGACTTTCCTGAAATTGTTGCTGGATTAGATCCGTAGTAAACATCCAGATTCTGAACCGCTGCTGGAGTAGTATTCACATTTTTTATTTCCAGATCTCTAGCTTGTAACTTTCCCAACAATTTTACAAACGTCAGTTCAGAATAATCCTTGTCATTCATGATTAGCAGCACGTAAGATTCCCATTTCAATGGTAGACCTTCTAGCAATTTTTCTTTCAGCTCTTCATCATTTTTCTTGATTTGGACATTGTCCATTTCAGACAGCAGGTGACAATATTTTGAAATTAATTCTGGAACACCCTCACCATCAAAACACTTGAAGTTGTCAAATTCCTTGTTTAACACTTTCTTCTTACTTTTCTTATAATGTTCATTGCCTTCACATCTTTCTTTCAGAGTTGACCATAATTCATGAGAATGTTCACATGTTTTAAATTGGTGAAGTAACTCTTTAGGTAAAGCTTGAGTGATTAAACCATAAGCTTTTTTTTCTCGAACAAAGTCAGCCTTTTGTGTAAGATCCATATTCCTTTGCATAATAGGAACATTGTTCAACCCGACAGGATACACATATGGTGCATCCATAGCAATCCATATGTCTGGATCCGTTGTACCGATATATGCTTCAAATATCTTTTTCCAATTAGGATAGTCCTCAAACTTAAGAAGTTTGGGAACTTTCTGAGTCGTCCCGATTTCATTGTCGTAATTCAGTAATGTTTGCATCTGCGATTGAATAGCAGCAAACGCGGAATAATCCGACAATTTGGAAAAATTCAAGATTCAAGATTCTGATCTCCGAACTTGGTCCGAACTTAAGACAAGCTCCGAACTTAAAGTAAGCTCCGAACTCACTCCAAACCTTCAACGATCTTGAAAACAAAGTCCGAACTCCCTACGAACTTATCACCGAACACAGAAACTCCAAACTCTCTCCGATCCTGGTCCGAACTATCTCCGAGACAGAAATTCTCACCGAACTCTCTCCGATAGCTCACCGAACTCTCACCGAATAAAAAATGTGACCGAACTTGATCCGAACTCGACACTCGGAGCGGTTTCACCGAACTTCAGGTTCGGCCGAACGTAAAAGTTTTGGAATTTTTCAGATCTCACCAGAATACCCTCACAAATGAACTCAAAACACTCAGAAGACCAAAAGCAAACAGAAACAAGGACTTTTGACACAAAAGATGATGATTTTCACGTAAATTTCCAGAGAGCAACTTGAAAAATGAACTTCGAATATACGAATTGCAACAAATCGAGCCAAACAGCACCGGATAGCTCTGATACCACTTGAAAGTGCGTGAGCGTTGGATCGGTTAGGTCGATTAAAATCGTATACGTGAGAATATGTGAGAAAACAAACATAAGCAAGGTAAATAAACTCAATCTCTCATTAATACGTGATAACGAGAGAATCAGAGTACACACACAAACTCACAGACAAAAGTTCGCTCAGCTCTCAAAAACTTAACTATTACAAAGACACAAACACTTATATATAGCCTACGGGTGTCCGAACTCCCTAGCTTGTCCGAACCTCAGGTTCGGCCAAGGCTCGGCCAGGGTTCGGCCACCAGACCAAAACCTAGAAATCTTCATGTCTTCGTTTGTCCAGCTCATTGCCAAATCGTGTATCAACAATAAATCTGTCCAAGGCTGATATAGATGTGTTGTATCACAATCAGATCTTGTATCATCCTGATTATATGGAGCAGGCGTTGCAGTTTCAAAGGGTGATACGGATTTGTTTTGCTTTCAATATCTATGTCGGGCATAATCATCAGCTGATATGGACTGGAAATGAGGCTGATGTTCAAGGTTTATGAAGAATGGTCCAGCATTTGCCAAGGGGGAGTTTGTTGATACATCGTGTGGCAACATGCTGGATCAGACAAAGCGTTTGAAGACTTGAAGATTTCAACCAAGTCCTGCTGGCCGAACTCTGGCTGAACCCTGGCCGAACCTAGGCCGAACCTAGGGTTCGAACTAGCTGGGAGTTCGGATAGCAGGTTGTCTTATAAATAGGTTAATAGCTTAGTTTTCTGTAACGAGATTTGCAATAGTGTGTGTTTTGTAAGGTGTAAACAGTTCTGATTCTCTCTGTATTTCATACTTGCTATTGAATGAGAGATTTAACTTAATATTTACACGTATTGTTGTCGTTTAGCTATCACATTGATGTCGAACTGAACACGATCCATACGCTCTAGCGTTTTCACCAAGTCGTGATCGTTCTCGCAAAAGATAAAAATAGTGTCTGATTCTGTATTGCATTTACTTTTTATAATCAAAAATATCAAAAAAAAATTAGGTGTGTTTTGATATAAAGTTTTGAAAAATCAAAAAGATTTTATTTCTGATTTCTTTTCGTTCGATCAACATGTAATTCGAAATCAATTTGAAAATCAATATGTCTTGGAGTCTCGAAGAGACATTTTGCGCCAAGATTATTTATGTTGGCAGGTTTTTATGTGGGAAGAGAATATCACAACTTTAAGTCTTCTGAAGTTGTTGATAAGAAAATTATACACGCTGCAATGTCAAGTATTCAAGTTCAGACTCATCGTCAAGTTGATGGAGAGTTTGATTGAAGATACAAGTTTACATAGAAGATGATACTGCACATGTCGATGGGGAGTTTGTTGATGCATAATTCTAAGTCGTCATGTGAAGTATCAAATACAAGACAAAAGGCTTGTCCGAACCTGAGGCGAACTCCCAGTTCGGACACACACGAACTATGTCCTAACTGGAGGTTCGACTGATCGTGTTTAGCATAGGTTGTTCATTCTATAAATAGCTTGTCTTGTATAGAGTTGAGAACTTCTTGTCAAATCATATGCGTGTGTACTCTGTGTGTTTCTCTGTCGTTAATACAAATTCTTTGTATTTACTCTTTGCATACACATTTTACATTGATTTCGATACGACCGAGTAGACGATCCACCGCTCACACATTTACACTACTATAAATAGTTTGTGCTAGAATGAAAGCTTATGAGTTATGTCATCCTACACTTTCTGTGTGTGTGTTCTAGAGAGAGAAACCAAAGAGTTCTTCTTGTAATCTTAAAGTGATCAATAAGAAAAATCTTATTGACATTCTCATTTTCACTAGATTGATTGAAACATGCAGTAGTAAGATCATTCCGTGTCCTTACACATAGTGTGTGAAAGCAAAGTGAACTGTGTTTGTATATTTTGCTACAAAACCTTTATTTCATTTAGTGAAAGCTTGCTCTCCATTAGTTTAAAACCAATATCCTTCAGCATATAAGAACCATCAAGCCTAGCTTAATCATGTTCCTCACCCTGGTTTTCTTGGCTCCTGGGATTCCTAGTCACATCTTCATATACCTCGGGCGCCACTAAAGGTGACCTTGGGTCAGAAGATGGTCTAGTTGCCATGAATTGGGTCTTATTGATGTTACCATTGTCCACTGGATCTAGTGGGGATTCAAGTGTAATGGCATCCCTTTTCACATCAGCCATGTCTATACTCCTATGGCTGAACTCCTTACCAAAGTGTGGTTTGGGTGATTTTTCTTTAAGACTCTTCAACACATCTCCTGCAAATAAGGTTTCTGGAGATTGTGTATGTCACACCCGACCGTCAGCAGAATATGTCGGGGCGCAAAGTTCGTCCAGATATACATAACACTAATTCGAGTTGCGATATTCTTAACTAAACCCATTTCCATAAACATAGAATAAAGCATAAGCAAATCATGATTCAAGGTTACAATTCAAAACATAACATCCAAACTAGTAATCATAAAGTCTAATGTTTATTTAATAAGGTCGTCTAAGTCCCATGCAACCCTATGATGGCGGAAGAGATAGAATCAAACAGCAGCACCTGCAACATCTTCAACATAAAGGTCAACTTCAAGAGTTGGTGAGTAAACATAGGTTTATCAATAGTGTATGAAAAATCAGTGCGATTCGTGAGTAATGTAAGTACACATGCGATAAACGGGTAATGAATATATTAGATAAGAGCGTAATCAAATCCTGACATTAAGGTTTCCAATCACAAGGCGCCCAAGCCAAGGCAGGCCAAGTGGGCTTGTTAAGCCAATAGATCTATAACCGTAACCCCAACATTTTTACTATTAATAACTACGCGTAGAGTATGAGTATGAGCACAATCCAAATATTACACACAAGTCTAATCACATAAGATCATACAATACGAGCACAGAATCGCATATAGTTTGAGTAAAGATTTATCGAGTAAGAGTTTGATACGTCACATGCAAAACCCCAAAACAATACAGTAAAAAGGGGCTATGAATACTCACCTCACGGGTGAATCGAGAAGAAAGATAAGCGATAGCGATGCGCGAAAATCATGTTCGGAGATCACCTTGGCGATTGACCGAGATCGAGCCAAAATAGATAGATAAATGAGTAAAGTGATAACCGTGACTTAACACGACACGACATGACACAACCAAATCATGACTCATTGGTGTTTTACTCAAGTGATAGCGCACGGACTTAGTTTGGGTTCAAGTCCATTCCCTAAGCAAGGTGGAATGGTCCTAATCTACCAAACTAGCATAGAAGTTAAACTAGGTCAACAAAAGTCAATTTCCATGGTAACAATTCAAGGTAATTCACATGCTTATCATACAAGATCAGAATTAGTATAATCTATTATAGATTTTATAGATCTACTCGAATCTAGCATGAACCTAGCCAAGTCTAGCATGAATCTAGTCAAATCTAGTATAGAATTCAACTTTTGGTCAACAAAACTAACCCTATCAAGCATGCATGGGTGAATCTATCATTTAAATACATAAAAGTTCATGATTTGTGGGTCTTACATACAGATCTAACTTCACATGCCAAGAAAATTATAGATCTAAACATGTTAGGAGGTAAAAATGTCATTTTTGAAGTTTATAGCACACATTTCTAACCCTAGATGACACACATGTTGAGATCTTGACATTATATCAAGTCTATTCGAAAAATAAAAATGGAATCTTGATGAGAAAATCCCTAGATCTAGCCCTAGATGACATGCTTTCCATAGATCTAGTCATGATCTAACCTAAAGGTGAAATCTTGATGACATATGACATGGGTTTTGACACATAAGAGCATGCAAGATTAGATCTAATCAATTTCCAACATAAAAATCAAGTCTTGATGCATAAAACCCAAGATCTATACCATAAAAGCATGCATAATCATAGATCCAAGCATAAAACGCAACAAAGTTCCAATCTTGGACCAAGAAATCAATAGATCTAGATGAAGAAATGATTTACAACATAGATCTAACCCTAAGAAGTCATAAAGGTCAGATCTTGATAAGACGGGATGAGGATCAACACTTACCGGTAAACCAAAAAGATGAAGAAAAGGGGTGAAGAGGGAGGATCCAATCTTCAATCTTTAAAAATGGTATTAGGGTTTGTTTAGAGGATTTCCAGGGGTTTTGGGACGTTTTAGAGCTGATGGGGGCTGAAAGTGGAGAGCATGGAGGCTAATGTTGCTTAAATAGGGAGCTAATTAGGGTTTTGCTGGAAACCATGCACTAGGTGTATCACCTACTACATGGGTGAGCTCCAGTCGATACGCCTGGAGCCTCCCCGGACAACCAACTTGCTGATTTGCTATTTTAGGTGCTCGGTTTTTCGTTTTTCGGTGTTTTCGAGTCCCGTTTTCTCTCAAATCACCCAAATAATTGCCCCATCACGTTCATTACATTAAATCCACTCAAAATGATAACAAACATGTCCCGTAATGCTAATGTATACATAAATTAGGTTAAAACATGCAATTTTGGTCGGTTTTGCCGTACATATCACTTTTAAGCAATTCACCTATGATTTATGACTCGATTAAGTGTGTGATGATTCATGACATCATGTGTGACCATATGTGACTATAAGACTCATAAATATGACAAATCTGATATACGATACACAAAAGCGTGATCACCCGGTTAAAATCAAAATCGCACGGGATTTACCGAACGTTCACCGTTTTCGTTCTAAACCTCAAATCCTTGCACGTCCTCGCTTGTATTCACTTGTATGCTTAACTAGTATCACATACAAGTCTCATACATGCTCGGATTGCTTGAATTCCCGGTTATACGTAATTATCGGTGTATTCGCGGTAAAATCTGAAATAATGGCAACTTGAATATCAAATCGATTAATGAACATAATAATGAATCCAACACCATAAAATTAAGTATAAAACATCATGATTAAACATAATTCCTCATTCTATTATCAATCAAGGGTTTCGGGTTACAAAATGGATTGAATCGGATAACCAAAAATCAGAGATGCTACAGTGTATAAGAAGTACAAAAAATGTCATCACCTTCACTTTGAGGTGTAAACTGGCTTGGTCTTGTTGGAGTTTTGATAGTGAATGAGGGATGTACATTCAACCCTATAGGATCATCTCCTTTTAAAGAGTCACCTTTTTCTTGGTTATCCCTTTTGGCTCTTTTCTATCTAAGGAATTTGTCCTTGATAGGGCTTAAAGTTTGGGTGGCTATGGGTTGCATAGGTGGAGTAGACCTTGCACCCTCTTTTTCAGGATTTTATGGATCATTAGTTCGGGATGAAATGACTAGAATGTTATCAAATTTTGAGTGTCTCTTCCTCTTTTTGGGTGGTACTTTTTTAGAAGAGGACGGATTGGCAGTTGAGGGTTCAACCTCTGATGGTGCAGCCACTAGAGGTCTTGGTGCAGGTATCAGATGGTCAGTGTCCCTGCTTGTATACCCTTTTTTCTTTTCATTGCTTGATAAATAAGAAATTAAATTTTCATTTGGTACCCTTAACTAATAAATTTTATCAGAGATTTTTAAGTTGGATATCAAACACCTTAGAATGTGCTGCAAAAACCTGGAATACATGTGAAAGAAGTGAACATTGATTGGTTTTAAATTGTCTACCATCCCATCCAGCACAATTCTAGAAAAATTAAAATTTGACCTTGTACCAGTCCATGAAAAGTTGAGGCATGCACTGAAGAGAGTTCATCAACACTCTTCTTTGAGGATAGATTTGCCAATATCATATGAGCCAGAAATCTCCATTTGAATGGCAATTGTAACTTCTTGATTTCTTATCAGATCCTCCATACCCTACAGCCCTTAAGGTTGTAAGATACCCAGAGGAGGGCACTTCTTTGAAGCCTCCTTGGTCATTAAAATTTAGATATGTTCTTATGACCTCTTCAGTGATTGTTACCTCGTGACCTTGAACTTTTAAGTGTACTTTATACACTCCTTCAGCAGTCTTTGTTCTTGAAGCATTTTTCCAAAATTCTGTAATCACAACTTCGCAAATGTTTGAGTAAACTGTAAGAGCGTAGCAAATGTGTGATGCTTTCAGAAAGTCAATCATTTCATGGAATACAAATCTTTTCTTTGTTTTTGACAGTAGTGCCACTGTGTTGTGGTCAGCATGGAACAAAGCATTTGCATCTAAAGACGATTCCCCTTTCATTGCTTTGGGTGCCATTTGTTGATGTTAGTTTGAAGATGAACAAAATTGGAGAAGTATGAGTAGGTAGTGAAGAAAAGGCGAATGTTTGGAAGTATATGAGATAGATGGAGATTAACTGCGTGCAGTTAATTTGTGGAATCGTGGGTTTTAGGTTACCGCTTGTCGCTTTAAATTAGGGATGTGGAAGGGATGTAAAAGAGAAAAAGGTGGCTTGACGTGGCTTCTTCTTGTTGGACCTACGGTTGTCCCATCGGACAACTTGCATAGATATTTGTTTAAGAAGATAACCTTTTTTCTTAAGTCATTAGTAAAAATTTATCTCGGAAGACAAATTTTACCCATACTAGGTAAAATTTTATCTCGGGTGAAGTTACCTCGAAGGAGATTTTCATCAGAGTAACTCTTTTAATCTTTTAAATGTCCTGACAAGATTATCTCGGAGAGATGACGTCATCCGATATAAATAAAGTTACCTCGGGTGTAGTTATCTCGGGTGAAATAACCTTTCCTTGGTAATTTTAGTTATCTTGGATAGGTTATCTCGGGTAATATTACGTCATCCGATATAAATAAAGTTACCTTGGTTGTACTTATCTCAGGTGAAATAACTCTTCCTTGGTAATTTTAGTTATCTCGGATGAGGTTATCTCGGGTTAGATTACGTCATTCGATATAAATAAAGTTACCTCAGTTGTAGTTATCTCGGGTGAAATAAATTTTCCTTGGTAATTTTAGTTATCTCGGATGAGGTTATCTCGGGTGAGATTACCTTAGTAGTACTTTTTAACAAAATGTTTTGTGGCTTAAGGAACTTTTCAAAGGTTTTGACAAGTTCTTTTCTTTTGTATCAAGAGATGGATCCAAAATTTTATTTTATTTAATTAGATTTGAAATTAATCTATTTAATCAAAACTCATCATGCCTATGGCTGTGATAAGGTAGAAGAATCTGGCCTCATCAAATGCTTTTGTGAATAAGTCAGCCAATTGATTTTTAGTTGGAACATGATGGAGTTTGATTAATTTCTTTTCAACACAATCTCTAATAAAATGATACCTGATCTCAATGTGCTTAGTCTTTGAATGTTTGCCAGGATTGTTGGTGATACTGATGTCACTTGTATTGTCGGGAGTTTCCATGAAGTTGATGCCATAGTCCATCATCTGATTTTGAATCTAAAGTACTTGGCCACAGCATGCTAAAGCTACAATGTATTCTGCTTCTGCTGTAGAAATTGAGACGCATGTTTGTTTTTTTCATTGCCATGATACAAGTCTGTCTCCCAGAAATTGGCATCCACCAGATGTTGACTTTTTGTCAAGATTGCATCCTCCATAGTCACTGTCTGTGAAAGCCTTCAGATTGAAGTCTTTATTATTAGAGTACCATAACCAAATTTTGGTTGTCCTTTTAGGTATCTAAAAATTCTTTTCACAGCATCTAGGTGTGATTCCTTTGGTCCAGCCTGATATCTAGCACATAGGCAAACACTAAACATGATGTCAGGTCTGGTTGCTGTAAAATACATAAGGGAACCAATCATGGCCCTATATGTGTGCTCATCAACAGGTTCACCAGTTACATCAGATGTTAACTTGTGTGATGTTGATGTAGGAGTTTTGATAGTGGAGGATGACAGCATGTCAAACCTCTTTAGCGTATCCTGAATATATTTAGATTGATTCAAGAAAATACCTTCTTTTGTTTGCCTTACTTGAAGACCTAAAAAGAAAGTCAGTTCACCCATTGACCTCATTTCAAATTTTGCTTGCATTAGGGCTTCAAACTCCTTACAAAGAGCATCTTTTGTTGAACCAAAGATTATATCATCAACATAAATTTGTACCAATAAAAGATCCTTACTAACAGTTTTAATGAAGAGAGTTTTGTTAATATCTCCTCTTTTATATCCATGTTTAATTAGATAACAAGAGAGAGTCTCATACCAGGTTCTTGGTGCCTGTTTAAGACCATACAGAGCTTTTATCAGTTTACACACCTTGTTTGGATTATGTGGATCTTCAAACCTAGGTGGTTGACATACATATACTTCTTCATTTAGTAATCCATACAGAAAAAGCACTTTTTACATCCATTTGGTAGACATGAAAGTTTTTGTAAGCAACATAGGCTAAAAATATCCTAATTGCTTCTAATCTTGCTACTGGTGCAAAAACTTCATCATAGTCTATTCCTTCTTCTTGAGCAAAGCATTGAACTACTAACCTTGCCTTGTTTTTTACCACAATGCCCCTTTCATCTTTCTTGTTTCTAAAAACCCATTTTGTTCCAATTGGTGGTGGTGCATTCTTTGGTAGATCCTCCAATTCCCATACTCTTTGTTTGTTGATTTCAAGTAGTTCTTCTTGCATAGCTTCAATCCAACTGTTTGCTCTCACAGCTTCATTTATTTTCTTTGGTTGTTCCTGTGACAAGAAGCATGAATGTAGACAAATGTTTGCATCAGTTGATTTACTTCTTGTAAGTACAGGTGCTTCCACTTCTCCTATAAGATTCTCTAGAGGATGATCTATTAAAACTATAGAGTTATAAGAAGGTGGGAATTCATGATGATAATTAGGCTCAGAAAGGTTTAATGGAGTAAACTCATTCATAAGCACTAATTCTGATATTTCTGGTGAAGAGAATGATTCTTGAACATCTTAATTTTGTGAGGCAACAGGCTCAATGATTTCTTCAATAGGAGTAGTTGAGCTTAAACCTTTTCGTAAAGTGGAGGTTGAGTTGCTACATCCTATCTGATTTTGTATCGAAGCCTGTGATTGGTTGTTCAGATCATATTTGCTTCTTGGGTTTCCAAGATTTACCGTTGTGTCTTGATGAGTTACCATGTGATTTTCAGTTGGTCTTTCTGATTCATTTGCAATTTGAGGAATAGGTGTTCCATCAGAATTGAATTGAATTACATCTCCTAGATTCAAGTTGAAACTGGTTGTTGGGACAAAAGGTCTTGTGCTAACAGATTAGAAGAATGGAGGATCAACACCTTTGAACCTTCCATTTGTAGCATTTTGAGGTACTTCTGTCTGCACATTTTCACTAAGAGGCTTAGCAACAGTTATATTGAAAGCAGTGGTTAGTGAGTCAATATCAATTAACCATGAGGGCTTAGTTCTAAAATTTTTCTTTGATTTTTTATTAAATACCACATTTATGGTTTCTTCAATAATCTTAGAACTGGAGTTGTATACCCTGTATGCCTTAGAGACACCTGAAGTATCTAACAAAATAACCATCAATAGTTTTTTCAGCGAATTTTGACAGTTTCTCATTGGTTATTAGTATTGTAATAGGACAGCCAAATGATTTAATAAAATAAATATTTGGTTATCTTTTTCTCCGAATTTCATAAGGTGTCTTGTTTTTTCCTTTTACAATCAAAATCCTGTTTTGCACATAGCATGTAGTGTTTACTACCTCTGTAAAAATGATACAGGTACTTTTGATTCAGCCAACATAGATCCTGCAGTCTCACTTAAAGTTCTATTTCTTCTCTCAACAACACCATTTAGCTGAGGCGTTCTAGCTGCACTGAATTGCCTAGTGATTCCTTTTAAATATTTTAAAACATGATTCTTAAACTCTGTACCATTGTCCCTTCTTATTGTTTTGACTTTTAAATTAGACTGGTTTTCAAGCTGCGTAATTAATGCTTTTAGAATCTCTGAGGTTTCATCTTTGGTTGAAAGAAAGAATACCCAGGTGTATCTTGAAAAATCATCAGTTGTTACAAAACAATAAGACTTTTTCCCTAAGCTCTTTACTCTTGTAGGACCAAATAAATCCATATGTAGCAATTCTAAAGGACTTGAGATAGAGCTTTGTAATTTGGGCTTATGAGAAGATTTGTGGTTGCTTACCTTTTAGACAAGCAATACATTCTTCAATGCATGTGAATCTTTTATTTGGTAAACTCTTGACCAAACCAAGTTTTACAAGTTTGTTCATAGTTTTAATGTTCACATGACCTAATCTTTAATGCCATAAATTCGATTAATCTATAGAGGCCTTGGGTATAAGGCACGTGATACCATCCTTAGATGTTGTATGTGCCATATCCAGAGTGTATAGACCATCCTTTCTAGGTGCTTTAGTCAAGACTATTTTATCAGAAATTTTGATATCTAGTTTAAGGATGATAGCTTCTTTCTCATCAAACTGAACATAGAACTTCTTTTCGCATATTTGTGAGACACTTAGAATATTGAAGTTAAGCACATCAACAAAATTTACTTTATCAAAGGTAAGCTTCCCATTGGTAACTGTACCTTGTCTAGAAAATTTTCCCTCAGTGGTTCCAAAAGCAACTGGTCCTCCATTAACTCTTTTGTATTTTTTTATAGATCTTTATTTCCTGTCATGTGGCAAGAACATCCACTATCTACAACCCAGATGCTGCTCTGAGATTTATTGGATGTGATCTGCACATGTTAAGACAAAATATGAGTTAATTTCTGAGGGAGACCCAAGCCTTTGTGGTCTTGGGTCTTCCCATTGCATCATTGTATTTGTACTCTTTGAGTACAAGTGTTTGAGTCACTTCTTTAGTTTTTGAAGACTCAGCTTTTGACTGATCATGGGTTAAAGAATTTTGACTATTTGGGGGGAATAGAAAAAGAGTTTATTTCAGACTAAAAGTCTATGACCAATTGTCTTGTGACATTCCTTCTTGAGCAAAATGTCCTAATTGGTGACAATTGTAGCATTTGGCTTTACTTTTATGAAATCCAATTTGAGCATTTCTATCTCCATTGAACTTTCTGCCTGCTCTTTTGTAAAACCTTTGTGCACGTAAGGAGATCATTGCTAGTTGTGTGTTGATGTCCATCTCTTCTAGGTTATCAGCACTGAAGCATTCTAGATCTGATCTAGTGAGCCCATTCTAACTATTATCTATAATATGAGCAAAGTTGTTATAAAAGAGAGGCATGATTTCATTACCTCTGGGTGATGTGGGATAAGTGATCAAAGGAGCATGTTCACTATAGTGACTTCTATCTTCGTGAGCAGTGATAAGTGTAGTAGATGTTGGAATAGTTAAGTTCACTATACCCAGTTGAGCTTCATTATACCCAATTGAGCTTCATTATGCCCAGTTGAACTTCATTATACCCAGTTGAGCTTCATTATACCCAATTGAGTTGATTATGCCCAATTTAGCTTCATTATGCCCAATTGAGCTTTATTATACCCAATTGAATCGATTATGCCTTATTGAGCTTCATTATGCCCTATTAAGCTTCATTATTCCCAATTGAGCTTCATTATGCCCATTTGAGTCTATTATGCCCAATTTAGATTGATTATGCCCAATTGAGCTTCATTATACCCAATTAAGCTTCATTATACCCAATTGAGCTTCATTATGCCCAATTGAGCTTCTTATGCCCAATTGACCGTCATTATACCCAATTGAGTCGATTATGCCCAATTGAGCTTCATTATACCCAATTGAGTCAATTATTCCCTATTGAGCTTCACTAAGCCCAATTGAGCTTCATTATGCCCAATTTAGATTGATAATGCCCAATTGAGCTTCATTTTTTATGAAAGGGGAACGGTACCCCCGACAAATAATGATTAATAATAATAAAAAACATACAAAATTGGAGGTTTAAAGCCCACCCAAGGAATAATCAAGGGAAGACAAAAAAACCTAAAAGCAAAAAACAAGTTAAGCTGGACAAGGGTTAATGCTACAAAGCCTAGCCCAAAAGAAGCTAAACCGAGCCCTAAAAACAAGACAACTAGGAACCAACGTATGGCCCAAGATAAAAAAAAAACAATACTGCCTAGCTTGAATGCCGACCGATTTACTCATACATATCATTAAAGCAGCCTTAAAAACCATCCTATCCATTTGCACCATCAGCAGATCTTCGAATGTCACTGATCTCAATAACCTCCATAGAATAGCAGTCCCTTTGAATCATATTATACCCATGCATACACCAATAACATTTATGCAAAAAGTACAGTTTTGATGTGCATTGCATAATTATTCTCTTCATAGATTCATGTAGATCTTTACGCCAAATATATCTAGTAACAGTTCAGGGCCTCGTCTTAGTTGTATCAGCAAAGCCCATCATAACAGAACTGAAATCATTACTCTTTCCATGTAAACTCCATAACCACGTTTCCAAAATACCATAGTCAAACCATCCCATTTTAGCAGGTCTAAATTGAAAATCAGTAGACTCATTAAACCAACCATTAAACCAGGCCTACAGATAATCAAATTTAATCCAGCCCCTAATTATCTTGACAACATCAGCTTTAGTTAACAACATCACCTCATCAGCAAGCCAATAAGCCTTCCTCAAATCCCAAGCAGTAGTCACTGTAATTTAAACTGCATTGATCAGGTCATTAGGGAAATAATATGCATACCAGCCCCTAACAGCAGTAAATAACCCACAGCAACCATAAACATATACTGTAATAACCCTGTTGCAGTAGATAACCCACAACAGCTCAAGATCACTACTATTGAGATAGATAAACCAATTATCAGCATCAGTTAGCAACAACCATGTAACTATAAACAGCAGCCCACATAGATTGAATCTATGTCCACCACATCTCACCAGCAATATACAAAGAGCTGTGAAATAAAGCCATTCAAACCCAGCATTCAACATGGAGAGAACTGCTCTATGCACCTCAGTTAATGTAAAAAGAGCAGCATGAATATACTTGGTAGGAAGCTCAGAAGAGATAACCAGCAACCTAGCAGTTATGCCAAAAACCATTACCAACAGCACACTAGCAAAAAATACAGCCTTACCCATTTTTAATCTCCATATTTTAAACAGATCTTCATTACTTGACCAGCAGCCCCTATCAACAGTAGTCTAGACACCTCAAAAACTCCCAGTTTATTTCTTATGCACCTAGATCTTATATTTTCCATAATAGAGAAAGACATAGAATTAGCCCATCTATACATCACCAGATTACACCTCAGTAATTTATACTCTCAAGCTTTATGCTTCCACCTAGTAAAAAAGAAATGTTGCACAAAACTCCAGTGACAAAGAATCTTTCCCTATACAACATAACCAGCAGAAACATGACATCCTCACACCATCCCATGACTCCAAATGGTAATAGCATAATGTTACACAGAGCTCCAGAGCCAAAGTCCTTGACCTTATGTAACAAATCCATAAGAAGCACATCTCCATCGCTAACCCATATCAAAGTGAACCAATGACTCAAAGACTCAAAATAGGAAAAATAAAAGGCTGACTCAACAGATTTAACACATGGGTTTACATAACGGTGAACAGTGATAAAAATACAAAATTTTAGGGTGGAAAAGGATGTCCTATAAGACCTGGTATGATCCAACCTTATAACTCCCAGGCAGGTGCATATGACATGCCACCAACAACCTAGCAGAATCAATTATTGATCCAGATATGAACTAAATAACCAACAAAGCATAGAAAAATAATAAAAAAAGACATAAAAATGACAGATTTGAGACAGGGAAGCAACCAAGATTGCCAGATGACTACCCAATGTAATTTGAGGTCCTCAACATCATATTTGAAGTCCCAAACCAAGCAATACCCATCCACACCTACCTCACCACATCTACTCTCAATACTCACCAAAGAAAGTGCATAATGTGTGCAATGTGCATCAAACCAAATCCCATCCCAAACCCTAAAACTCACCAAGTTATTAATCAGACCCAACAAGTCCCATCCCGAAACCCCACTCCACACTCCAAGATGAAAAATAATGAGAAATTTCAAGGATCCAATTTTTCTCTCTCTGTGCTCTCGCCCTAGCATATTCAATATCCCCCACTCCCAGCAATTCACCTTAGATTGTAGTACCATAATGACTATTAGTCTTGTTATCATTCTTATACACATTAAATCCCCAAATGCTTCCCATTTTATTAGTAGTTAAAGGATTTTTCTTTATCTTCAGCCCCAAGAGCTTTAGCATAACAATCTCAGTAATTTTCCCACATAATATCTCCACTGTCCTTTCTTTCTCTTGAAAAGTTCTCCAGTTCCTCTATTTCCATATAAAATAAATGATAGCCGGAAACAACAACTTCTGGATAATACTTCTAATAGACATGGATTTAGAAGAAGCATGAATACATGAAACACATTCCTGAATACAATCAGAGGCATTATCAAGCATAGCCTTCCTTTTCAGCCTATTCCATACCTGCCTAGGGTAATCACACTCAAAGAATAGATGTGAATGGCTATCCTTTTGCTCTTTGTAGAAAACACACTGAAGGTTTCCTTCCTTATCCCATATTCGAAGCCTATCTTGAGTAAGGAACCTTTGTTTGCAAGCCATCCATAATATAAAGTTATGCCTAGGAATACTTTGACTTTACCAAACAAGGGAAGCCCAACAATAGAGTGGTTTTCACAAAAATCTTGAAAAGCAATTTTTGCACAAAAGGGTACCAAGGAACCTTCATTAGTCTACCAAAGCATAATATCAGATTTCTCAGAAATTAGGTCAGGTAGATCAAAGCCAAACAGCCCAGGAAACAGGTCCTTTCATTCTTCAGGCCATGCCTATCTTCCTTCCATAACAACGTCCTTTACTTTTTAAAAAGTGATTGGACCAACCCTATTTATCTCCCTAGGGCTGATAAAGTCACACAGACCATAAATCAAACCAAACAAAAGTCGTGTTACCATCACCAATGTGAGTACAACAATGAGGCCAAACTACAGATCTACATTTCATAATGTTCCTCCAACTCCAACATTTATCATTTTTATTAGGAAATTCCCATAAGCTTCTGCCTTTTAATATGTGAGTATGAATACATTTTGTCCAGATATTGTCTTTCCCACATATAATATTCCACACCAATTTTGAAATTAAAGCCTTATTTCTAACTTTCAAAGACTTTATTCCTAGACCCCCTTGAGATTTGGGCAAGCATACCTCCTTCTAGCTCACCCTAACCTTCCCTATGCAACTGTCAAACTGAGTCCAAAGAAACTTGTTAATGATTCTTTAAATATCCTCAATTATAAACAAGGCAACAAAAAAAAAACAGAGGCCTAATAAACTTGCATAGATGCAAGAACAAATTTGATTAATTAAAGCTTCCCCAGCAAAAGACAGTGACTTATTCTTCCAATCATTCACCCTTTTCTTGACTTTATCAATTAAGTAAGAACAATCTTTAGCGTATAATGTTTTGGCCAGAAGAGGTAAACGCAAATACTTAACTGGGACGACACCCACCTTGAAAGGAAGCATACTCATAGTTTTAGCCTTAGTGCTAGGCAGCACATTACCAAGATACATTGTGCTTTTATTCAAATTAGGAAGAAGCCCAGACACTCCACAAAATTCTTTAAGAGCCATCTTAATCACTTTGATAGACTCACAATTAGCATTAACAAAAATCAGCAGATAATCAGCAAAGCATAAATTTTTCATACGCAACTTTCTACATTTCAAATGATACTTAAGTTACCAGTTTCCTGAATCCTTCTGTTAATCATTAGAGTTAAAACTTCGATGACCAAGTTAAACAAGTAGGGTGACCCTAGATCTACCTGCCTTAATCCACTTTGTCCTTTGAAAAACCCATGACTTTCCCCATTAATATTAATAGAGTAACAAGCAGACCTTAGGCATCTCATAATCCAGCCTAACATACAAGGGTGGTAACCAAAGTGAATCAAGCATTTCTCTTAAAAATCATGGTTAATAGTGTCATAGGCCTTCTGAATGTCTATTTTAAGAGCAAGTCTTCTAGCTCCATCCTTTCTGTGATAATTCCTCATTAATTTCTGAGTTAACAGAACATTATCGGAAATTTGCCTCCCAGGAATAAAAGCAGATTGGTTGTAACTAACCACCAAATCAAGGACTGTGACACTT
This sequence comes from Deinandra increscens subsp. villosa, assembly GCA_039602395.1. NCBI lineage: Eukaryota > Viridiplantae > Streptophyta > Magnoliopsida > Asterales > Asteraceae > Deinandra > Deinandra increscens. The sequence goes on along the minus strand of JBCNJP010000007.1, from coordinate 60,516,101 downwards.
AGGAAGTAAAAATATGATGGTGGCATTGATCTCATTCAGCAGTTTCTCATTCTCAAAGTACTCTTGAATGGCTTTACACACATCATTCCTAATTATAGACCAGGAAACCTTGAAGAATTTAGCAGTAAACCCATTAGGCCCAGGGGCCTTGTCATCATCAATCTCAAAAATAGCCTACTTGACTTCTTCAGTAGAGACAGGCTTAACCATATAATCAGCCGCATTTCTGGGAATTTTCTTCAAAAACAAAGAATTAGGACATCCAGGGGCTGCACAAGAATTTCACATCCCATAAAGGATCTAAAATTGTCGACAAAAGCTTCACCAACCCTTTCCCGTTCATGTTACTGACCCACCATATCCATAATACCATTTATTATGTTTCTAGATTTCCATCCTTTAACAGCTTTGTGGAAATAACTGGTATTCTGCGCACCAGCTACAAGCCAGTCAATTTTGGCTTTTTGTTTCAAGAGCATCTCTTCATCTTCTTCTATAGTTTTTAAGGCTATAAAGTTAACCAATTCTTCACATCTGAGATCTAGATTAGAATTATCATCCACAATAGCTTCTTAAATGATTCCAAGCTCTTTTCCAGGAAAAAAACACCTTTTCAGTTAAATTACCTTGTTCTAATGCAAGCTTCCTCAAAGGTTTGTTTAGGCCCTTAAGTTTAGAAGTCACAAAGAACATAGCACAACTATGAGTTTTCTGTTTCCAAACTTTCTCAATAAGTGGTAGAAACTATTTCTTTCTAGAAAGAGAATTTTGGAACTTAAATGGCTTAGGCTTCCAAGTCTAAGATATAGGCAAAGTAACAAGGTGAGGAGGGTGATCTGAAGTATGGAAAGGCAGAAACTGACTTAGCTTTAGCACAAGAGGACATAAAATAGGATTTGCTCATAACCCTATCCAATCTTTTAAGAAGACCATTAGCCTTTCCAGGGGTTTTGTTCCATGTAAACTTCAATCCAGAATAAGGGATGCAGAAATACCAGAGTTAAGAAAACAACTTCTAAATTCATCAATAGAAGAAATCACATGAGAGGAACCAGAAGATCTTTCAGCAAGAACAAGAGTAGCATTGAAGTCACCAACAACTAACCATGACTCATTGTCAATAATACTACCAAACCTCTCCAACTCCTTTGAAGTCACAAAGAACATAGCACAACCATGAGTTTTCTATTTCCAAACTTTCTCAATAAGTGGTAGAAACTGTTGCTTTCTGGAAAGACAATTTTGGAACTTAAATGGCTTAGGCTTCTAAGTCTAAGATATAGGCAAAGTAACAAGGCGAGGAGAGTGATCTGAAGTATAGAAAGGCATAAACTGACTTAGCTTTAGCACAAGAGAACATAAAATAGGAGTTTTTCATCACCCTATCAACTTTTTTAAGAAGACCATTAGCCTTTTCAGGGGTTTTGTTCCATGTAAACTTCAATCCACAATAAGGGATGTCAGAAATGCCAGAGTTAAGACAACAACTTCTAAATTCATCAATAGAAGAAATCACATGAGAGAAACTAGAAGAGCTTTCAGCAAGATCAAGAGTGGCATTGAAGTCACCAACAACTAACGATGGCTCATTGTCAATAATACTACCAAACCTCTCTAACTCAGACCATAAAAACCTCCTTCGAATAGATATAATGTGCCCGTAAACAAAAGAGCAATAAAATTTGTGCTTTACATCTTTAGACCTGATGTAACAGTTCATCACTTGATCAGTAATGTCAATAATATTACCAAACATCTCTAACTCAGACCATAAAACCCTCCCTTGAACATATATAATGTGCCCATAAACAAAAGATCAATAAAATTTGTGCTTTACATCTTTAGACTTGATGTAACAGTTCATCACTTGATCATTAATGTTGATAAAAGTAACATCAGCCACAAAAAGGTTCCAGCCAATAATAATTCTCACCCAATTGTGACAATAAACACTATTTGAATCCCACTCCCATGAGCCAAAAATATTAGAACATATCTTTTGTAGCTTTTGAGTCTAACATGATTTTCAGTAACACAACAAATACGCACCCTATTATCATTCATTACACTAATAAGCTGATTTTGATGAGAGTTCTTCACCAAGCCTCTAACATTCCAAGAAAGAATGTTTAAATTCATTTTCAACTGTCAGGACCAATTTGGAGCCTTTACCCATTCAATTCACAGATTCAAGTGCGGAATTCATGAATCTGTGATCAAATCACATTGTTTGTGTGTTGAAATCCTTAGATTTCAAGTCTGAAACTCAAGAACACTTGGATTTTACACACATGTGTTCTCTCTCTTAAAAACAACCGTCCAAAAGCTTATTTTAGGTTATTCTCATGTTGCTATTTATATTGGAGAGAGCACCTGCCGTCACAGCACTAAAATCAAGAGAATGTTATTGAAGTTAGTGAAAATTATGTCATCAGACTGACGAGATCGCCAAGAACAAATCCTGACATCGCCAAGGCCACTTGGTGAGGTCGCCAAGGCCACTTGGTGAGGTCGCCAAGAACACTTGTCCAGATCGCCAAGTGTAAAACCAAGTCGCCAAGACTTCCGGGTGAGGTCGCCAAGCTTGGTGAGGTTGCCAAGCTTGGTGAGGTCGCCAAGGTCCTTGGTGAGGTTGCCAACCTGGCGAGGTCGCCAAGCTTGGTGAGGTTGCCAAGCTTGGTGAGGTCGCCAAGACTAAGTCAAAATCATCAAGTACGCTCGTAAAACATCAAGAATCATTGTTGAACCATTAAGGGTTGTTATTATGAAGACACATTCAATTATTAACATTAGCCAAGTAAATTGTCACGAAATAACTTAGAATATGGATCCAGACTTTCACATCACAATAGAAATGTACAAGGGAAAATTCCACAATATCAATGATCAACACAAGTTATGACATTACATATGAAATACAAAACATCAAATACTTGAATGATTAACATAAACATCAAGAGAATTGTCTAAGTACAAAATACAAGTAAAGAGAAAGATTTATAATTTAAGCACAAATACTAAGGATGCTATCTTTGAGTTGTCACCAACCCTATAAAGATCGTACATCAACTAGAAGAATTAGCATGAGCACCCAATGCCTGAGTGTTCACAGATTTTTAAACTGAATCAATCTTCATAAAATTGGCCATTTCACCCTCCACAAAAGGAACCTCATTATCCTCGGACTCAGGGGCACTATAATACCCATCAGAGTCATTAGCTTGCTCCATTACATCCACATAATAAAATCCAAACCCTTCAGGAAAACTATGATCCTCATACATTTTAAAGAAGAATTTAGATTGAAGATAGCTCCATTTTACCATTATATCACTAGAAGGAAATTGCCTCTTTGTGACATAGTCCAATACTTCATCTTTTCTGTTTTGCTCAAGAAATTCATAGAAATCATCAAATATACTAGCTTGACAATCATATGGTATTTTAGGCAACATATCATGGGGTTTGGCTTAAGGTAGACTTCCCAACACTATTCCAGATTTAGATTCAGCCCTTTTCTTACTCAGCAGCAAGTTCCAAATATGTTCATCACAAATTTTATCATTTTTAGCACATGTAATTTCTTTTTCCTTTAAAGTCTCCTTTGAAGATTTACTTCCCAGAAAATTGATGATACATGAACCTTGTGTGGCCGTTACTGTTCAAATTGTCAAAACAAACTAAGCTAAGTGGAAAACATACTAAGACACGAACTGGACCCGAAGTGGCAGTTCGTGTGTACCCGAAGTGGATCCGAACTGGCAGTTCGGATGAGTTCGGACCACTTCAGGTAGTGCCCAGTTCGGACAGAATTAAATGAGTATAAATAGTTTCGTCATTGTAATTCATTGTAAGTTTCTGTCCAGATCTATGTGTTGAGAGGGGAAGTTATGTCCAACCTCCCTCGGTCCTTAATCGTTGTATACTCCTTCGTTTTATGTAATCATTCAACACGATATATGACAAAAATTTCGTCTCGGTGTTATCTACCATAGAATCGATCCGTTACATGCTTTTCAAAAGTTGCTTGTTTTTTGCTTCAATTTCTTGGTCACTTAGAGGTCTGATCTCACATTTCTTAAAAGAGTGTCCAAATACTTTACAATGAGCACATGCAGGAGGAATAACTTGGTATTAAATGGAGACATTCACACTAGAAGTAACAACCCGACCCATTTGGGGAGAAAGCACATGGACATGAGAACGCTATCATCAGTTGCCTTGACTTCCACAAGAACTCTAGCAAAAAATGTTGCACCATCATAATTTTCACACTTGTTTTGGGTGATCTTATCAAACAGAACTTGTTTTCCAACACAAGTGGCCACTTGACAACACCTTTAGTATTCCACAATTCCATTTGCAGCCCCTTAATAATAATCTAAGTAGGAACAGATACAAGATAAGATTGTCCATATTCACCCCTAGTTCCTATTGTTTAATGCAAAGAGGAAAATTACTAACCACCCATGGCCTAATTCCAGAACAACATTCATACCTTTTTCAGAATCAAATTTAGAAAGAAAAATTCCAGCCTCATTAGTTTGAATATCCATAATTCCTTCATTTTTCCACATTTTATAGAAGTTAAATTTTACAAATGCTAACGACAGGTTACTACCCATAAAATGACCATATAAGTGGTTTCTATATAGTTGTTTAGCTTGGACAAGAAATTCAACCTTGACCATAACTACTTTTTCACCTGATTCAAGAACAACCGGGGGAAAAATTGCAATTGCTCTCTAGGATCAGCTGTAACAGATGCATAAGAGTCATTAACAATTACCCCATTGGAATCTACCCCAAAAGGAGAACCAAATACAAACTTTTTAACAGCCGAAATAGAGCCTAGAATGGATTCTTTAAACCCTCACCCATGTATTTGCTGCACAAGATTAGATGTACTAGAACCAACCTTCGCCGTAGCCTTCTTCATTTATGACCAAATGTATTTCTTACTTTTGTCCTTTGAGACTGAAATGTGCTTGGGCCTAGCATTCTTTCTAATATACTTCACATGCAAAACAAGTGGCAAAGACTGTTCAGAACCATTAGCACCCTTTTTAGGCAAACTCACTTTGATCACCTTCCTTCCATCCATTCTAATGCCAAGCTGCTTATCCCTTAAAATAACCTTAGGATCAGTCCTTTTGAGTTTTTTAACCCACTACAGGCACACAGTGTTTAGCTTCCCCATCGAAATCCAAGAATATTTTAGATGACTGAGATATTATTTCAGCTCTGTCAAGTTCCTTACGTTTAAACATAAATCTCAGATTGTAAGCCATATTACTAAAAGTAGGATTTGACTTCTATAATAATGAACTTTTCACTGTCTTAGAAGGAGTTGTAAACAATTTAGAATACTTCATATGAAAATTAGAATTACCAATGCAAACAATATTCCCATCAGACAGAATAATACTAGCTTTCCCATTATCATCAGATTTATCAACCCGCTTTACATGCCCCTGAACCACAGTTGCAGCTTGAACCAATTCATTACAGCTGCTGGGCGTAGAGATTTTTGTTTCATGCATCACCAAATCAAAACTAGAAGCATCACCGAACAACTTAGCATCCAATTGATTAGCATCCAACTGATTAGCAGCCAAATTATTATCAGCCAACTGATTATCCTGCAATCCTTCACACAAATTAGAAAATGAAATCCCAGTCGCCTGCATAATAGTATCGGCCTTCTCAGATAAAAGTACTCCGTTATTACTACTATCTTGCCCATTCATAGCAGTTACAGTATCCCGAGAATCATGAGTTACCTTACGTTTTTGCAATTCCACATCCAAGAATTTCGAAAATATCCTTTGCTCCTTAATATCAGATGGATTAGACAAGATCTCCATTATTTTAGGTTCAATTACACCATTCGAACATTGATTACTCACTCCATTAATTTCACCAAACTAATTTAAGAACGAATACTTGGAGCAGAAGATATATTATAATTGAATAGCTTTTCTCCAAGGATTGCGACCTGCTTCAGCCCACAACCATCAGATCCATTTGGAGAACATGAATCCTTGTCAACATAAGTAATCATTGACTTTGCTTGTTTCACAAGCACCTTCGCACCCTCAGAACTCAAACTTTCAGTCACACTAACATAATTAGTGTTAAATGTCATCAATGGCTTCCTAATCCTACCCCACCAACATCGGCCAACACAGACGAGCTCTGCCCCGACTCAACATCCATATTGCTCAGCTCAAATGAAATACTGACACCCACCTTGGTCAAATTTCCAGGATCGGGAGGATCCCCAAAATTACCAGATTCCTTGTTACCCTTGTTCAATCAATCTTAGGATCTAGTCATGATCCAAGGAATTAGAGCCTTCAATCACAAGAACATGATCAAAGAAAAAGCTGATGAAAGCACAGAAACGAGAGAGAGAATTCTCCCAATTGAGCTTCATTATGCCCAATTTAGATTGATTATGTCCAGTTGATTTTGATTATGCCCTATTGAGCTTCATTATGCCTAATTGAGCTTCACTATGCCTAATTAAGCTTCATTATACACAATTGAGTCGATTATGCCCAATTGAGCTTCATTATGCCCAATCGAGCTTCATTGTGCCCAATTGAGTCCATTATGCCCAATTTAGATTGATTATGCCCAATTGAGATTCATTATACCCAATTGAGCGTCATTATACCCAATTGAGGTTCATTATAGCTAATTGAGCTTCATTATGCCCAATTGAGCTTGATTATACCTAATTGAGTCGATTGTGTCCAATTGAGATTGATTATGCCCAATTGAGCTTCATTATGCCCAATTGAGCTTCATTATGCCCTATTGAGTTTCATTATGCCCAATTGAGCTTCATTATACCAATTGAGTTGATTATGCCCTATTGAGCTTCATTATGCCCAATTGAGCTTCATTATACCTAATTGAGTCGATTATGCTCTATTGAGCTCCATTATGCCCAATTTAGATCGATTATGCCCTAGTGAGCTTCATTATGCCCAAATGAGCTTCATTATACCCAATTAGTCGATATGCCCTATTGAGCTTCATTATGCCCAATTAAGCTTCATTATACCTAATCGAGTTGATTATGCACAATTGAGCTTCATTATACCCAACTAAGGTCCATTATGCCCAATTGAGGTTCATTATGCCTAATTGAGCTTGATTATGCCCACTCGAGCTCCATTATGCCAAATTTAGGTTGATTATACCCAATTGTGTCGATTACTCCCTAGTGAGCTTGATTATACCCAATTAAGCTTCATTATGCCCAGTTGAGCATGATTATGCCCAATTGAGATTGATTATGCCCAAATTGAGTTAATTGTGCACAGTTATGTGTAATGTGTGTAACTTAAAAAACATTATTTAATTTTAGTAGTGTTACTTTATGTAAATTTTTAAAATTTATTTAATTTATTTATATTTAGATAATACAAAAAATCGGATCTTAATATCCAACAATATTTTAACCTGGGTACCCTATTAACCGAAAACCTAACCCCATCGTTCTTACACACATTTACTTTCTCTCAGAACTCTAAAAGAGAGTTATTTAAGATTCAGGGCATCAGAACAATCAAGATCTTGAAGGTAAAAACATAATCTTTCATTCTTTATATAGGCTTTTGTACTTTAATGACGCTAACATAATTTCATTTGTTGAGGTTTGTTATTAATGAGATTTTCATTGTCACTTGGTAACTTACAAATCTATTTTTAGGCACAATGAGGTTCTTCAAGGTTATACGATTTCCGTCGGAGCCCTTATTGGTAATTCTTTAACTTTTGTCTTTTAAACTAGTTGTTTACCTAGACGCGCATTTAGATTGTATTTCAACATGGTGGCACCACACCACATAATTACTCTTCATTTGAGGGATGATTTACATTATCCATTTGAAGTGGGTGAAGCAGATGGTGACCTTTACATAATTTATGGTTGGAGGGCTATAGTAACGGCGGTCCATATACGCAAAAGATTTTGTGTGGAGTTTAAAATCGTTGATGATGAAAACTGGAATATCATATTTTATGGCCTCAACGGAGTTAATGCTGACCTTGACCACATTCACGCTAATGTTAACCTCATGAGCAACCAGCTGTTGGTGTTAATGAAAACCTAAATGATGATGAAGTGTCTGAGGATGAGGAGGATAATGATGATGAAGTGTCTGCGGATGAGGAGGAGAATGATAATGAAGTGTCTGAGAATGAGGAGGAGCATCATATTTTCATTTAGGTCGAAGTGATTATTAAGCGAAATCAGGCATATGTAAGTACATAGTTTCTGTCTGATTGTTTCTTAGATATTATGAAAGTCATCCGTTTAATTATTATGGTCTAAATCTGTTATTCGCAGAGACTACCAGCACCACTTGCAGATATGGCTGAAGTTGAATCCACTATGAGTATGAATGTTTGGGTGGAAGATTTAGATTTATTTGTGCTATACTTTAGAACTGAAATCTATCCACGTTATACAAGGTACATTTAATCATTATACAAGTGTAGTAAATATTTATCTGGATTTAATATATTAACTTAATATTCAAACATTTTCATATTCAGGTATATAGCAAGGAATTGGACTGTTTTTCTAAATACACATGACTTGGACACAGATGACAGGTGCATGTATAGCTACATATTGGAGGAGGGAATTTTGCAAGTGAACAAACTGATGGCTGTTTAGTTTGTATGTTTTTCAAACTAGTTTGTTTGATTTAACTTTCCTGTAGAAAGACTAATATTTACTTTAATGGTTTCACTTTTTATATGCATGATGTTTTGTTGCTTCATGGTCTCTGGATTGAAAGTGAATGAAAAAAGTAAAGGGTCATATATGAGTTATAGGTCATATGACATCAGTGTCAATTGTCCAGGTCAGCATTGCAAGATCGTACCAAATATGGGTTATATGTTGTGTAATACTTTCATACCAAAACTTCATTAAATCCAAAATACCAAACACTTTCATAAAAGAATTGATCAAAAAAGTCATACGGCATAATGTGCCATACTTACATTACATTAAATCACATACACATAAACATTACAATGAGAAACAAAAGACCAAAAACTACCAACTTGTTATACTTAAATTTTGAAGGTTCAAACTTCAACTTTTGGTTATGTTCTTCAAGGATCATCTTCTCTTCTACCAAATCAACAATCATCAACTCTAATTCCCTGTTTTTAGCTCAAGTCTCGTATATGACTCTCCTTCTCCAAGTAAGGCATGGACATCATCTTTCTAGATGAGGAAGTTGCATCCACTCCTCTATAAACCAAATTACAGTCAAGCACCTATAATATGAAACATAAATTAAGTAAATTTACTAACCGGCCATAAAGAGCGTCATTATATACAATTGAGCTTCATTATGCTCAATTGAGCTACATTATATCCAATTGAGAAAACTTTCGAGAGAAGATGTTCCGAGAGAACATAGTCCGGAAGAAATGTTTCCAAGAAAACTCCTTTTGAGTTTTTTATTCCGGAAGAAGTGGGTTCATTACATTTACTTCAGACATATTTAGTATTACAATTGACCCCTCCGAGGTTGATTTGGTAAATTAAATACTCTTCACGCAATGCCAGCTGCACTGTACCACCAACCTATGCTGCGTAACAGTAAACGATAAGGAGATTTGACCTTGTCGCCCATACCCTAACTTCCCGTTCATTCCAAAACCTCTACACATCCTGAACCTGAAACTGCTCTTTCTCTAAATCTCCACACAATCATTCATTTTTACCATTCAATCCCACATTTCTAAAATGCCACCTAAGTCCAAGTGAAAGAAGGCTGAAAAGGAAAAGTCTCTATTTGTTCTGGAACACAATCATATAGCTTTCTTAGAAAATCAGAAAAATAAAAAATCTTCGATGAGATGATCGATTTTCTAGTCAAATCAAGCATACACTTTTCTTTAACAATCAATTCCACAATCTACAAAGATACAACTGCATAATTTTGGGCACAAGCAGATGTATTCTCTCAAGAATCTGATGATCCAGATATACAAGCGCTTGAAATACAATCAACTGTCCATGAAAAGAATGTGCGTATCAATGAAGCACTAATCAGGAAGCATTTAAAGTTCAATGATGAGGAAGGCTACACCTTGGTCTCATCTAAAGTGTATAATCAAACTTGTCAAGATATTGGATATGGAGGAGGGAACATAAGCAAAACGATCAAAAAGGCACAACTGCCTTATGTCTGGAGGTTCCTTGCTCACACAATTCTCCTATGTCTGACCCTTAAGAAATTAGGACAAGATGAACTTGCTGCACCCCAAGCCTAAGCATTGTATGCTTTGGTCAAAGGTGAAAACTTCAATTTTTCAATAATGATTTTTGATGGTCTCAAATATAACATTGGGGAAAACTATTTTCATATCTACCCCAGATTTTTACAAACCATTTTGGATGTTGAATATCCCGATTTACCAAAAACTGGCCCAGTCTATATGCCAAGGGCTATGACTGATAAAATATTTTTAAACATGCAAACTGATAAGAAGGAGTTTCTTGGTAGGAAAGCTGGCCATTCCATGCCAACTCCATGGACGTTGTTGACTGGTCCTCAGCCACAGACACGGGTACAACCCAACAACTGTTAATCCTTCAAAAGAGCAACTTGCTCAAGACGAGAGCAGTGGTCAGCCCTCAGCTGTTGAGCCCACATATGTTTCCACACCTGCAACCTCTTCTATCCCACTTAAAGTTACCAGAAAGAATAGGAAGAAACTCTCAAAATCTACTGCCAAAACTTCCACCACCACAAGAAAAGAAACTCCTATTTCTAAGATTGTTTTTATTGGATATTGTATGTCCAGACCCAACAACATCAAGAACCCAACCCGGTTAAAACCCGTAAGAGTTACACTAAAAGCAACGAGAATAAAACCCGCTTAAATTGTTAACCGGTAAATCATGGGAACTTAGTAATTAATTATTGTTTATTCTCGATTAATAAACATATTAATTATTACGATAAAGAGTGAAGCACGACATTACTATTTATCAACTAACGTCAACAATGAATTTAATAAATCAGATAAATCATTTTCTGAGTTTATTAAATATTGGGTTTACGATAGTTACATTAATAAAAGTATTTTACAGTTAATCGTAAAAGCACATGGTTTGTTTTCAGTAAAACGGATGACGAGGGACTTAGATCGTAATTAATCAGATATATAAATATCTGATTAAGGGTTTGGAAAATCCTAATCCCCATTTTCGGCTCACTCTCTCTCTCTCTTGTCACCCTCTCCATCGCCACCACACCCTCACGACGCCTTAGCCGCTGCTGGTGACCCTCCGTCACCTCCTCCCGGTGATCACTGAAAAACCACATCTACGGCCACCGTCTCCGGAGTTCCTTGAACCACTGCAGCCGCCACCGCCCGAATCCTGAGCCGCCACGCATTTTCGCTGCTGCCTCCCGCCATTACTGCCATACGCCACCGCTCACCTCTGTCGCAGTTTGCACGCCACCGCCACTGCCATCACCGTCGGTGCTCGCCACCGCCGTTGATCATGCGAACACCGTCTTCACTGCTACTACAGCCACCGGCGCAGATCGCTTTCCCTCTTTAGTGCTCACTTGTCGTTGCCGTCATTGTATCGTCGCGACACACGACGAATCGATTGGGATCATTCACGAAATGCAATGTGATTTCGATCCGACCCGTCAGATCAGTTTATGTGAACCCTAGCGATTCACTCGTTGACTCTCGGTGTCTCAAACGTTTGTTAGAACACCACTCAGGTATATCTAAACTCCGTTCTAGTTTAGATACTTATTTACATCTATTTTAACATTATTGTTTTTACGTTTTATTTAACGCAATTGGTGGTTGTGTGCATTTGGTGATTGTGATCATGTTGACTGGTTTATGACGTTTTTGGTTACGCGTAAAATTAGTATAATTAGTTTCAATTCCGCTACGTAAATGAATTACTTGTTTAATTCATTTAAATTATGATTTAACTAATACACGGTCGCTAACGATAAATACTAAAATAATTTTTTTTGTCCTCACCGGGCACCCGTATACCACTGTCGTAACCCAAAAGTGGTATCAGAGCCTTGATCACCACACGCAAACCCTAACCGGTTTAGTTTAAACCGTTGGATTTCATGAACTGTGGGTAAAACCCGAAAGTTTAGACTGGGGGTAAAATTATACAAATTGCTTTTATATATATATTTGTTCGATATAATTCCACATAATATTATTCAATTCGTCAATTGATTGATTAGATATGCATATTCGGCTCGACCAATGTTTTGGTTGTGATTGATTGTTATGGTTTTTATATGGCCCATATTGGCCCATTTATTATATTATGGTTTTGGAATGACCCACGTGTTTTTGGGTTCAAAAGTTGCATTTAGAATAGATGTAGTTTATATTTATGTTTTCTTGTAAATGCTAACCTTCTCCCTGGATGAACGTGACAAGCATTAATGCGACTACCCCCATGTTGGCAAGTTATCTTATAAAGGAACACTTCCTAAAAAGGCAAGTATCCTCGAACAAAAGACCGACAACTATCGATCAAGATAAAGGAGCTTATGAAGTCAGTGGGAGTGTTAAAGTCGGCCAGATGACTTTCGAGCCCATCCTTGTGGTTGCTTTAAATTTTATATTCCCAGACCTTCTTCGATATTGTCATAAGGCTCTGACAACATCGAAACCTCTAAAAGCCGAATATGTGTTTGTTTGCGTTGTATGTTTTGGTTGCTTGTCTTAACTTGTTTAACGCACCAACTAAAACTCCAAACTAAGTTTTAAAAGTTAAGACTATTTTTCGATCAATTGGTAATGAGTCTTAAAATCTTTTATGACTCGAAATAATATAACCAACTTTATTCGACTGGAATGTCGAATTTTTTGATCAATAAAATCTAACTATAATATTAATTGCTTATTGCCTCCCGACACCTAAGTCACTGATAATGAGGTTATTAAATTAACTGTCCCGAGTGAGATAGGGTTTATATATATATTTCGTCAAAACGTTTACTTATTTAAAAATTGACTTAATAATCCTATCTGGTAAGCCTTAACTGGTAGTCTATGTCATCATAAGTCAAGTCTAACTTGAAACATATTTATCGATGCATCCGTGTTAGATTACTAAACACCGCATTTAGTGTTCAGGGTATCTTCCAAGGTCAATGTATTGGAGTATTAAACACTGTACGTGCACACTGACCACTTGGGACAACTACCATTTTCTTTACAAGTACTTTATGTATTGGAGTATAAACACCGTACCTCTAGTCACTTGCAAACAAAATAGGCATAGATACGGCTAAACGTATTTCATGAATTATTATGCGAAAGCCTCATAATCGAGAGTTGTGACAGGTAATCACAAGAGACAATCGTTGTCCATCCGATTACTTAGTTGCTTTGATTACACTTAACGGTGCCATTATTTGTCAACTACTAATTGGGTTCCTAATTTCCTATTCAAGATTTGCTTGCCATCTTTGAATATGAGCTCTACATCGAAACACCAAACAAATTGCCTGTTGTTTCAGATGGCTAACACTGCTACAAACAAGGAGATTTTTCAGCTCAAGTCTCTCCTTGAGAAAGAGAAACTTGACAAAACCAACTTTCTCGACTGGCATCAAAATCTGATCGTCCTGCAAATGGCCAACAAGCTCCACGTATTGGAACAAGAAGTGCCCAAAGCACTTGTGGCTAACACTGCTGCTGCTCGTGTTGCACATGAGGCACTGAAAAAGGATGCAAATTCAGTGATGTGTCTCATGTTGGCCACCATGTCCACTGATATTCAGAAGAGCATGGTAGACAATACTGCTTTTCAGATGATTGGGAAACTTAAGGGTATGTTTAAAACCCAGGCCTGACAGGAATGCTACGAGGTTGTTGTGCATTGAATAATTGTTGAATGGCCGAAGGCACTCCTGTTAGCGCCCATTTCCTCAAGATGAAAGGGTACATCATTCCTCAAGAAATGGCGAAGGACCTGATCCTTCACTCTCTTTCTAGTTCATTTACTCCTTTCAGGATTAACTTTAATATGAAAATTATGGTTAAGACAGTGACCGAGCTTCACGGCATGTTGAAAACTGTTGAGATCAATTTGATCAACAACAAGACCATGGATGTGCTCGCGATCTAATCTACTGATGTTAAGAAACCTGAGGTTAAGAGAAGGAAACTTGGGCAAAGGAAGAAAGGCAAGGATGCTGCTACCAGAAAATCTGGTAACACCGGAAAAGGCAAGTCAAAAGCTTCAAAAGCACCGCCGCTAGAACGGCGCCAATGCTATGAATGCAATAAGCTGGGGAACTGGAGGCGTAATCGCCCGTAATATCTTGCCAAGGTGAAAGGGAAGAAGTCTGATGTAGGGACTTTCAAAGGTATATATTTATAACTTCTCGTTATGGGCACTACTAGAAAAAAGGTCTTTCTTGATGTGCGAACGATGACGCACAGTAGTTTATGACGCGCAAAAACGCGTGTCATTAAAAATATGTCATAAATCATAAAATTTTAAGAGTAAATGACGCGTAATTTTACGCGTCATAAAATTTACGTCATAAATAAAAAACACGGAGTACACTTTAGGCGCACGTCATCTTTAAAATGTCGTTTTATAATTTTCATTTTCCCTCTAATACCTTTTGCCCTAAAAGTTCGAACCCATCTGCGCACCGCTCTCAAAATCCATTCCTGCCGTTCAACTTTATTCGCCCTAAAACTTCGAACCCATATGCTCCCTCTCCGTTTCTACTACTTCATCACGCTGCTCCCTCTCCGCTTCTCCTTCTCTCGCTTCACCCCATCTCTGCTCCTTCATCACGCTGCTCATCTCTCTCTCCATTTGCGCCTCTTCGCTCATCTCTGTTCTCTCTTTTCCGATTCATGTGGAGGTCGGTTATAATGTTTCAAGGTACGTCAATTGCCCCAACAATAGTTGAAAATTGGTTTTGGATCTAAGTATGTTTTGTGTTTAATTTTATTTTGGATTTCTTCTGAAACGGAGATAAATCGTCTCCACTTCTGATGGCAAATTAGGGTTTCACAAGCAGTAATTACTCTGATCTTCGTCAAGAAGATCAATGGGGATTTATGGGCTATTACCCCTACTGAAATCGATGGTTCTATTTTATGTAAAGGATCTCAAGGGATCTTCAGTTGCCGTCCACTTTTATCTTGGATTTTTTTTTCAATATATATGAACACGTGAAGCTAATGTATAACCCTTATTACTTTATAGTCCAAAATGCTTTGGATTAAGGAATTTGAATGTAGCTTTTGACTGCAATATGATTAATTGTTATGTGATACATAGAAACAATCTGATCAGTAGCCGCGTCTCTTACATTTTTCTGAATTGATGTGTCTTGGACCTATAAGTGAACAAGTGGTTTTATCAGCATGAGCGGGTTGTAGAAGATAAATGTAGAAGCATATATAGTTGTCTAGTGCTAGGTCGTGTATTTATAATGTTTTGAGTAATCTGGTCTCAGCGGACCAGGGGCGGACCAGATGGTACGCCCGGACCATCTGGTACGCTGGTTAGTTGGTCCGCTGGCCAGAACTAGTATAAAAAGGTTTAGCTCATTTAGAGGAGAGTGGTTGTGAGGTTTGAGTTCTAAACTGTGTGCTTTTGTAAGGTGAAACCTGTTTACTTTCTCTCTATAAAGGTTGAGCAATAAAGAAGCGTTATTTACCTTTGTGTTTACCGATTGAGATCGTTATGCATTAGCAAGACCGTTCCTGTGTTCTACAAGTGGTATCAGAGCAGGATTGCTCATTTGCTGTGATCTACAATTCGATTTTTGAGATTTGGAGAAAGTCACAACGTTTGGGGTAAGAATTCGACCATTTCTACTCAGTTTTACGTCGATTCTGCATATATTTTACGTTCAAAGTGATGGAGTGTTTTGGTTGAGTTCTCGGTTGATTACACGTTCGAAATATCAATTTTTGTGAAGAATTGTTCGATTTATACTAGTCCGGATGTGGTCCGCCGGATACGTTTTGTGGTCCGCCGGATGAGTTTTCTGGTCCGCTAGTATATCTTCATCAGTAATCTTGTCCGCTGCTTGTGGTCCGCTCAAGCAATCTTCTTATTCTGATCCGTAGCAGTTCCAGCGTACCATTTCGTCCGCGACAGTTATTTTAGCGGACCATCTGATCCGTCCATTATAATTTTGATCCGCTAGAAGAATTTTGGTCCGCTGCTTCTAATTTGATCCGGCTTTCGTCCGCTAGTTGAGATTTGGTCCGGAGATCAATTTTTTGGTCCGGTGATTTGCTTTCTGGTCCGCTAGCACAGTTTTGAAGAAAAGTTATCATGGATCCGTTCCAGGCCTTTGCTGCGATGTCGTCAACTGTACAAGCGTTATTGAACTATGATAATGAAATAGGAACTACCAATAAGGTTCCTAAATTGATGAAATTTGAGGATTTTCACAATTGGAAAACCCGATATGAATCATACATCGGTGTCACGGATGTCACCGTTTGGACTCCAATGTTGGATGGTTATACAATCCCAAAGTTTACCACGGGTGAATTTGCTGGTCAATAAATCTTTGTCTTTGAGGAGTTAGAAATTGAAACTTTCCTTGACATTCTTCAATGAGTTTGTCTCTGAAAACTTCAGCCAACCTATCATTTCCATAATTCAGAAATGGAGTTCTGGATAAGTCTCTTACGTCACAGACCGGAAGTGTACTAAACCTTGTCGCATACTTTAGATAGATGATTCCAAACTCTTTCTTGATTGCATAGCATTTGAGTTGTGAATCATACATCCAACTGATTATTCTGCCAGATGCTTCTCTACCTTTTCTTTCAAAGAATTTCTTTTGATCAACATCTTTT
>JBCNJP010000007.1:60441545-60498699 GCA_039602395.1 Deinandra increscens subsp. villosa | reverse complement strand
GTCGTCGTTGCTGTATTTGCTGGGGAAAGAAAGCAAAAGTTTTAGGGTCGTCACACAAAATGTCTCTTTGAGACTCCAAGATGTATAATTTGAATATAGTTTTCGTATCTTATGTCGATCAATCAAAAAACAAACACGAAATAAAATCTTTTTGGTTTTTACAAAGTTTATGCCAAAACACACCAAAAATCTTTTTGATTTTCTAAAATGAAGTTTAAAATGCAATACATAATCAGACTCTATTTTTTATTTTGCGAGAAAGATCACGACGCGAGATCATATCAGACATAACGCATTTAGCACATTTCAATTTCGGCCTTAATCAGCATGCAAGCCAAGATAATCGCGAATACAACATTTATGTTTATTTCAGCATGAACCAATCATATTTATCGTTTTCAGATATGCTTAAGGTAATATTATCATGCACTGATAACTCGGCCTATACTCTATCATAAATACTGCCAAATCATCATGTTTATCATATAGATGTATGTTTTCTTAGAGATTCAATCAACCTTGATGAGTCATGCAAAATTAAAGCAGAACTTCAAATACCTAGTAATCATGTCGGTCTTGTGGACACACAGAGAAAGCCCAAGTATTTGAGAATATAAGAAAGCAAACAAGTTGAAGTTATATAATTCAACAACGATCGAGTCGATACTTCCATATACGCAGACAAAGTCCGGTGAATTATACGAAACACCAAGAAAAATAAAGCAGAACCTCAAATGAACAACAATCAGGTCAATCTTTCGATACGCATAGAAAGTCCGATCGTTTGAGAAAATAAAAAAAATAAAAAAAATTTAAATCTTTCAAAATAAAAATATGCATTCATCATGATTCTCGTATTCTATTTTTTTTTCAAAATCATCACATAGCATTCATCAAGAAGAAAATAACCAAAGACTATCAGGAAATCTTTATGTTTATATCTTACTTGCAGATATCAGATTAGTCATGCACATTCACAAATTATACAAGTACCTACAGCCTTTAAACTTAATCTATCCATGGCGGATAAACATGTATGCAGATGTACTATCATTTCTCGCTTGGTCGGATCAATTTCTCAATTTTCATTTTTTTATATTTTCCAACTACTCAATTTCTCCCCCTAAAATTCAACAAACTTTGTTTTTGAATTTTTCAAATTTTCTCCCCCTAAAAATACAAACAAAAGGAAATGAATAACAAAAATGAAAATGATTGATCAATACTTGACACATTATTGAAAATGATATTTTTGAAAATCAGTTTTTCAAATATAGGAACAATGCAATTTAACTTGAATCAACCACAAGTATTCCACTATTACCAATCGTTTAATCACTAACATGTCTTCATGAAATACTTTGTTAGAATAAGTTTTAATGTCTAACTAGGTCTAGGCGTTTTCTCATTATAAATGATCATTTTGTGAAATCTGATCCCAGCGTACCAGTGGACGGACCAGATGGTACGTAGCCATGGACCATCTGGTACGTAGATAAGTTGGTACGCCAGGCAGAACACTATATATAGTTTTAGCTCTTGTGTTTCAGGGGAGCTGAGAGAGTTGTTTGCTTAACTGTGTGAGATTCTAGATGTTTACTCTCTGTTCTCTCTCTGTAACCATTAGAGTTTGATATCAATCAAAGAAGCTTTACTTACCTTGTGTTTTACCGCGTCGATCACATCATGCATTAGTAAGACTTTTATTATGGTTTGGAACTCTCTATCATTTGCCCGATACTTTCTTGAGTTGTGAAGAGTTGGTGAGGTTCTAGTCTACAATGAGATATGCGTTTACCAGAGTTATATATTGGGATGTATTTCATGATGAGGGGGAATTTCTATGATTGAATATTTTGATCGTGTTGATTTTCATAAAGATCAGAATGTATTACAAGTTTATGAAGATTATGAATTATTGTCAACATGCAGTGATGTTCGTGGATGTCTTTACAAGTTTCCGGGTAACAACTGATGAAGTGAACCATTATCATATACGCCGGTTCCAATTGGATGGTTGTGCTTGAAGCTAGGGAAACTTTGTTGGTTGTGGAGATTGTACAAGATTAGAACTGTTTCCTGCATGCCTGATATTCAGTCCAAAGGGAGTTTGTTGAAGTTTGAGATTTCAAGATGTAGCAGACTGACTGATGACGATTGCTGGAAGATAAAGACCTACATTCGACAGTAATGTCCAAGGGGGGTGTGGTCATTATTGTGCGAATTATGTAATTGTCTAGATTGTTAAAATAGCCAGGTTGCCAATGTACCATGAAGCGTACCAAATGGTACGCTGGGTAGTCTGGTACGTTGGGCATGAACACCTATAAATAGGTGAAGCTTAGTTGTACAATTTAGATTTCTGGTCATTTGTCTTTGTGTTGAGAGGAGAGGTCTGTCCAACCTATCACGAGCTTCATTGATGTATACTCCTTCGGTGTAACCATTTGACACAAAAATGACTAGATTTCTCTGTCTCTATCTTTCTTCTGATCTGGAAACAATCCGTATCGTGCTTTCTTTGCGTGCTCACAAGGCCGACCTGATTGTTGTTTGTTTAGGGTTCCGCTTTCTTTTTGCATGAAACACTATGAACAACTTATATCTATAAATATATTCTGTGGTGAATAAAAAAAATAAAAAATATCATAAGTCAGATTGTTAATTACTTGAATTGTGGGTACCATGATTTCTGTGCTTAAAAATATAACTAATACATATCAGAAAGCAGTAAAAGTTGATGTGATTTGACTGAAATAAAAGAAAAGTGTTGTATTCGTGGACTACTTGGCTTGCATGCTGATTAGATTTAAATTGAAGTGTGTTAAGTGCATCTCGCTGATATGATCTCATGTTGCGATCTTTCTCACAACAACATAATTTATTGCATTTAAATTACTGTTTTCTGTTGACTCATTGTTTTAGAAAATGTCAAAAAGATTTTTGGTGTGTTTTAGCATAATTTCGAAAAATCAATTACATTTTAGTTTTTTTTGATATAAAGTTGTTAAAATTCAAAAAAAATTGATTTCTGCTTTACTTTTGGTCAACTAAATACAGGAACGGCAAAATTTTTGTTGATAGATCCACAATCGAAGCTTGAATCAGCTCATCATTTTTCAATTTGAAAAATCTTGAATTTTTGGTGTAAAATGTCAATGATAAAAGGTTGAGGTTAAAATGGGCATTTGTCCAAATTATGGTCCGGACGTACCATGTGCTACGCCGGGACGAACCACTTCACATATAAAAGGGAGAAAGTGGTACTTAAGCCACATAACCCACACACCACTTCCAAATTGCTCTGCAAGCCCTAATTCGTATCCGATCATTTTTCGTTGATTTCTCAACCTATACCGAACCTTTGCTCATGTTGCTTGTTGCTACAGGTCGGTATAATGATTTAAGATTCGAGTTTTTCATATTGCTCTGCAAGCTCTGATGATGGTTTTCAATTCTCATATCATGCTCTAAAATTCACGAATCTGAAGATTTAAGATTCGAGTTTTTGCAAGTTTTAAACTTCTCTGGTTCACTCGATTAACGACCATCTCCATCTGTTTTAAACACATGGTTTTGGTCGGTTTTTTATAGAGAATTAAACCCTGTTGGTCGATTTCAAAATAAAATTGATTTAAGTGTCAAAATCGCGAAAGTCTTTTCGGTTGTCTGTTCTTCCGCCGTACCATGTGGTACGCGTGTACCATGTGCTATGCGCGTACCAGATGTGGTACGCGTGTGGTACGTTGGACTTTTCTGATATGTGGTCAACAATTCTGGTCCGTCCGTACCAGATTGGTCCGTATGACCAAGTGGTACGTGACGTGGTACGTTGTCTAAATTTTCCAAACGATCAAAGTTTGAGCGTTTCAAGTCAAATTTGAGTCAATAGTGAGCGGTTTTGATTCTATCTCATGATTTTCATAATAAGTGTTGTTTTTGAATGTTTCAGTTATGGCGGCTTTAAATTCGAATGACGAGCATAATATTTGTTCGTATTTGAATGCATCTACACGGTGGAAACCTCATTTTGGAGGAAAATTTTCGATTTTCTTCAAAGATCGAGAATCTATTATGTTGCTACGCATGATTGTACACCATACAAAGATCTTCTTACAATGTTCTGTAATTCTACACAAGTTGATTGTTTGGTTGTGCCTTCAGTGACACGTGCAAGGATTAATCAGACTGATATCATTTTTTCTGAAGATGATGTTCGAAGGGTGTTAAGATTCAATGATCAAGCAACATTTCTAAAGGAATTTGACGAGATAGATATGGTTGCATTGCTAAGAAGGATCAAGTATGATGGGAATCTATATGCTTCTTGGTTTCTTAAAGCAAATCTAAGTCCTCCATATAAATACTTGATGCATGTAATAATCCGGTGTTTTGGAAATCGATTAAGGTGCTATGAGGAGTTGATATGAAGATTCTATATTTCTTCACAGCTTTAGTGATGAACCGAGAGTTTAATTTCTCAGGATGGATATTCGATTACATGAAAGAGAATATTATATCAAAGCAGAACAAGAGTGTAATGTATCCTAGATTTCTTCAAATGATTCTAAATGATTTGTGTTGATACATGAACCTTGTGTGGCCGTTACTGTTGGAATTGTCAAACACATGGAGTTGACTGAGACATGAACTGAGGTCCGAACCCCAGCCGAACTCAAGGTTCGGAGTGGTCCGAACCTTGGACGAACTCCAAGTTCGGATGAAGTTTGGAGAGGGTTCGGAGGTGCCTAGTTCGGACAAAATGAATAGTATAAATAGTTTTATCTTTGTATTTCTTTGCAAGTTTCTTTCTAGAGTCTGTCCAGTTCAATGTGTTGAGAGGGGAGGTTATGTCCAACCTCCCCCGGAGCTTATTCGTTTGTATACTCCTTCGGTTTATGTAATCAATCAACACGATATATAACAAAACTTTCAACTCCATATTATCTACGATAGAATCGATCCGTATATGCTTTTTCAAGTAGTATCAGAGCTGTTGGCTCTTTCTGTGGTCTAAATTCATGGTTTTTCTTAAGTTTGAGACGTTAAACCTTCAGTTAGGGGTGATTGAAAGTTTTTTTGATTGTTTTGTAATCAATTGAGTCTTTCTGAGTCATGTTTTTACCTAACAGAAGCCTCTGGATGTCGAAATTCGATCAAATTCTGAATCTGGTGCGATTTTGAGAATTCCCAGTCGAGTTCGTCTCAGGTTCGGCCGGAGAACAGATCTGAAAAGTAACCGAAGAACAGGTTCGGACATTGTTCGGACATGTTTGGACGTCCGGAGGTCAGGTTCGGATGAGGTTTGGAATGATAAGTTTCGGATGAGGTTCGGAAAGATCAGGTTCGGATGAGGTTCAGACGAGCTCGGATGAGCACGGCCCCAGCCAGGGGCTCTGCCCCTTGGACCCCGCCAGGGGCTGCCTCCCCTTGGACCCCTCCAGGGGCTACCGCCCCTTGGACCCCGCTTCTCAGGAGCGATGCCCTCGAACCCCCGTTAGGTGGAAATTTCAAAGAAGTGGATCAGTTATCGGGTTTACCCTTGATTCGGTAGCTGAGGGGTGTTATGTTTAAAGAAAATCCAGATCACGGTATTTGTTACGAGTTAGTGATCGAATTTCAAGAAATGTGTTTGTGGGTAGTCATTGTTCTTGATGATGGACAGAGATTCAAGAATGCGTGTTTCTGATGAGGACAGAGATTCGGAGACATGGTTATGATTACTTGGGAACGTTTGTCGGAGATTAACTTTCTACACAAACTGAAGATTAAATAAGATTAAAGATTACGTTGCGGACCACTTAAGTTTATCATTCAACTAAAAACATGCGGGGTTGGAATCATAAGAAATTGAAGGTTTGAATATGTCACTTATTTAGGGGGAAATTGGGGACCCTAAAAATTTCAAGTTTCATAATTGAAAAAGTGAATATTCAAAAGCAATCAATTCAAGGTTGATGGTGATTTTTGATCTTCATGGAAAGGTGGTGCATTCTGATGTTCGTGCAAACCGATATGTCAAAGTTTTCAGTTATGGTTTGGAACTCTCTGTCATATGCCCGATACTTTGTTGAGTTGTGAAGACTTGGTTAGATTCCAGTCTGCAACGAGATATACGTTTACCAGAGTAATATATTGGGATGGATTTCATGCTAAGGGGGAATTTCCGTGATTGAAGATGTTGCTCGTGTCTATTTTTATTGGTATCAGAATGTATTACAATTTGGTGAAGATTAAATATTGTTGTCAATATGCAGTGATGTTCGGGTGTCTTTACAAATTCCGGATACAACTGATGAAGTGAACCATTATCATATATGCCAGTTCCAGTTGGATGGTTGTGCTTGAAGCAAAGGGGAACTTTATTGGTTATGGAGATTGTATAGAATGGTGAACTGTTTCTTGCATGCCTGAAGTTCAGTTAAAGGGGAGTTTGCTAAAGATAGAGGCATCTGCAGCAAGCTGACTGAAGATTGCTAGAAGATCAAAGTCTGGATTCGACAGCAACGTCTAAGGGGGAATTTGTTGATACATGAACCTTATGTGGCCGTTATTGTTCGAATTGTCAGATAGACTGAGTTGACTGAGACATGGACTGAGGTCCGAACCCCAGCCGAACTCAAGGTTTGGAGTCGTCCGAACCTTGGACGAACTCCAAGTTCGGATGGAGTTCGGAGAGGGTTCGGAGGTGCCCATTTCGGATAGAATGAATAGTATAAATAGTTTCATCTTTGTATTTCTTTACAAGTTTCTGTCTATAGTCTGTCCAGTTCAATGTGTTGAGAGGGGAGCATCTGTCTAACCTCCCCTGGAGCTTAATCGTTTGTATACTCCTTTGGTTTATGTAATCATTCAACACGATATATGATACAAATTCCGTCTCGATATTATCTACCATAGAATCGATCCATATATGCTTTTTCAATTTGCATCCAAATCTTCCGAAGAATCTAGCTTCTATTTTGCAATTGAAACATATGAATGAAGTTGTTATTGGTAACTTACCGGTGTATCAAAAGAGAAAAGGGGCAAATGTGGCTCCTCCAGTAAAGAAATTAATTGGTCACTTAGCAAAACCTGATTATGTGGCTCCTGCTGATGGTGCTCCAAAACATCCTGGTAGTTCTGATGACGAGTTAGAATATGATGAGAATGGTAATCCAGTGGAGGAAGATGAAGATCAAGATGAGATCAAGATGATAACCAAGATGTGCCTGTTCAAGAACCTGTAGAACAACAACGGATTGTTTCTGAACATGTGCAACAGCAACAACAAACAGAGTGAGTTCAGCATGATCCAATTACTTCAGAAAGAAAAGATGATGAGGTTGGTTCAAAGACTGTTTCTGATGACGATGTTGATGCGAGTTCATCTGATACTGATTCAGATTCTGGTGATTATGTTGAGATATTTCATAATTCTAGAGAGATTATGGTCAAGAAAGGATCAAAGGCTCATCTTGCATATATGACATCAAGGAATGAAAATATTTCTAAATATGAGCACTTGACAAAGCGGTCTGCTGATAGAGATTCCGATGATGATCCGTCTTACACTCCGTCTGTGGAGGAAACAGCAAGAAAGACTGTGACTGCTAACAAAGGAAAAGCTCCAATGCAAGATACTGACAAGAAATCCAGGAAAAAATGCTGGTTAAAAGGGGTTCATTCCTTGCTGATGCGAGAAAAGTTTAAGAGATCAATTTTCTTGTGTCTTCTTGATCAGATTCTTCCAGACAACTCTTTGAAATTTCCTGTGTCTTCTTGTCGATCTCAAAGCACCAGTTGTCGATCTCAAAGCACCAGATGGCTCCCTATTCCTCGGAGAAAAGTTTAAGAGATCAATTTTCCTGTGTCTTCTTTATCAGATTCTTCCAGAGTATTGCTCCATAATCCACCCTTCTATTTAGAATTAGAGCGATCATCATGGAGTATACGGACTCACTAGCCTGATCTGATGATTCAACTTTTGAAGACAGGCTATAAATGAGGGTATGCATCATTTAGCTTCCACTTTGTCTCTAGATTATTGATGTTTATACCTGAGATAGTGGTGAATCTTGTGCCTTTGTTCCGAGAGTTGATGATCTTAATAATTTATGTCTTGTTTGGAGGGTTTGCAGGGTTTTCTGGTGCTTTGAGATCAAGAAGACACAGGAAATTTCTGAAATATAATGAATGGTAAATTCAGATAGTTGTCTGAGGAATAGGGAGCCATCTGGTGCTTTAAGATCGACAACTTATCTGAAATCTTCTTTTGAAAACTGTAGAGTTGTCGTAGATCGATCTTTATTTTGAATAAGTGCCTCAATCCTTCTGTTTTCTTGCCATTCATGGTCTCTGTTTGTACCTTGATTGTGGACCAAACATTCATAAGAATATGTTTGGTAACTTCTTCATCTCCTATGAGAGCTACCCTGAGTGGTGAAAATCTTAGGGCTTCGATGACGATTTGTACGTCATCAGGTTATGCCAATGGGTTTAGGTTTGCACATATTGTTTGGTTCAATGTTGAAGGTTTTGAATGGGAAGATTTGAGAAGATGAGGCCATTTTGAGTGTTCGGGGAGATGCTCTGCTTGGTGAAGATGATGGCTTACAAATAGTGTATAATTTGGAGAGGTGGTAAGGATCTTATAGTCGGCGAGAGATTTTAGGGTTTTAACAGCTCTTTTTCAAATATTAGATTGATTGGGTGGTGAAACGGATATCCGTTGGATCACTGATTTCATTGTAACTGAAAAAGTTATTGTTCCTTTTCATTAGGAGTTTTATCATCCTCTTTAACGTTTGGGATTATTAGTGATCATGGTGTGAGATCGGTTTTAATCCCTAAATTTTGAGATGACTTTCTCGGCAGAGATTATTTTTCCTTTTTCATCCTTCTTCTTCTTTCCCTTCCTTTTAGACCTGTGTGTGTGTGTGTGTGTGTGTGTGTGTGTGTGACAAAATGTTTTCCTTTTAGTTCAGAATGTTATTGCAGCTTCCGTACAGAACTACTTTAGAATTTCCGGAGTGATTCTGTAGGACTGGTTTTTTAGAAGAACTTAAAAAAGAAATACAGAAACTATTTGATTTTTGGCTAGGATGTCCTAAATTAACATAATTTATGTTTTTCTTGACAAACCCTAAAAGATTCCATATTTTAACAATTTTTACACAGATAAAAAAAAACGAGTACAGAACTATTTAAACATTATGTTTAAGTAGGTGCATGCAATTCTACAGGTACAAGGTTTGATTATTCTAGTGGGTACAGGTGGATGTGCTCTGGCTTCGAGTTGGATTGGGATGTGGTTGTTAAAGATAGGTCTCAAGCCTTCTTATTCTTCTTCTATTTCATTGTTTGGAAGACCGTGAGATGAAGGCCAAGATATCTTTGAGAGGGTAGGAGTTCAGTGTGAAAGCCACGGGGAATTCCCTGCCACTATATGGTGTGGCATATCATACTTGTCACAAATCAGGGATACATAATTACTGTCTCTTCTATAGGGATGTAGTAGTTATATTTCATGTTCTGTAGAAGATAGTGAGAAAAGTTCATGTCCAATCCCTGAATCAGAGCACGCATCACCATTTGGGTGTCATGGTCAACAAGATGATGATTATTGACATGGGGGGAGAAGCAAAGTTGGATTTGTGAGAAAAGGAATTGCCAGATGGGGGAAGGTGGAATCTGTTGGCTTGTTCTTCCTAAAATTCTCCATCGTACTCAATGTCAGTGAATGTTTCAATGACTTGGGCTCTTTTGAAGTGATTGGCCCTATTTATGTCTTTTAAGTTGAGGGCTGAGTGGATGGAGTCTTCGGTGACTTCAAATGTAAGATGGTTCACCCGAGTTCCGATTAGGCTTCCAGGTAAGTTTGGATCAGACCTGGCGTTGACCCAGAATTCCCTTAGAAATTCATATCTGATGGGAGTGTTTTGGGTGAGGGAAAAACCAATGGTGCAGGTTTGCAAGAACTTCATCATTCTGGTGAATGTTTGCTGGTGGTTAGATGTATGAAGGAAAAGATTGTGGGTGAGGTGGAGTAGAATTTGGAAGGATTGTCTTTCCATAAGAGTTCGAAGATCCATTTTTAGATGAATATTTGTTTGGATGGGGATTGGGATGAGAAGATATGAGAATGACACCCATCTATTTGTAATCAGGAAGTGTTCAGAGATTTGGAGATTTGTCAGTGAGACTTTTAGGCTTTGACGGCTATTTAGGCTCTTGGTAGAGGTAGTTGAAATGGTTTGTGAGAGGGAATTAACTCTGATTTTCATCATTCTCCTATGTAGAGTTATTATTACCTCTTTTGGGTGCCTTAACTCACAATGATTTGATTCCTAATATGCCCATTGTTATTTAAAAGTGTGATTTGATGGGCATATCATTGCTTGTGGGTGAGGTGGAGTAGAATTTGGAAGGATTGTCTTTCCATAAGAGTTCGAAGATCCATTTTTAGATGAATATTTGTTTGGATGGGGATTGGGATGAGAAGATATGAGAATGACACCCATCTATTTGTAATCAGGAAGTGTTCAGAGATTTGGAGATTTGTTAGTGAGACTTTTAGGCTTTGACGGCTATTTAGGCTCTTGGTAGAGGTAGTTGAAATGGTTTGTGAGAGGGAATTAACTCTTATTTTCATCATTCTCCTATGTAGAGTTATTATTACCTCTTTTGGGTGCCTTAACTCACAAAGATTTGATTCCTAATATGCCCATTGTTATTTAAAAGTGTGATTTGATGGGCATCATTGCTTTTCAGGAGGGAAGTGAACGTCAACTTTTTTAAGACGGATTCAGAGAGTGACACGTGTCTTTTTAGAGCATTCATTTATTTAGAAGAAGAGAGAAAGAAAAAAATATATATAGGAAAAGTGATGCACGTGAGTCGTATATATATTTATAGGGACTTTTAGCACGCAGAAGTTTTAAATTTATAAACCTAATAATAACTAAGGAATCAATCACATGCAACCAGGTAAAGTACCTATCGTAACTTGTAGTATACATCCTATTAGCTAGAATCGGGTGTCAAAGACAAGGAACACGTTTTCTAATAGCAATCTTATAATGCAGGCAGAAATCACCAAATAAGCAATAATATGAAATAGGAATTCATATATAATTAAAAGCATCATCTTGATATTGAATCATCTTGCAACCCAACAACTATCATGAGCAACTATCTATGTAACTTTATCTAAGGATAGCTAGGCACCTCGCTAGATTAAACCTAACTTCAGTTAAATCAGCAATGGAAATGAAATGCATGACACGCTCCCGCTAGAGAACATACCATAATGTATAGGAATCCTACGATGCTATAGACACACATCAAAGAAAACCTAACACAATGCTCATCAATCAATTATCAATGTATTAACTAGCAATCGTTTATCCAATTATATGCAACAATACTGCTAACTAACGCATGGAACATAACAAGATAAGAAAGATCACTATAGTCCAAGAATCACTTATAATAACTAGTCCTAACATCACACAAGATAACCACATTCAATTCATCAATGATTTATATTTCTTCCAAAACATAACCCTAAGCCAAATAGCATTCGTAAATCCTATTGACCTAAAGATAGATTAACCAAGATATAGAATTGGCTAAAGACTATAACCTTGCAAAACCACATCATTGAAAAGATAAAAATAGAAATCATGCACTCATATGTATCAACACAAGTCAGATCAATCGATGTTTCAAAACCAAATGCATAGATAATCATTCATACATCGTTATTGTACTATAAGAGTCATCTCCACCAAGATGATGGTGGAGTTTAGCTATTCATAGCAGAAAATAAATACAAAACAGCTTCTAACAATCCAAACATAATAAAAAATTGCACACGTAAACTGAAATCGAAAGATTACGACAATTGGAATGATTGTTATTAACTCTAATCGCGAATTTGAACTTCGATTGCTTCCTTGAGGCTCCTGGACCTGCCCTAGAACTGAGAAAACGTCCTCTGGTTTGTATAATTTTGTAACCCTTTGAAATAAAACGAAACGTTCTATTTATAGGCAAAAATTAGGGTTTTTTTGCGTACTGTGCACGTCACGACCCGTATCGGCGAAACGAGTCGTTTCGAGGCTGATTTTCGTAATGGCCCGTGAACGGAAAACGTCCCGTATAACCCAAGGAAGCTTCTGGCAAATTTTATATTCTTCGCGTATCGCGAAGATTTGTGGGACACCCTTCGCGTACCGCGAAGGGTTTAAATTCCAGATTTTTGTTGTTTTTTCGATTTCTTGCTTTGTTGCTTCGTCTCGATTGCGATCCGGCTTTTCTTATAACTTGATTTGCTTCCCTTGAGTACCATGAATCCTACCAAAGCATATAAATGAAAAGTAAACCATGTATTTTACTCAAAATTTGTTAACTTTAACACTTTGTTGCTTGAAATCGCATTTTCGGTAAAACTACACAAATTGATATCAGAACATACAGGCTTAAGCCAGTAATTAACCAAAACATGTGTGAAAATGTATATAATAACATGTTACATTTAAATCACATCAAACATCCACACACTTGAGCATCGCTTGTCCCTCAGCAATCCCAAAATTAAAATAAACTTTATAGAATACTTTCCTTTAACGTTACTACAACGACAATCCAATTACACGGATATATAATGAACTATACTTTGTAATTATATAGGATCTTACCACAATACTAGGTCTACATTAACAAGCCTAAAAGCATCTTAAAAATAACACAGGTAACACCTTCAAGTTTTCTTGCAACCTTTCTCTTAGTTCACTCACTTACCATGTTCACTCAACTCTCAAGGTTCATATTTAGTGGACACTCAAAGTCAAGTAAGTCTAGCCACGTTCTTGAGTTTATATATCAATCATGCTGCCAAGTATTACTATTGGATCTGACCAAAGACTGGGGAGAGAAGTCAAAATGCGTGAGCGTATGATCAACTGCTCAATCGTATAGAAATCAATGTTAAACGAGAATGACACGAGATGTAAATACAAAGGATTTGTATTAGACCACAGAGAAACCACAGAGTACACAGATAGAAATATCACTCAAGCGCTTAAGTTCTACTGAATACAACACAAGACAAGCTATATATAGTGCTAAACTACAATGAGCCGAACTTCAAGTTCGGACAAGGTTCGCCAGTGTTCGAACATGGAGTTCGCCAGGAGTTCGGACCACAGCAAGCTAGCATGTCTTTGTCTTGTATTCGATACTTCACATGACGATCAGGAACCCTGTATCAACAAACTCCCCCTCGGCATGTGCAGTATCAACTTCTTCATTAAAAGTTGTATCTTGTACCTTCAATCAAACTCTCCCTCGACTTGACGATGAGTTCAATTTTGAATACTTGATAATGCATCGTGTGTAATCTCTTTATCAACAATCTTCAGAAGACTTGAAGTTGTGATGTTCTCTTTCCACTTAGAAACCTGCCTCTTGGCGCAAAACGTCTCTTCGAGACTCCAACATATTGTGATTTTGAAATTGATTTCGTATACAGTGTTGATCAATCGAAAAGAAATAAGAAATAAAATCTTTTGGTTTTTTTAGAAACTTTACATCAAAACACACCTAATCTTTTTGGTATTTTCTGATATGGAAAGTAAATGCAATACAGAATCAGACACTATTTTTGTCTTTTGTGAGAAAGATCACAACTTGGGATCATATTGGTCATAACATGCTGAACTATACTTCAATTTCGATTATTGTAGCACATTAACATGTCGATTGCAGATATAATTTGTCCTACATTAAACTCAGGCAGAATCATACTAATAACATCTGGATATGTTAAAGTATTGATTAGATTTTCTTTGACCAGTGTACCCCACACTATCCGACATACTTAGATATGTTTTTCTTATCACATTTTGTAATTTCACTTGTGATTTATCACATAGTGATTGTATTCATGATATATTCAACTGTGTTCCATGAAAAAAGAAATAAGAACATTAAATCGTCTACCTTAAGGTCGATATTTCGATACACAGATAAGGCCTCGGATTTAACAAACTAAGAAAATAAAACAAGTTGAAATTGTATAACCCAACAACAATCAGGTCGGTGCTTCCGCACACACAGAGAAAGTCCGATGAGTTATACGAAACACCAAAGAAAATAAAGCAGAACGTCAAATGAACAACAATCAGGTCGATCTTTCGATACACAGAGAAAGTCCGATCGTTTGACAAAATGATGAAAATCAAACAAGTTTAAATCTTTGCAAAATGAAGACATGTATACACAGTGACTTCTCATTTTATTTTTCATATATCTTTTTCTTGATATATCGTGAGATATGCATCGAGATGTGTCCACTAGATCAAACATCAGATTTAGTGTATATCACATTTGAATACTTTCTGATTCGCCGAGCCTACTTTACACATCGATCAAATGACCTTATGACTTTTTCATTTATTTTATCCACGAGCCAGACTATGTAAACCAATGTACCATCATTTCCGAATCATGTCGGATACAATTTCTCATTTTTCAATGTTTTTGTCTTTTCAAATTTCTCCCCCTAAAAATGACAACTCTATTTATAGATTTTCATTTTTAACATTTGAAAAACAATACACTATTTTTGTATTTTTGCAAAAACAAACTCCCCCTCAAAATGAGACGAAGTGAAAAAATAAATCGGAAATTTATCAACCAACACGAATACTTGTCGTTAAGCATTTTGAAAATAAAATTGATTTTGAAATGTAATTTAAGTTATCACAGATATTTCACAATCAGCAATTTCTCAATCACCAAAAAGTCTCCCTGGAATACCTGCTGACACCAAATAAAACATTAGTCGCTTTGGGATCGGCCCGATTCAACAGTGTCGGGTCGCCCGGTGTCTTCCACATAGTCATTGTGGACCTTGGAAACAATCTTTGGTTTCCATATCTTTAAAGATTTTGATTTTTGATCCGAACCAGAATCAGTATCAACTGGCATACTCGGTTTAGACCATGATGACTTACGAGTTGATTTGATATTCAGAGACCATGGTTCATCAAAAATTTGACCTTTGTTATCCACATACTTAGTCGTGTTGTGGATATATGCAGTCGTCGGACAATCAGCAGCAAGATGTCCTGGTTCAGGACATGCATAACAAAGTCTTTCTCGAAAAATATTTGAAAAACCAGATGAATGTTCAGAATCATAGTTATCAAAGAAATCATCAGAAGAATCATACCTAGGAGATGGACTCCTTGAAGATGGTGACCTTCCAGAATAATAAGATTCTTTTCTTCCGAGGAGGTGATTTCTTTGGACCTTTAATCTGCGAAACGTGTTGAACTTTCACTGGCTTCTTTGCTTGAACCGGTGCTTCGTTCACTTCATAACGCAAACCTTTGTGCTTGAAACCTGGATTCTTTGATGAACTTGAAGAAGAACAAGAAGCTTCTCTCCCCTTAGCTTCTCTAGTGAACTTGGCTTTGATATCT
Organism: Deinandra increscens subsp. villosa; assembly: GCA_039602395.1. Classification (NCBI taxonomy): domain Eukaryota; kingdom Viridiplantae; phylum Streptophyta; class Magnoliopsida; order Asterales; family Asteraceae; genus Deinandra; species Deinandra increscens. The sequence continues at coordinate 60,483,223 of JBCNJP010000007.1, read as the reverse complement.
TTCTATTTATTCTTTTCAACCAAAACTTTTTCTTCTTCAGTTCCAAACGAAGTACGTGAAACAAACTTATCAAAAACCTGTTCATTTTCGAAGAAAATAGACTTGGAATTAAACTTTGGAGCATCTCCCAAAGACTTTTCCTTTTATTAGACTTTGACTTCTTCTTCTTCTTGGAGGCAATGGAAAACTTTGAATAATCATGCAATCCGTCTTTAGGATCAAGCGGAGCAGACGTAACCTCAAATAAATCCACCAGTTGAGGAACCATGTGAATATCATCATTCTTAGAACTATCTTCACTGCTATCCTGCTTGTATAAGAAATTCAGCAATGTCGGTGATAAATTGCAATTCTTCACTTTCTGTTGTGAGAATATTCTCATCTTGAAGAATAAAAAATTTTGTTTTGTAATTTCTCAATTGTAGCAGCAGATTCAATCACAAAAGCATTAGCTTTTTCATACTTTTGTTGAACTGGATAACTCTTTTCAAACAAATTTTCAAAGTCTTATGCTGCATCTATAGCGTCAGCTTTTGCTTTTTCACATTCTTCTGCTAATTTACTCTTTTCTTTCAAAACATCCTCATGAACATGGACTAATTCATAATATTTCTTCTAAAATTCTTCTAAATCTTTCTTGAGGACTACAATTTCTCGAGAATATAATTCAGAATCTTTCACAAGAGTTGTATTCTTCTTTCCCAAACTTACACACTCAAGGCATTTTGAACTCTCAACCTTTTGACTTTCAACCATCTTAACTGGAACTTCATCAATCAAAGATATTTGGGAACTTGAATCAGAAGCAGTTAAAACATCATCATCAACATGACGAGCTGCTAAAGCAATAGTAAATGGAGCATGTTTCATTTTTTCTTCAGAATCTGCATTCCAGGCAAATTCATCTGGATGCCAAAACATCTCTGATAGTTTCTCATCAAAATAAACAGATTTCTCTTCAACCTTGGGAGCTTCATTTGGTGAATGAATAACCAAATGAGCATGTTGACCAGTCTTCAATTTATGTTTAGTGGAACTTGGACATTCTCGTGCAAAATGTCCATAAACAGAACACTTATAACACTTAACCTTTGACTTGTCCAATCCAATTTTTCCATCTTGATTCAATCTTTTCTTGCCAGTTCTATTGAAAATTTTTTGCGTTCTTCGAATCAACATAGCATATTGCCAGTTCAGTTCCATTTCTTTCAAATGATCATAATCAATTTAATCATAATCTTCATTTGTCAAATTAGCATTACTCACAGAACCAGTGATAACCCCGAAATATGAAGATACTAATGCAGACATTAAAGCATTATAATCATCGGTAGTTTGAGCAGACAAAGCATTCTGAGTCGAAGAACTAGGAACAGAAACAGTACAACCAGCAGAAAAACTAGGAGTTTCATATTTACCTGTAATAAATGCTGTAGGAGGTGCGGAACTAACAATATTAGATTTCTCAGCATTCATGGTAGAATCATTATTACCATAATACACAGCACGATTTTGAACTTGTGTAGGAAGTGACTTGTTAACCATTAACTCCATATCCCTCGCTTGGATTCTTTGAATAAGATCATTAAAAGATAATCCCGGATATTCTTTATCATGGGTGATCATCATCACATAATTCTCTCATTTCTCAGGTAATGCTTCCCAAATCTTTTCTTGCATATCAGCTTCTTCTTTTGTAAGACTTACCAAGCGCATTTCACTCATTAAGTGAGCAAATCTTGCAATCAGATTTGGAATTGATTCATTTTGATAATGTTTAAACTATCATATTCTTTCTTCAAAACCTTTTGTCGACTTTTCTTATATTGGTCATTCCCCTCACATCTCTTTTCCAATGCATCCCACAAACTCTTTGATGTGTAGTTACCCGAAAATTGATGTAGTAACTCTTTAGGCAAAGCCATTGTCAAAGTACCATATGCTTTCTTTTCATCTTGATATTCTTTCTTTTGTTCGGATGACATCTTTCTTTGAAGTACTGGTTCCCCGGTTTCATCTTTAGGATACACATATTGATCAGTAAATGATAACCACATATCAATATCATTAGTATCAACGTATGCTTCAAATCTATTAACCCAACAATGATAATCTTCCAATTTTAACAATTTGGGAACATTCTGACTTGTTCCGATTTCATTATCATAGTTTGCATCGTTGCTTGAACCGAATTTTGAATAGTTGCAAATGCTTGAAAATCGGAAATTTTGTAGAACTAGTTACTGTTCACCCGAACCTGTTTCGAACTTCGTCCGAACTTCTTCCAAACTTTAGCCGAACTAAAATCGGCCAAACTCTTGTCGAACCTAACCTTCGGATGAACCAACTGAACCTTTACTGAAATTATTCCGAACATTGTACGAACCTAAGCCGAAATATATCCGAATGAGATCCGAACCTTGACCGAAACAGAATCACCCGAACGTTGTCTGAACCTGGAGTTCGGAGCGGTTATTTCTGATTTGTCTGAACCTCAAACGAACTCGAACACTCTCGACTCCATTTTTGTGATTTTTAAAGTTTTTGGATGAGATTTTCGACAGGAAATCTAGTAAACTCAATAGAAACAGTCGAGGGTAAGATTTTCCATGAAAGACACACTCGAGAAGATCAAACGAACTCAAATATGATACTCATTTTCGAAAAACTTGGGGTTTTGACTCAAAAATCTGAAAAACAGAGATTTCCGATCAGTAGATTGAACCAAATGCTCTGATACCACTCAATCGTATAGAAATCAATGTTAAACGAGAATGACACGAGATGTAAATACAAAGGATTTGTATTAGACAATAGAGAAACCACAAAGTACACAGATAGAAATATCACTCAAGCGCTTAAGTTCTACTGAATACAACACAAGACAAGCTAGTGCTAAACTACGATGAGCCGAACTTCAAGTTCGGACAAGGTTCGCCAGTGTCCGAACTTGGAGTTCGCCAGGAGTTCAGACCACAGCAAGCTAGCATGTCTTTGTCTTGTATTCGATAGTTCACATGACGATCAGGAACTCTGTATCAACAAGAAGTTCGAAAGTTGCTCAAAGATATGGGTGTATGAGCAACCAGCATAACGTATATCTTGGCGTATACGTACAGCCATGTCACAACTTTTCATTGTGATTTATTCAGTACTATATGTACATATCTTTTTTTTTCATCAGCTTTCCCTTGGGTTATATTGACTTATGATGAGCTGGGTTTTGGGATTTTTTCTATTTTTTTGGGGTAGGAATTTATATTAGGATAAGCATGTTGGAGTTATGCAGAAAGTCCAACATCTTTGGGTAATTGACGACCTAGAAAAGATCCAAAGTAAACTCAAGGCAATATTTAAACAGGGTCTCAACATAAACCTAGAAGCGGTTCTAAACAAATGACATCCCTCATGCATCATGTATTTTCTTTTATATTCCTAAAACTAGGGCTTAGCTCATATGGGAATGGGATAAGTGGTTAATATAGATTAGCAAGACTCGAATGGTATTCCTGATCATGAAATATTGCTAAAAGCTACTTGTTTAGTAAAACCTTTCTTGCTACCTAAAGACGTGACAGAGCAAGCACTTTTGAAAAACGAATCTGCGAATTACATTGAAAAGGTGTACTTTCATGTTTCCAAAAATCTTTAAACTTTTGTCGGAGTTTGACAATTCGAAATTTTTTTTGAAAAATTTGTATAATTTTAAGAAATTCAGTGCTTTAAGTCACATATTCACACAAATATGGCCTTGGCCTCCCCATCCACACACTTAGAAGCGTACATTGTCCCTAATGTACCAAAATTAAAATGAAAGTTAGAGTGTGAGAGATGGAAAACTCCCCTGTAGCATTCGATTCATGCGGGCTGCATCTTGTATTCTTGTTAATAGCACTCGAGTTGATTCTTTTATGAAGCAAGACTGCTCACTATTTAACCTGTAGAATCTTGTCATTGCAAACGCAATGCAATCATAGGAACTTGACAGAAAGTTATGTTAATCATATCATAATATAGTTATGAGCAGTTATATATGTATTAGGAAAGAGAACAATCGAAGCATATAGCAAAGTATCATCATGTTATTATAAGGTTGAATCAAACAAAACATAAAAATAAACTATCCATAAAAAACATCAACATGCACCAAAATAAGACATCATTAGTAAGCAAATATGGAGAGTCAATAATCAGCCAAAACAAATATGTGCGTAACGAGTTGTTAGGATGTAACGGGTCGTTACGACCTCTTTTCCAGAAACTTTAAAAACTCGTGACCCTCCATCCACACACTTAGTTTGGTACAAATTCAGTGTGAATTAGGATAAAACAACAAAATGATAAGGATAAAGATAAAGATAACAAATAAAATCACAGGTTGCCTCCCGGAAGCGCTTGTTTATTTATGAGTCATTACCTTGACTCATGGTGCTTTTATACTCATGTGGGATTTTTGAGGTTGATTTCCTCGTCCTCGATTATTTCGATCTTTCCGCCTAGGTAGTGCTTTTGTTGGGTCCCATGAAGGGCTCTTTAACAATGTTCGTACAATTTGATTTAAACAAGATAAACAAGTTGTGGAAAGTAAATCAAATTTGGAAGACAGCAATTCATAAAAGGGTTATTCTGTATATCTCAAATATAAATAATGGTTTACACGAGTTTATAGTATGACTATGTATCAACAGAAATAACTTTTTTATAGGAGTGATGTTGTAATTGCTTTGAGAATTTACTGAATTGTATGCTTTATGTCTTGCTTTGTTTGGTGAAGTCAGCTTGCTATTTATAGGCAGATGTAGCAAGATGTATTTGGATAAGGTGGTTGAGGACGGTTGATGTTGGAGTGTGTCAGAGTAAATAGAGATAAATTGTACATATTCAATTTATCTCTTTTTCAACTCTCTTCAACTGCCTTCGTGATTAATGCCAAGTTGGCATTCATTTTGCTTGTTCTTCACACAAAGATAGAAATTGTTCTTCTCGTAATCTTTATCTTCTGATAGTCCAGAACTCCTTCTGGACTCTTCTTTGAAGACTGTTGATGCTTCATAGAAGCTTTCTATATAAATGAGGATTTCTTTAGAATTTAGTATGTACAGAACTACTTTGGAATTTCCGGAGTAGTTCTGTATGAATACAGAAATTAGGCAGAAATCTATAATTCATACAGACTTTTGTTGATACATAGTCCTGATCGTCATGTGAAGTATTGAATACAAGACGAAGTCTCACAAGATAGCTGAGGTCCGAACTTCCAGCGAACCTGGAGTTCGGACAGCTCCGAGCTTGTGGCGAACCTGAGGTTCGGCCAGTCGTAGTTCAGCCTTATAAATAGTTGCGTCTTGTGTTGTATTTAGTAACAGTCTAAGCTTCCGTGTCATATATTCTCTGTGTACTCTGTGGTTCTCTCAGTGGTTAATACAAGTTCATTTGTATTTACTCTTTATGTTCATCTCGTATTTCATTGATTTCATCACGACTAAGTAGAAGATCCATACGCTCACGAACTTTCAAGTGGTATCAGAGCATTTGGTTTGCTCTACTAGTCGGAAATCACTGTTTTTCGGAGTTTTGAGTTCAAATTCACGTTTTTGCTAAAATGTCAATCATTTTTGAGTTCGTTTGAATGTTTCGAGTGTGCTTTTCTTTCAAAATTCATTCCTGAGTTGTTTCTATCGAGTTTACCTGAATTCCTGTCGAAAATTCCATCGAAAAACACAGAAAATCGAGAAAATGGCGTCGAGTGAAATCTGTCTCGTTTGAGGTTCGGACTCGTTCGGTCTAACCGCTCCGAACTCGAGGTTCGGAGAGAGTTCGGTGAGCATTTGGTGTGTCTTTGAGTTCGGTGAGAGATCGGTCCACGTTAGGACAGAGTTCGGCCAGTGCTCGGTGATAGTTCGGTGTTGAATCTATTTGTCCTGTCCGAAGGTCAGGTTCGGAGAGAGTTCGGCGAAATTTAGATTCGGACGAAGTTCGGAGATAATTCGGAGGAGGTTCGGAGTGAACAGTAACCGGTTTTTCGAAAATGTCCGATTTTCAAGCGTTCGCAGCTATTCAAAATTCGGTTCAAGCAACGATGCAAACAATGATGAATTATGATAATGAAATCGGAACAAGTCAGAAAGTTCCCAAATTGCTAAAATTAGAAGATTATCATAGTTGGGTTAAACGGTTTAAAGCATTTGTTGATACAAATGACATTGATATGTGGTTAGCGTTCACTGAACAATATGTTTATCCTAAAGATGAAACTGGTGAACCTATTCTTCAAAGGAAAATGTCGTCTGAACAAAAGAAAGCTTATCAAGCTGAGAAAAAGGCGTATGGTACGTTAACGATGGCATTGCCTAAAGAGTTACTTCATCAATTTGCTGGTAACTACACATCCAAAAGTCTCTGGGATGCATTGGAAAAACGATGTGAAGGCAATGATCAGTACAAGAAAAGTCGCCAAAAGGTTTTGAAGAAAGAGTTTGATAGTTTTAAGCATTATCAGAATGAAACGATTCCCAATCTGATTGCAAGATTTGCTCATCTAATGAGTGAAATGCGTTTGGTGAATCTTACTAAAGAAGAGGCTGATATGAAAGAAAAGATTTTGGAAGCATTGCCTGAAAAATGGGAGAATTATGTAATGATGATTACTCATGATAAGGATTTTCCAGGATTGTCTTTCAACGATTTGGTTCAAAGAATTCAGGCTCGGGATATGGAATTAATGGTGAATAAATCACTTCCTACACAAATTCAGAATCCTGCAGTGTATCATGGTGAAAATGACTCTACAATGAATGCTGGGAAGACTACTAGTCTTAGTTCTGCTCCTCCTACAACATTTTTAGCAGGTAAATCTGAAATTCCAAGTTATTCTTCTGCTGGTTGTACTGTGTCATTTCCAAGTTCTTCGGCTCAAAGTGCATTGTCTGTTCAAACTGTCGATGATTATAATGCGTTGATGTCTGCATTAGTATCTTCATATTTTGGTGTTATCAAGGGTTCTGTGAGTAATGCTGAGTTAGCAAATGAAGATTACGATCAGATTGATTATGATCATTTGGAAGAAATGGATCTAAATTGGCAGTATGCAATGTTGGTTCGACGAACGAAGAAATTTTTCAACAGAACTGGAAAGAAGAGATTGAATCAGGAGGGTAAGATTGGATTGGACAAATCTAAGGTGAAATGTTATAAGTGTTCAGTTTATGGTCATTTTGCTCGAGAATGTCCAAGTTCTACAGAAAATAAATTGAAAACTGGTCAGCATGCACATTTAGTTTTTCATCCATCCGATACATCTGCAAAAGTTGATCAGAAATCTGCTACTCTTGTTCATGATTGGACCAATACTTTTCCACATTCAAGTGAATTTGCATGGAATGCAGATACTGAAGCTAAGAAGAATCATACTCCAATTTCAATTGCTTTAACTATTCGTCATGATGATGATGATAGTCTTTTGACTGATTCTGATTCGTATTCAAATACATCTTTGGTTCAAGAAGATCAACCTAAAGTTTCTGATAGTTCAAAGGTTGAAGAATCTAAATGTTTTAAATGTGAAAAATTGATCCATGAGATTGCAAGTTTTGAACAAAGTTGTCAAATTTCAACTGAAGAGATTGTGGTGCTTAAAAGAGAGTTAGAAGATTTTCAAAAGAAGTATTATGATTTGGTTCATCTTCATGATGATGTTTTAAAAGAAAAGGCAGAATTGGCTGAAGAATGTGAGCAAGCAAAAGCTGAAGCTTTAGATGTAGCTCAAGATTTTGAGAATCTTTTCCAGAAGAGTTATCCGGTTCAGCAGAAATATGAAGAAGCTACTGCTCTTATTGCTACAACTGCTGTTACTGTTGAAAAGCTTCAAAATAAGATCTCTATGCTTCAAGATGAGAATACTCTCTATCGTGACAAAAATGAGGTCTTGACTAAAGATGTTGAGATTTACAAGAAAAAGAGAGAAAGTGTTCTTGAAGAATTATTTGCTGAATGTGAGATCAGAAAGTTATAAACTTATGAATATGATGATCTCAATGCAAAATTCATCAAGTCATAACAAGAAGTGTTTGAAGGTCAACAGAAGATTAATGATTTAAAATTGGAGATTTTGGAATTGAAAAGGCAAGTAAAAAATTGCAATTTGTCACCTACTATGCTGAATTTCTTATACAAGCAGGATCAGAGTTCAGAAAGTTCTAAAAAGGATGATGTTCACTTGGTTCCTCAACCAGTGATTTATTTGAAGTTACTGCTGCTCCGATTGATCCAAAAGATGAATTGCATGACTATTCCAAATTTGCCACTCTACCCAAGAAGAATAAGTTCAAGTCTACAAAGAAGGAGAAGCCTTTGGGTGAAGCTCCAACATTTGTGTCAAAATCTGTTTTGTTGGAGAATGAGAAAGTGTTTGATAAGGTTGCTTCAAGTTCTTCATCTGCAACCGAAGAAGAAAAAGTTTTGGTTGAAAAGAACAAGCTGAAGGATATCAAAGCAAAATTCACTAGTGAAGCTAAAGCAAGAGAAGCTTCAGGTTCTTCAAATTCTTCAAAGGTTTCAGGTTTCAAACACAAAGGTTTGGGTTATCAGGTGAAGGAAGAACCAGTTCAAACCAAGAAACCAATGAAAATTGACAAGGTTGTTAAAGATAAAGGTGCAAAGAAATCACCATCTCAGAATGAATTTTCTTACTATTCTGGAAGATCGTCTTCTTCAAGAAGTCCATCTCCTAGGTATGATTCCTCTGATGATTTTTTTGATAATTTTGATTCTGAGCGTTCATCTGGTTTTTCAAAATCAAAACAATTTTCAAATGTGTTTCTAGAAAGACTTTGTTATGTATGTCGTCAACCGGGACATCTCGCTGCTGAGTGTCCGACGAATGCATATATCCACAAAACTGCCAAATATGTGGATAACAAAGGTCAAATTTTTGATGAACCATGGTCTCCAAAGCGTAAGTCAACTCGTAAATCGTCTTGGTCTAATCCAAGTACGTCGATTGAATCTGATTCCGGTTCTGATCAAAAATTAAAACTTTTACAAATTTGGAAACCAATAGTTGTTTCCAAGGCCAACAAAGACTTTGTGGAAGACACCGGGCGACCCGAAGATATTGAATCGGGTCGATCCCAGCACAACTAATGTTTTATTTGGTCTCAAGCAGGTGTTTCAGGAAGACCATTTGGTGATTGAAAAATTGCTGATTGTGAAATATCTATCATAATTATATTGGATTTCAAAATCACTTTTGTTTTCACAAGGCTACATTGCTAGTATTCGTGTTGGTTGGTCCATTTTTCTTGTTTTTACTTCGTCTCATTCTGAGGGGGAGTTTGTTTTTGCAAAAATACAAAAATAGTGTGTTGTTTTTCAAATCGTAAAAATGAAAATCTATAAATAGAGTTGTCATTTTTAGGGGGAGAAATTTGGAAAAAACAATGAAAATGCAAAAATCCAAAAACATTGAAAAATGAGAAATTGTATCCGACATGTTTGAGAAATGATGGTACATTGGCTGACATTGTCTGACTCATGGATAAAGTAGATGAACAAGCCATAAGTCCATTTGATCGATGTGTAAGGTAGGCTCGGCAAATCAGAAAGTATACAAATGTGATATACACTAAATCTGATGCTTGACCTAGTGGACAACATCTTGATGCATATCTCATGATATATCAAGAAAAAGATATATGAAAAATAAAATGAGAAGTCACTGTGTATACATGTGTTCATTTTGCAAAGATTTAAATTTGTTTGATTTTCTTTATTTTGTCAAACGATCGAACTTTCTCTGCGTGTCAAAAGACCGACCTGATCGTTGTTCGTTTGACGTTCTGCTTTATTTTCTTTGGTGTTTCGTATAACTCATCGGACTTTCTCTGCGTGTACGGGAGTACCGACCTGATTGTTGTTGGGTTATACAATTTCAACTTTTTTTATTTTCTTATTTTGTTAAATCCGAGGCCTTATCTGCGTATCGAAAGATCGACCTTAAGGTAGACGATTTAACGTTCTTATTTCTTTTTGCATGGAACACAGTTGACTATATCATGAATACAATCATTATGTGATTAATATCACAAGTGAAATCACAAAATGCGATAAGCAAAGCATATCTGAGTATGTTTGATAGTGTGGGGTACACTGGTCAATGCAAATCTAATAAATACCTTAACATATCCAGATGTTATGAGTATGATTGTGCCAGAGTTTAAATTTGGACAAATTATATCTGCAATCGGCATGGCTTATGTGCTACAGTAATCGAAATTGAAGTGTAGTTCAGCATGTTATGACCAATATGATCCCAAGTCGTGATCTTTCTCACAAAAGACAAAAATAGTGTCTGATTCAGTATTGTTTTACTTTTCTTATTAGAAAATACCAAAAAGATCTTAGGTGTGTTTTGATTCTAAAAGTTTTTAATAGCCAAAAAGATTTTGTTTCTGATTTGTTTTCGATTGATCAACACGGAATACGAAATCAATTTCAAAATCAAAATATCTTGGAGTCTCGAAGGACGTTTTGCGCCAAGATTATTTATGTTGGCAGGTGTCTATGTGGAAGAGAACATCACAACTTCAAGTCTTCTGAAGATTGGTGATAAAGAGTTTACACACGATGCAATATCAAGTATTCAAGATTAAGCTCATCGTCTAGATCGAGGAAGAGTTTGATTGAAGATACAAGATACAAGTTTTGATAAGAGGAGATGATACTGCACATGCCGAGGGGGAGTTTGTTGATACATAGTCCTGATCGTCATGTGAAGTATTGAATACAAGACGAAGTCTCACAAGATAGCTGAGGTCCGAACTTCCAGCGAACCTGGAGTTCGGACAGCTCCGAGCTTGTGGCGAACCTGAGGTTCGGCCAGTCGTAGTTCAGCCTTATAAATAGTTGCGTCTTGTGTTGTATTTAGTAACAGTCTAAGCTTCCGTGTCATATATTCTCTGTGTACTCTGTGGTTCTCTCAGTGGTTAATACAAGTTCATTTGTATTTACTCTTTATGTTCATCTCGTATTTCATTGATTTCATCACGACTAAGTAGAAGATCCATACGCTCACGAACTTTCAACTTTTGTATCCTTTCTCTTTTAAGGATGTGTCTTATCTTTTCTTCTAATACTTCACTGTTTTGTGTTACAGTTACATTGTGCTCTAATAATCTCCCCCTAAGTATTTGAAGAAGGTAAATAAAAAGAGAAAGTAACATTACAATGTAAATTTTTGAGAGATCATCAGGATGCATGGAGATGTGAATACAGTATTTAGGAAAGAAATCCAGTTACAAAGTCTTCTTTTACACATAGTTTCTTGGGAAGAGGACTCCAACAGGCTTTGTGCAGTTCCTTTTGTAGCATTCTGTGTTGCTTTAGATCTTCTATTGTTTTGATCAAGAGTTCCTTTCTTCTTACAGTCTCAGGTTCAGTCTCTCTGTTTTCATTTAGTAAGAATGAGATGAATCTTATAGATGTATCGGAGTAAGCATGACACTGGCTGATTCTGAAGAACCTCTTTTGTGTGTTATGATTTCTGAAGTAGATTCCTAGTTTGCCAGTGCTTGGAATTACTTTGGATCCTGTCCACTTTAATTTAGAGGGAAGCTCTTCATTCGTAGTCTGAATGGCAAGTTTCTTCAGATTTTTGTGTATGGCCAGTTCATAGTCAACCAGAGCAACCCTGTTGTATATCTTCTTTCCTGCTTCTCTGAGTCGATGTATTACTCTTCTGTTCGTGAGACTTGTTGAGCCATTTTCTATACAGCTTTCGATGAGGGACAGTATGTGCGTTTCATTAAGTTGATCAAGATCTGCATTAGTGAATGTATAAGGTTGACGACTGTTTGCAGTGGTAGTGATCCTGTAGGAGTTGAAGTAATGAGTGAAAGGATTTCCCTTTTGTTGTATTTCTTTGACTTCATCAAGCTCTAGGATGGTGGCATCTGAGTAATGAGAAGTTAGACTGGGCTTGCATTGATCATGTTTCTTTCTTTTGGGAGAGGATTCGATTTCATCAGGAGCTATCTTTCTCTTTGAGCTGCAAGGAGAGTCATCAAGATTGATGACTATTTTGGTAAAAAATTCACAAAGGAATCTCGTATTCCAAACTTAGAATGTGAGGTAGTGTGATTGTCATAATGCTTGAAATGTAAAGTTGAACACAAGGATGTAACGAGGGAAAAATCCAGGATCCTTCGAGTTACCTCTAGGAATCCTAGCAAAAAAATCTCGGGAGCCGCCATGAAGAGCCTGCTGCCTAGCATTTTTATTGATAATCAAATGAAAAATTACAATGGGTTGGAGGTTTGATCGATCAGAACTATGTGATACAATGTTGTGTGGTCGTAACTGAGCTAAAGTGTGTTCAATGTGTCTCCCTACTGATCCAACCCTCAATTTATATAACAAATACAATGATAACAAACTTTCCGGGATTCCCGGGATCCTATCGTCCAACTAACTTGACCGTTAAGGCTCTCTTCATTCACTTGGTCCACGATCTTCCATAGCTGGAGCTTAAGTTTTGGAAGTAGTTGTTGACTTCGACAGTACCTGGTCAAATAAGCACGTGGCAAGTACGAGGGTTAGTTAAATAAAATAAATCAGGATACCTGGATGAACGGGATTCCCAGACGATAATAGAATTCCTGAACTGCGTGAGCTTCCTGCGGGCATCCTAAAAAATATACCCTCAACAATTGCCCCTTGAATTTCAACAGGAGTGGATAAGCTCGACAGCTGTTAAAATTCAAAAAGATGTATTTTTCACGGCGTGTAAACGGTAAAAACAGTTGAGATGGGACAGATTTCTCGGCATCCAAGTGATGTGATGCTAATCATGATCTTTTCTTTAAATAGAAGATCCGAAATTGAGATTTTCACCATCTTCTTCCCAAAACCTCTCGAGCTTCTCCGATATTCCGAGGTCAGTCCCTCTTCGTCTTTCTTGCTTTTCTTCTCGTTTTTCGGCCATGGCCAAGAAAAACACTCGATCGTCTTCTTCGTTAAGTTCTCCGGTCATTGAGGATTTTCATGATCAGGGGTACATTATCCCCTATGAGGAAGAAACCTGCACTTTCGACGACGGCGATATACTCGAGTTGAAGAACTCCAGTATCTTTCCGCCGGAAACCATATTTCGACCCTTCGATTCTCAAACCAAGTCCGATTTCATCTCCACCACCTGGGTTTGCATCATGTACTACCCTTTCTTGTTTGGGATGTGATGTGTTGTTTAGTGTATATGAAAAATGGGGTCCTACACTATCAAATTTTAAATTTATAGAACTGGTTATTCACCAGGGGACTATACCAACACACTAAGGCAAGTATACTTTTCGTGCGTAGCACAATATTGGTAAACATCGGGTTATCGAACCTCAGGGACACGAACTTGTTGAAAACAGTCAATTTATAATTCGGCCGGTTTTTGTTTTTATTTTGAAAATCGATTTTAATTTAGGAAACTAAAAATGACAGTAATTAAAATGTTGTTCGGAAAACAGATATTTGGTAAATGATCACTTAGGCATGGCTCCTCCAACTTAGGTTTGACAAGTGTATCTGTCACACCCCCAATTAACCACTAACGGAGTTTATACCGTTAAGGGGTGCGAGCAAACCAGGACCACAACCATTAGTTAGAAATACTAAACGAATCAGAGTTAGTCCAAAGATATATCATAAATAAAGTCTCAAATTACGCAGCGGAAATATATATCGTCTTAGCACTAACCACGTGCTTTACAAATCAGTGTTTTAAATTTCCAGTTAAGTTTAACCAAAAATAAAAGTCTTCATGTGCCATGCCAACCCGCTCCGGATACTCCTCAGCGATCTGCAAAAGTTTAAACCACGCAAGTGTCAACCTAACGGTTGGTGAGTTCACAGTGGGCTTGTCATGCTGTGGCCCGGTCTCATAATCATAACGTGTCAACATATACTTATGTGATGTTTATTTGTGGAAAGCAATGCTTTGTAATGTCCAAAATCATAGTAACGTGGTTTAGTAGAATTGATGTCCGTAACATACGTTATCGGGTATGAACTAGTTTTGTATAGTTAAAGTGCTCAACCGATATCGCGGGTAGCTAATCCGTTGTTCCATGCACTAAGGAAGTTTGTACCAAAGCTGACTAATATTGTAGTGGCAGCGCCATCATGTTTTGCGGACCTACGTCATCGCGGATTTGCCTCCCCCGTGTCCTCTCGGGATCACGGTCAGATAGGCTGATATTGTACCTCCATGCACTCCCCGTGCCACGGGGCGGAGTTTGTCAAACTCCAGTAGATCTACCCAACACCCCCTCGCTTTACAATTAATGGTACAATTTAGTTGAGGACTTTTTCAATTATAAGGCAATCCTTAGAAATCATGTGATATCATGTGGTCAGACTTTAACCTACTCTAGCCATATTAAAACGGTTTACTTTGGGTTCTCATGAATCCCGAAAACATTTTCAGTTTTGTTTAGAAATAGTTGTTTAAGTATTTCACAAGTGTCTCCCATAAAACACTTCCAGTTCATCAAATGGGTGCCGAGCACTCCTAAGTTTTCAAGTTCATCAGAGAGGTGCATAGCACTCTTAAGGTTGTCAGCATTGTTTTCCATTAAGTTATTCAGTGTGACCCAACCGGGTTCACGGTAATTGGGTTAGTGACACTCACCTTGGGTTGCACTGCTACACTTGCTAAATAGTCCAAGTATTGTTTGCTTATCGAAGACCTAAGAACACGTTTAGGTCTTAAGTATTAGTTTTGTGTCTAATCTTTAACTTACGTCACTATGGCCCATAACATAGCACGTTGGAACTATGACTCGACATACCGACACACGACACCGATGGTTGATCATAAACAAGGGTTCACATAATTCAGAAATCAAGCATGTTTCATTATTGCATAATCATGTAAGTCATGGCATAACATTCAAACAGGTTGCACAAGTTTGGGTTTAGGTCTGGTCACAGTTTCGCTAGTATAGATTCGCTGGGCAGTTTCGCTATGTGCACGGGCAGCACTTTCGCTAGGCAATACCCGATGACACAGTTTCGCTAGGCTAGTTTCGCTCGAAACTGTTAGCACAGTTTCGCTAGCCTAGTTTCGCCCGAAACTGGTTTGAACTTTCGTTCAGGGAATTTCGCTCGGTAGTTTCGTTCGGACAGGTCTGGTTGGTTTACCCGGCGACACTACAGTTTCGCTACATAGTGTCGCTGGATGAAGATATACATAATTTCGCTACATAGTTTCGCCCAGAGAACAGGCTAGTTTCGCTGGTCGCGAAAAACACATAAATCAGCCTAAAAATCAATCTAACAGCTTCCATATTTCATGTAATTCAATATCTAGCATGCATAATCATTTACCAACATCAAACAACAAGTTTTAACACCTTAAACATGGGTTTTCACATTCAAATCACCAAAAACACATTTTAAACCTAAAATGACCTAAATAGCATAAATCTTCATTATGGTTTGATTTCAAACGTAAAGTTACTGACTTTATGGTAGATCTAGCATCCCTAAGCATCATATCAGAAGATCAAGTGATTACATGAAGATTCAAGCATGCTTTTTAAGAAAACACATAGAAATACATAAAGAATGGTTTTGGGACTCACGATTCAATCTAGGGCCTGAATGGATGAGATGAGATGATGGTTCCTTGATGGTTTTCTTGACTGACCAGAAATCTCGAGTGAGCAGATGAGAGTGGTGTGTGTGTTTTGTATGAAATGAGGCAAAAATGAGATCTCTAGGGTTTTATGTTATTATATTTCAGGGGCTAGTTTCGCTGGCCAAGCGAAACTGACTCTGTAAGTCAAAGGTTAAGCTAGCCGGGCGACACTATAGTTTCGCCCGGTAGTTTCACTGGAACCCAAAAGTGACCAATTTACATTCTAAGCAAGATAAGCACGGTTCATGAATTTCATGCAATTACACAATTAATCAACAAACATGTTGCACATACTTCCTCATAGAGACAATTCAATAAATAAACACATATGGACGGGTTCGGTGATCAACCAAAGGTTGTGGACGTATTCGGCCTAGTTAAGCATTAGTTACTAAGTTAAAACTTATAACGTAACTAACGGAGATTGTCTAACGGAAGTAAACCTTGAAATTCTCGGATGTCACATCATCCCCTTGTAAATGGAATTTTCGTCCCGAAAATTATTCTTGCGTTGTAGCGTTCGCAGCCTCGGCTGTCGTCGTTGCTGTATTTGCTGGGGAAAGAAAGCAAAAGTTTTAGGGTCGTCACATCCTCCTCCTGTTACAGGAATTTTGGTCCCCAAAATTAAATCATACCTTGAGTTTCCGTGGACGTTTGCTCGAACAGGTGAGGATACTTTTTCTTGATTTGATCCTCTCGTTCCCAAGTATATTCAGGTCCACGCTTTGAGTTCCATCGAACCTTGACGATCGGAATCTTGCTACGTTTGAGGGCTTTCTCCTCGCGTCCCATGATTTCTACCGGTTGCTCTATAAATCTCAGATGTTCGTCGATTTCCAATTCCTCCAAAGGAATTATTTCAGTGTCTTCAGCCAGACATTTCTTTAGGTTAGAAACGTGAAACACGTTGTGAACTCCATCGAGTTCAGCAGGGAGTTTTAATCGGTAGGCCACCGGGACTACTTCCCCAATGATTTCAAAAGGACCGATGTAGCGAGGATTCAACTTTCCACGCTTTCCGAAGCGTATCACACCTTTCCAGGGAGATACCTTCAATAATACCTTGTCGCCTACCTCGAACTTCAAAGGTTTACGGCGTTTGTCGGCATAGCTCTTTTGTCTGTCACGTGCTGCGGCTATCCGTTTTCTGATTTGAATAATTCGCTCCGTTGTATCATGAATGATTTCCGGTCCGGTGAGTCCCTTCTCACCCGTTTCAGCCCAACACATGGGCGATCTGCATTTTCTGCCATAAAGAGCTTCAAAAGGTGCTGCACCGATACTTGTATGATAACTGTTGTTGTAGGAGAACTCCACCAACGGAAGGTGAGCCTCCCAATCCTTACCAAAGTCGAGAACGCAAGCTCGGAGCATGTCTTCCAAAGTCTGAATAGTTCGTTCTGTCTGACCATCGGTCTGCGGGTGATAAGCTGTACTCATATCCAGTCTGGTTCCCAATGCTTCTTGCATAGATTGCCATAGTCGGGAAGTAAATCGAGGATCTCGGTCGGAGATAATGGTCTTAGGCACTCCATGACGTGCCACAATTCGGTCAATGTACAGCTTTGTTAACTTATCCATATTGTCATTTTCCCTCATTAGAATAAAGTGTGCAGATTTGGTTAGTCGATCAATGATAACCCAAATCGCATCCGGTCGATTCGATCGATGAGGTAGTCCCGTTACAAAATCCATGGAGATATCCTCCCATTTCCATTCTGGGATCTGTGGTTGCTGCAATAGCCCAGAAGGCTTTTGGTACTCGATCTTAACTCTTGAGCATGTTAGACACTTAGCCACATATCGAGCAATGTCGGCTTTCATGTTCGGCCACCAATACAAGTTTTTCAAATCTTGGTACATTTTATCCGATCCAGGGTGCACCGAATATCTTGATTTGTGAGCCTCGTCCATCACGAGCTCACAGAGATTTCCAAGTAAAGGAACCCAAATTCTGTCATTGTAGTATCTGAGTCCGTCGGACCTAACTTCAGAGTTACCATCCACCCCTCGCAGTGCTTCAGCTGCAAAGTTTTCTTCTTTTAAAGCTTCTTGTTGGGCATCGCGGATCCGATCCGGCAATCCCGTGTGAATGGTAAGTTGCAGCGCTCGTACTCGTCGAGGCTTTTCGTACTCTTTTCGACTTAATGCATCAGCCACAACATTGGCTTTCCCCGGGTGATATTTGATTGCTAAGTCATAATCATTCAGTAGCTCGACCCACCGTCGTTGTCGCATGTTGAGATCCTTCTGATCAAAGATGTGTTGTAAGCTTTTGTGGTCGGTAAATATTATGCACTTTGTTCCGTAGAGGTAATGTCTCCAAATCTTGAGTGCATGAACAACGGCTCCCAATTCCAAATCATGCGTTGTATAATTCTTTTCAGTGTCCTTCAGTTGCCTGGACCCATAGGCAATCACTTTGTCCCGTTGCATCAACACGCAACCGAGTCCTTGGATGGATGCATCACAGTAAACTACAAAGTCGTCAACCCCATCGGGTAACGAGAGAATCAGAGCTGAACATAACATTTCCTTAAGAGTTTGAAACGCGCGTTCTTCTTTTTCACCCCATCTATATTGCACTCCTTTGTGCGTTAAAGCTGTTAAGGGTTGAGCCAATTGCGAGAAAGCCTTAATGAATCTTCGGTAATATCCGGCAAGTCCCAAAAATTATCGGATTTCGGTTGGCGCTCTAGGGGTAGACCAATTCTTGATAGCTTCCACTTTATCTGGGTCGACGTGAATTCCTTCCTGATTAACAATGTGTCCAAGAAACTGGACTTCGCGAATCCAAAAATCGCACTTCGAAAACTTAGCATAAAGTTGTTCCTTGCGGAGTAATTCCAAGATAAGTCGCAGGTGTCTCTCGTGTTCTTCCTTTGTCTTGGAGTAGATCAAAATATCGTCAATGAAGACTATCACAAACTGATCGAGGTACGGCTTGCACACTCGATTCATCAAATCCATAAACACAGCAGGTGCATTAGTTAGCCCAAACGGCATAACTAGAAACTCGTAATGACCATACCGAGTTCTGAAATCAGTCTTGGGGACATCCTCATCACAGACACGAAGTTGGTGATATCCAGACCGTAGATCAATCTTTGAGAAGTAGCTCGAACCTTGTAGTTGGTCGAAGAGATCGTCGATTCGAGGAAGTGGGTACCGATTCTTGATCGTAACCATGTTAAGCTCTCGGTAGTCAATACACATTCGGAACGTTCTTTCTTCTTAACAAACAAAACCGGTGCTCCCCATGGAGACGAACTTGGACGAATAAACCCTTTGTCGAGTAGCTCTTGAAGTTGTGAGGAGAGTTCGTTGAGTTCACTTACTGCCAAACGGTAAGGTGCGCGTGCAATCGGAGCGGCTCCAGGAGCTAAATCGATTCCAAACTCGACTTGTCGAAATGGAGGCAAACCAGGCTGATCTTCAGGAAATACATCTTGGAAGTCGCGGACTATCGGGTAGTCGTCGATTCTGCGCTCGGGAAGTGTCGTGTCGGTGACGTTTGCAAGAATCGCGAAATGACCTTTACGAAGGCACTTTTGAGCTTTGAGAAACGAAATAATACCGGTTACTGCTCCACCTTTTTCACCTTGAACCGTTAACACTTTACCTCCTTCGAGTGGGATACGAACCACTTTTTCTTGGCATAGTATTTCAGCTCGGTTTTCAGATAACCAATCCATTCCTACTATAACATCAAAACTACCAATCGGGAAAGGCATAAGGTCGATTCCTAATCTATGGCCAGCTAGTTCTAACTTACAGTCCTTAACTATCTGAGTCGTATCGTGAAGTTTACCATTCGCTAGTTCTACCACATATTTAGCGTCAAAGGCAATCGGTTTAGCATTAATTAGCTTAGCAAACTTAGTGGAAATAAAACTTCTTTCAGCACCAGAATCAAACAATACAGTAGCAAAGAAACCATTTAGGATGAATTTACCGTTAATCACGTTGGCGTCGTTGCGAGCTTCTCCTTGACCCATGACAAAAGCTCTTCCCCTGCCATTTCCACCATTCTCGTTGTTATTCCCGTTGCCATTTCCTCCGCCATTACCGTTCCCACCATTGTTTCCTTGATTACCATTTCCCTGCCTTCTCAACTGCGGGCAGTCCCTTTTAATGTGGCCTTGAGCACCACAGTCAAAACAGCCACGGGCTCCACCATTATTGTTCTGATTGTTTCCTTGCCCGTTACGGTTGTTCCCATAGTTGTTGCCATGATTGTTGTCGTTGTTGTTTTGCCTTTGGCGGTTTTGTTGCTCAGGTAGAGTTGCCCAGCAGTCTTTTGCTTCGTGGCCTTTCTTTCCACACCTTTCACAGCTCAGATTCTTTCTACAAACACCAGCATGATGCTTCCCACACTTGTTACACAAAGGCAGGTTACCCCTGTAGTTACTTTGGCCGTTACCACCCTGGCGGTTGTTTCCACTGTTGTTTCCAGACCTCTTACTTTGACCTTGAGAATTATAAGACCTCCCAGTGCTGTTTCCAACACTCTGATTGTTCATTGAGTTTTCAGGAGCTTCATCATCAGCTTTTCTCTTGCCACTAAGGGCAGTCTTCTCCGAGGCTTTTGCAGGAAGTGAACCCTTCTCAACCTCCTGATCATTAAGTTTATGAGCCAAGCGGATGGCTTGCTGCACGGTTGCGGGGTTGCTGGCAGTCACTAGTCCTTTGATTTGAGGCGCGAGGCCTTCCAGATAACGCTCGATGCGTTTGAACTCAGCATCAACAATTGTGGGGCACAAGACCTCGTACTCATGGTATCGCGCGGTATACTGCTCCACTTCAGACCCAGTCATTTTCAGATTCAAGAATTCACCCTCTAATTTCTTCACTTGGTCGCGGGGACAGTACTCCTCCATAACCAGCTCCTTAAACGCTTCCCATTGCATGTTGTTAGCCGCATCAATCCCAATCATCTGAATTTCAGCGTTCCACCAGGAGAGAGCAGCTCCCTCAAAGGTACCAGTCGCATACTTCACTTTGTCTCCAACAGGGCAGTTGCACATAGAGAAGACCTTCTCAGACTTCTTAATCCACCTGAGGAGTCCTACCGCTCCTTCTTCGCCGGAAAACGCCCATGAAGGACTTGAACGTGCAGTGATGGTGGTTTCCTGATGCAATAATAGTTCGGGTTTTAAGTTTAAACAGGTCAAAATATAATCGCTTTGTGCCTTAACCGGCATAATAATTACCCTGTGCGGCGTATGCAGCTTGGACGGCTGCCACCGCGGCTTGCACGTGTTCGTTAATCATTGCTTGCAGCTGTGCAGGCGTCATGTTAATGTTGCTTCTTCCGTGTCCTCTTCCAGACATCTTGCTGGACAGTTAAAGTAGCCAGTGTTCAGTCACAGTTATACTTTATACATATCCCATAATATGCATAATAACAATTTCCCGTTATCCCACTATTAGTCCAGAAAAATTTTCGTGCAAAATGGAGGCGTCGTTGAAGAACGTCGTAAGTCGTAAGTACTATCGTCGAAAGTCGGCCTTCCCATAAAAGTCACCGTCGGCGTAGTCATCGTAGTAGAAATCAGGACGTAGCGTGTAGCATCGTTTCGTTGTCGCTTTCCCCCGGAATAGTGCGCGTATTAGCGTTCGCATTTCGTATTTGTGTGTGAAAATTTCCTAAGGCTTTCGGTTAGACTACTTAGACACGGTCTATATATATCTACATATATATATACATACGTACGAAGTATTTACTTACACAGCAGAGCGAGTATCCCAGGTTGGCACGTAAAAATTTTGTTTTTGGGAATTCGTTTGTTCGTTTGTAACTAAGGTTTCAAGTTGCAGTTTCCAAATCGTTTTAAAAAATTATTCCAGTTCTCTGCAACTTATGGCTCTGATACCAATCTGTCACACCCCCAATTAACCACTAACGGAGTTTATACCGTTAAGGGGTGCGAGCAAACCAGGACCACAACCATTAGTTACAAATACTAAACGAATCAGAGTTAGTCCAAAGATATATCATAAATAAAGTCTCAAATTACGCAGCGGAAATATATATCGTCTTAGCACTAACCACGTGCTTTACAAATCAGTGTTTTAAATTCCCAGTTAAGTTTAACCAAAAATAAAAGTCTTCATGTGCCATGCCAACCCGCTCCGGATACTCCTCAGCGATCTGCAAAAGTTTAAACCACGCAAGTGTCAACCTAACGGTTGGTGAGTTCACAGTGGGCTTGTCACGCAGTGGCCCGGTCTCATAATCATAACGTGTCAACATATACTTATGTGATGTTTATTTGTGGAAAGCAATGCTTTGTAATGTCCAAATTCATAGTAACGTGGTTTAGTAGAATTGATGTCCGTAACATACGTTATCGGGTATGAACTAGTTTTGTATAGTTAAAGTGCTCAACCGATATCGCGGGTAGCTAATCCGTTGTTCCATGCACTAAGGAAGTTTGTACCAAAGCTGACTAATATTGTAGTGGCAGCGCCATCATGTTTTGCGGACCTACGTCATCGCGGATTTGCCTCCCCCGTGTCCTCTCGGGATCACGGTCAGATAGGCTGATATTGTACCTCCGTGCACTCCCCGTGCCACGGGGCGGAGTTTGTCAAACTCTAGTAGATCTACCCAACATCCCCTCGCTTTACAATTAATGGTACAATTTAGTTGAGGACTTTTTCAATTATAAGGCAATCCTTAGAAATCATGTGATATCATGTGGTCAGACTTTAACCTACTCTAGCCATATTAAAACGGTTTACTTTGGGTTCTCATGAATCCCGAAAACATTTTCAGTTTTGTTTAGAAATAGTTGTTTAAGTATTTCACAAGTGTCTCCCATAAAACACTTCCAGTTCATCAAATGGGTGCCGAGCACTCCTAAGTTTTCAAGTTCATCAGAGAGGTGCATAGCACTCTTAAGGTTGTCAGCATTGTTTTCCATTAAGTTATTCAGTGTGACCCAACCGGGTTCACGGTAATTGGGTTAGTGACACTCACCTTGGGTTGCACTGCTACACTTGCTAAATAGTCCAAGTATTGTTTGCTTATCGAAGACCTAAGAACACGTTTAGGTCTTAAGTATTAGTTTTGTGTCTAATTTTTACTTAACGTCACTATGGCCCATAACATAGCACGTTGGAACTATGACTCGACATACCGACACACGACACCGATGGTTGATCATAAACAAGGGTTCACATAATTCAGAAATCAAGCATGTTTCATTATTGCATAATCATGGAAGTCATGGCATAACATTCAAACAGGTTGCACAAGTTTGGGTTTAGGTCTGGTCACAGTTTCGCTAGTATAGATTCGCTGGGCAGTTTCGCTGTGTGCACGGGCAGCACTTTCGCTAGGCAATACCCGATGACACAGTTTCGCTAGGCTAGTTTCGCTCGAAACTGTTAGCACAGTTTCGCTAGCCTAGTTTCGCCCGAAACTGGTTTGAACTTTCGTTCAGGGAATTTCGCTCGGTAGTTTCATTCGGACAGGTCTGGTTGGTTTACCCGGCGACACTACAGTTTCGCTACATAGTGTCGCTGGATGAAGATATACATAATTTCGCTACATAGTTTCGCCCAGAGAACAGGCTAGTTTCGCTGGTCGCGAAAAACACATAAATCAGCCTAAAAATCAATCTAACAGCTTCCATATTTCATGTAATTCAATATCTAGCATGCATAATCATTTACCAATATCAAACAACAAGTTTTAACACCTTAAACATGGGTTTTCACATTCAAATCACCAAAAACACATTTTAAACCTAAAATGACCTAAATAGCATAAATCTTCATTATGGTTTGATTTCAAACGTAAAGTTACTGACTTTATGGTAGATCTAGCATCCCTAAGCATCATATCAGAAGATCAGGTGATTACATGAAGATTCAAGCATGCTTTTTAAGAAAACACATAGAAATACATAAAGAATGGTTTTGGGACTCACGATTCAATCTAGGGCCTGAATGGATGAGATGAGATGATGGTTCCTTGATGGTTTTCTTGACTGACCAGAAATCTCGAGTGAGCAGATGAGAGTGGTGTGTGTGTTTTGTATGAAATGAGGCAAAAATGAGATCTCTAGGGTTTTATGTTATTATATTTCAGGGGCTAGTTTCGCTGGCCAAGCGAAACTGACTCTGTAAGTCAAAGGTTAAGCTAGCCGGGCGACACTATAGTTTCGCCCGGTAGTTTCGCTGGAACCCAAAAGTGACCATTTTACATTCTAAGCAAGATAAGCACGGTTCATGAATTTCACGCAATTACACAATTAATCAACAAACATGTTGCACATACTTCCTCATAGAGACAATTCAATAAATAAACACATATGGACGGGTTCGGTGATCAACCAAAGGTCGTGGACGTATTTGGCCTAGTTAAGCATTAGTTACTAAGTTAATACTTATAACGTAACTAACGGAGATTGTCTAACGGAAGTAAACCTTGAAATTCTCGGATGTCACAGTATCGGTAATGGGTTCTAACTTATCTCTGGGATGAACTGGGGTCCTAAGACAAGGCTTACCTAGTTCCTATGGATAGGTTCATGTTTAGGGTTATAGACACGCCCTACACGGTTACTACTGGTCCATGGTGAAGTACTGATAAGGTTGCGGTTTATGAAGTGCACTAGGCTGGGTCCCGAGTTATCGGTGGCTTAACTCACAACTGGTCGAAGGGTTAGGATAGATCTGGCCCTAACGGTCCTAGAGTTGTGAAGCGGTTACAATTGGGTTGATAGGTTGACCTAGTAGGTCCTAGACACGACTAAGCAGGAACAGACCCGAGTTATCGTTGAATGCTTGTCCACTTGACAATGGCAAGGGTATCTACTAGCTAAGGGTAAGGTGATTTCTCACTCAAACTCTATGGTGGACTCCTAATCGAATTCTAGGGTTTCCCTGATGATCGTGACTATTTCTAGTTCACGCGTACGCCGCAGGTTCTGTTATTCGGCTATACAATAGTCTCCTAACGATAGATGGCTTTGCAAATAGTCTCTTAACGATAGATGGCTTTGCAAGCTAGGGTTAGGGTTCCACAAGACCATAGATTACTAGACATAATATAGGAATTCAATTCATCAACCAAATCAAAGCAATAATAACGTTTACTTCATAAATGCAAAATATAAGCAAAACCGATACAAAATTAAAGTCAAACCAGTTGGATTCGCCTCGCCTAAGCGATACGATGAGTTTAGCCAATAGTGTTAATGTTTAAACATAAACAAATCTGATCTAAACAAGAATTCATGGCTAAATGTAAATACAATACCAAATCGTAGCTCGAAAGGATGAAAAACGCTAATTTCCGACTCGTCGAAGGTTCAAATCTTCAAATCTTCGAAGGACTTCAATGAGGGCTTCCCTTGGCTTTTTCTCTGCTCTCCAAGATGTACCAAATGGTGGAAAAGAGCCCTATATTTATAGGGGCCGAATTCCGAAATTTCCAAAAAAAGGCTCCAGGCCGTGAAAGGGCTTTCACGGCCAGCAGATCAGGCCGTTAAAGGCTAACTGGCCACTGTTCTTGGTTACACGGCCTGGACTGGGCTTTCACAGCTTGGGCAGGGTGTTTCACGGCCGTGAAGGGTCTTTCACAGCATGCAAGCCAAGCCGTGAAAGGGCTGTCATCGGTAACTGGTTTGCGGCTCAGCATCACAGCTTGGTCAGGATCTTCACAGGTTGGTCTAGGCCGTGAAAGGGTGTCTCACGGTCTGCAAGCCGTGAAGATTTTCAGCAAATTTTATTTTGACTTCTGCGTTTGACCGGTTGGCCCGAACTTTGACTTTTCTTCATTTTCACCTCGTTTTCCGTGCCAAACTTGTTTTAACCTGAAAACTCACAATAATCATCAGAAACAATTATAATTTAATATTTTCAAGATTATTTTGAGGTTTTTCAGCCCGAAATCAGTTATATTTTCATATCCAAAACCACACACATCAAACATGCCCATACTTAAACATTGCTTGTCCCCAAGCAATCATTTTTAATCTCGACACTACTACAACTCTATCTTAACCACATAGACATCTAGGTGTACATATTCGGTCCGCAAGATTTACAATCAATACTAGGGCTTACAACCTCGCAAGTTTTAATGAATTTAAAAACTCACAAAATCTCTCAACCAAATAATGCGAACCATTTTCTATTATATTTTTCACTCAACTCAGCAAATCACTCGACCTATGGGTGTAATATTTGAAGTGAATGCTCAGGTCAAGCATATCTAATTGTTTCTTGGGTTTATATATACGATCGTGCCGCCGAGTTCGTTATGGGATCCGACCAAAAATGGAGGGGGATACTCAAACGTTTGCTCACATATACGGGTGTATGAGCTACCACCCAAACGTATATCTTGGCGTATACGTACAACCGTTTCACAATTTTCATTGTGATTTATTTATTTTTATTTTTTTCTCTTTAGCCTGATTTAGGCTTTAGTAGTGCATCGGTTTTCGCAGGATCTTGTGCTGGCTCAAATAGCCCAGTTGCCTCAACTATGAGTGGCATGGTGAGGCTCTCATCTCCTGGTTCCATGATCATCTCGTCCTCAAAGGCTTCCTTTTTTTCTGGTGGCTCTTCCTTAGGATCCCCATACTTGGGTTGTTCCATATCTTCAACTACGAATATTTCGTCATCTTCCCGCAGTAATGGTGCATCCAATTACTTAGCTTTGAATTTAGCTAGCTTTTCTACATCCAGTGCCATCTCGTCTTGTACATGTGATTCCTTTGGTAAGTCTTGCAATGTATCATTCTCGTATAATGTTCGTGAAGTATAGTATGATTCAAACGAGCCACTTTTAAGCGCGTCATCCTCAACAACGGGAATCGATGTCTCTCTTGACTCAGCTACGTAGATATGCTCCTCTTGCTTTAGGTAATGTGGGACTGGAAGTATGACATATGATGAATCATCTTCATAATCGAATGGGTCCTGGTCCATTACCGTCTCCAGTTTCTAGTCTTGATCACACCTTTCTTTATATGTGAAGGCTTGCTCTTCACTCATGTATTCCTCCTTAGTGATTCCCATGTGTTGCTCGATTACCCTGAGTTGCTCATCCCCGTGACTAGATAGTTCCTCGTGAAAATTAGGCTCAACTTCATTTTCTCGCAAATGGTCCGTTATCTCATCAGATCGTACAGTAGCTTCCCTGCTATGCTCACTCGAACTCTTCATATAATCGATCATTTCTTTCATCATCTCACGGAGGCTGGGTCCTTCCCCTGTATAAGGACAGTACCGTGTGTGGTGATGATCACCGCAGAATTCGCACCATTCGCTTGTAAACATTTCATCGTGATCATGATAGTAGTCTTGGTAGTAATCCCCGTAGTAGCGCTCCATGGGAATTATCGCAGATGTCGCTCAAATCGAAGAGATCACGAGTGCGAGATAGGATTGAAGAAATTAAAATGATAAATTAATAAAAAATAATTATAAAATAAAATAATAAATAAAAGTAAAAAATATATATACACAAATAAAAGAGAACAAATATTCACAAAGCTAAACTACTAATTACGACTGTTCTTAACGCTACCGTGTCCCCGGCAACGGCACCAAAAACTTGATGTGTTGTTTAGTGTATATGAAAAATGGGGTCCTACACTATCAAATTTTAAATTTATAGAACGGGTTATTCACCAGGGGACTATACCAACACACTAAAGCAAGTATACCTGTCGTGTGTAGCACACTATAGGTAAACACCAGGTTGTCGAACCTCAGGGACACGAACTTGTTGAAAACAGTCAATTTATAATTCAGCCGGTTTTTGTTTTTATTTTGAAAATTGATTTTAATTTAGGAAACTGAAAATGACAGTAATTAAAATGTTGTTCGGAAAACAGATATTTGGTAAATGATCACTTAGGCATGGCTCCTCCAACTTAGGTTTGACAAGTGTATCGGTAATGTGTTCTAACTTATCTCTGGGATGAACTGGGGTCCTAAGACAAGGCTTACCTAGTTCCTATGGATAGGTTCATGTTTAGGGTTATAGACACGCCCTACACTGTTACTACTGGTCCATGGTGAAGTACTGATAAGGTTGCGATTTATGAAGTGCCCTAGGCTAGGTCCTGAGTTATCGGTGGCTCAACTCACAACTGGTCGAAGGGTTAGGATAGGTCTGGCCCTAATGGTCCTAGAGTTGTGAAGCGGTTACAATTGGGTTGATAGGTTGACCTAGTAGGTCCTAGAAACGACTAAGCAGGAACAGACCCGAGTTATCGGTGAATGCTTGTCCACTTGACAATGGCAAGGGTATCTACTAGCTAAGGGTAAGGTGATTTCTCACTCAAACTCTATGGTGGACTCCTAATTGAATTCTAGGGTTTCCCTGATGATCGTGACTATTTCTAGTTCACGCGTACGCCGCAGGTTCTGTTATTCGGCTATACAATAGTCTCCTAACGATAGATGGCTTTGCAAATAGTCTCTTAACGATAGATGGCTTTGCAAGCTAGGGTTAGGGTTCCACAAGACCAGAGATTACTAGACACAATATAGGAATTCAATTCATCAACCAAATCAAAGCAATAATAACGTTTACTTCATAAATGCAAAAAATAAGCAAAACCGATACAAAATTAAAGTCAAACCAGTTGGATTCGCCTCGCCTAAGCGATATGATGAGTTTAGCCAACCATGTTAATGTTTAAACATAAACAAATCTGATCTAAACAAGAATTCATGGCTAAATGTAAATACAATACCAAATCGTAGCTCGAAAGGATGAAAAACGCTAATTTCCGACTCGTCGAAGGTTCAAATCTCCAAATCTTCGAAGGACTTCAATGAGGGCTTCCCTTGGCTTTTTCTCTGCTCTCCAAGATGTACCAAATGGTGGAAAAGAGCCCTATATTTATAGGGGCCGAATTCCGAAATTTCCAAAAAAAGGCTCCAGGTCGTGAAAGGGCTTTCACGGCCAGCAGATCAGGCTGTGAAAGGCTAACTGGCCACTGTTCTCGGTTACACGGCCTGGACTGGGCTTTCACAGCTTGGGCAGGGTGTTTCACGGCCGTGAAAGGTCTTTCACAGCATGCAAGCCAAGCCGTGAAAGGGCTGTCATCGGTGACTGGTCTGCGGCTCAGCATCACAGCTTGGTCAGGATCTTCACAGCTTGGTCTAGGCCGTGAAAGGGTGTCTCACGGTCTGCAAGCCGGGAAGATTTTCAGCAACTTTTTATTTTGACTTCTGCGTTTGACCGGTTGGCCCGAACTTTGACTTTTCTTCATTTTCACCTCGTTTTCCGTGCCAAACTTGTTTTAACCTGAAAACTCACAATAATCATCAGAAACAATTATAATTTAATATTTTCAAGGTTATTTTGAGGTTTTTCAGCCCGAAATCAGTTATATTTTCATATCCAAAACCACACACATCAAACATGCCCATACTTAAACATTGCTTGTCCCCAAGCAATCATTTTTAATCTCGACACTACTACAACTCTATCTTAACCACATAGACATCTAGGTGTACATATTCGGTCCGCAAGATTTACAATCAATACTAGGGCTTACAACCTCGCAAGTTTTAATGAATTTAAAAACTCACAAAATCTCTCAACCAAATAATGCGAACCATTTTCTATTATATTTTTCACTCAACTCAGCAAATCACTCGACCTATGGGTGTAATATTTGAAGTGAACGCTCAGGTCAAGCATATCTAATTGTTTCTTGGGTTTATATATACGATCGTGCCGCCGAGTTCGTTATGGGATCAGACCAAAAATGGAGGGGGATACTCAAACGTTTGCTCACATATACGGGTGTATGAGCTACCACCCAAACGTATATCTTGGCGTATACGTACAACCATTTCACAATTTTCATTGTGATTTATTTATTTTTATTTTTTTCTCTTTAGCCTGATTTAGGCTTTAGTAGTGCATCGGTTTCGCAGGATCTTGTGCTGGGTCAAATAGCCCAGTTGCCTCAACTATGAGTGGCATGGTGAGGCTCTCATCTCCTGGTTCCATGATCATCTCGTCCTCAAAGGCTTCCTTTTTTTCTGGCGGCTCTTCCTTAGGATCGCCATACTTGGGTTGTTCCATATCTTCAACTACGAATATTTCGTCATCTTCCCGCAGTAATGGTGCATCCAATTGCTTAGCTTTGAATTTAGCTAGCTTTTCTACATCCAGTGCCATCTCGTCTTGTACATGTGATTCCTTTGGTAAGTCTTGCAATGTATCATTCTCGTATAATGTTCGTGAAGTATAGTATGATTCAAACGAGCCAATTTTAAGCGCGTCATCCTCAACAACGGGAATCGATGTCTCTCTTGACTCAGCTACGTAGATATGCTCCTCTTGCTTTAGGTAATGTGGGACTGGAAGTATGACATATGATGAATCATCTTCATAATCGAATGGGTCCTAGTCCATTACCGTCTCCAGTTTCTAGTCTTGATCACACCTTTCTTTATATGTGAAGGCTTGCTCTTCACTCATGTATTCCTCCTTAGTGATTCCCATGTGTTGCTCGATTACCCTGAGTTGCTCATCCCCGTGACTAGATAGTTCCTCGTGAAAATTAGGCTCAACTTCATTTTCTCGCAAATGGTCCGTTATCTCATCAGATCGTACAGTAGCTTCCCTGCTATGCTCACTCGAACTCTTCATATAATCGATCATTTCTTTCATCATCTCACGGAGGCTGGGTCCTTCCCCTGTATAAGGACAGTACCGTGTGTGGTGATGATCCCCGCAGAATTCGCACCATTCGCTTGTAAACATTTCATCGTGATCATGATAGTAGTCTTGGTAGTAATCCCCGTAGTAGCGCTCCATGGGAATTATCGCAGATGTCGCTCAAATCGAAGAGATCACGAGTGCGAGATAGGATTGAAGAAATTAAAATGATAAATTAATAAAAAATAATTATAAAATAAAATAATAAATAAAAGTAAAAAATATATATACACAAATAAAAGAGAACAAATATTCACAAAGCTAAACTACTAATTACGACTGTTCTTAACGCTACCGTGTCCCCGGCAACGGCACCAAAAACTTGATGTGTTGTTTAGTGTATATGAAAAATGGGGTCCTACACTATCAAATTTTAAATTTATAGAACGGGTTATTCACCAGGGGACTATACCAACACACTAAAGCAAGTATACCTGTCGTGTGTAGCACACTATAGGTAAACACCGGGTTGTCGAACCTCAGGGACACGAACTTGTTGAAAACAGTCAATTTATAATTCAGCCGGTTTTTGTTTTTATTTTGAAAATTGATTTTAATTTAGGAAACTGAAAATGACAGTAATTAAAATGTTGTTCGGAAAACAGATATTTGGTAAATGATCACTTAGGCATGGCTCCTCCAACTTAGGTTTGACAAGTGTATCGGTAATGTGTTCTAACTTATCTCTGGGATGAACTGGGGTCCTAAGACAAGGCTTACCTAGTTCCTATGGATAGGTTCATGTTTAGGGTTATAGACACGCCCTACACTGTTACTACTGGTCCATGGTGAAGTACTGATAAGGTTGCGGTTTATGAAGTGCCCTAGGCTAGGTCCTGAGTTATCGGTGGCTCAACTCACAACTGGTCGAAGGGTTAGGATAGGTCTGGCCCTAATGGTCCTAGAGTTGTGAAGCGGTTACAATTGGGTTGATAGGTTGACCTAGTAGGTCCTAGACACGACTAAGCAGGAACAGACCCGAGTTATCGGTGAATGCTTGACCACTTGAAAATGGCAAGGGTATCTACTAGCTAAGGGTAAGGTGATTTCTCACTCAAACTCTATGGTGGACTCCTAATCGAATTCTAGGGTTTCCCTGATGATCGTGACTATTTCTAGTTCACGCATACACCGCAGGTTCTGTTATTCGGCTATACAATAGTCTCCTAACGATAGATGGCTTTGCAAGCTAGGGTTAGGGTTCCACAAGACCAGAGATTACTAGACACAATATAGGAATTCAATTCATCAACCAAATCAAAGCAATAATAACGTTTACTTCATAAATGCAAAATATAAGCAAAACCGATACAAAATTAAAGTCAAACCATGGTTGGATTCGCCTCGCCTAAGCGATACGATGAGTTTAGCCAACCATGTTAATGTTTAAACATAAACAAATCTGATCTAAACAAGAATTCATGGCTAAATGTAAATACAATACCAAATCGTAGCTCGAAAGGATGAAAAACGCTAATTTCCGACTCGTCGAAGGTTCAAATCTTCAAATCTTCGAAGGACTTCAATGAGGGCTTCCCTTGGCTTTTTCTCTGCTCTCCAAGATGTACCAAATGGTGGAAAAGAGCCCTATATTTATAGGGGCCGAATTCCGAAATTTCCAAAAAAAGGCTCCAGGCCGTGAAAGGGCTTTCACGCCCAGCAGATCAGGCCGTCAAAGGCTGACTGGCCACTATTCTCGGTTACACGGCCTGGACTGGGCTTTCACGGCTTGGGCAGGGTGTTTCACGGCCATGAAGGGTCTTTCACAGCATGCAAGCCAAGCCGTGAAAGGGCTGTCATCGGTGACTGGTCTGCGGCTCAGCATCACAGCTTGGTCAGGATCTTCACAGCTTGGTCTAGGCCGTGAAAGGGTGTCTCACGGCCTGCAAGCCGTGAAGATTTTCAGCAACTTTTTTATTTTGACTTCTGCGTTTGACCGGTTGGCCCGAACTTTGACTTTTCTTCATTTTCACCTCGTTTTCCATGCCAAACTTGTTTTAACCTGAAAACTCACGATAATCATCAGAAACAATTATAATTTAATATTTTCAAGGTTATTTTGAGGTTTTTCACCCCGAAATCAGTTATATTTTCATATCCAAAACCACACACATCCGGATGACGTTCCCCTTTCCGGAGCTTATCACCCAGTTCTTCAAGACCACCCAGCTTTCCTACTCCCAAACCATGCCAATGGTCTGGAGAATCCTGTATTCTCTGGATCAGTTGAACCAATCCAGGAATCTCAACATTGGGATTTCCGAGATCTGTGAAGCATATCAATTAAAAACACATGGTTGTAGCCGGTTCGTTCTCAAAGCTCGCACCTCTACCTCCCAGTTGATTCCCCGAGCTTCCCACAATGACCATGACTGGAAGAACCGTTTTTTCTTTGTCAAACGAGACTCGATTCCTAGGGGGACGGAGTTGCCGTTGAAGTGGGTTGAGAAGGGTAGGATACTGATGTCTTTTATTGTCATTGAATCTTCAATATATTTTTAACTTCTCTGTTGTTTTCTTTTTTTTGCAGCACCCAAGTTTGAGAATCTCATCAAGAAGCAGTTTACCAGATTCTTGCCAGCGAAAGAGCCCCGGTCCTTGAAACGACAACCAGTGAAAACAGCTACTCAGCCGATCATACTCCCGCCATGTCTGGTAAGTCTTTGTAGGATTCTGAACTGCTTAGCTATTCGAGCATCCTGGATGTTGATAACCTGTTTCTGTTCGCAGCTCCCAAATCCAGCGCCTCATTTTCCCTGAAGGATCTTGATAGTCTGCTCAAGATCAAGAAGGAATAGCTTGAGCATCCCACCACCTCCAAGCTGCCTGTCAGCCGGCCAAAGGCCTCGGCTTCCAAGAAGCGAAAGGCTTCTGAGACTCCTACAGCGTGTACATGGAAACCTTTGAAGATCTTGCCCCTTCCGAGGTCAGCAACAAGATCCTCTCGATGCAGACCATGATCGGTAAGAAGCTCATACAATTTTTATGTTAGTTTCATACCTGTTGCAGTTGTTGACCAGGATTCCTGTTTGTGCAGGGTATTGAGAAGCTGAGCACCCAGGCCATGGACATGGAGCGGAAGCTTGCTGAAGCCAACGAGAAGATCCAGGCCTAAACCGACACTGCTAAGGGTAAAACCCTGTTCTACGAGCATAAGCTCGCCGAGCAGCGTCAAACCCTGGAAGCCAAGATGGCCACTGATGCTGAAATAGGCCAACTCTCGGCTGCCCGGAGCGTCCTGGAATGCAAAATCCAAATGGTTGAAGAGGCTGAAGCGGCTGGCTTCCAACTGCCAGGTTGGGACATTGCAGGCTGGAAACTGGTCTTGGAATCATTAGGAGGAGACGGTGATGTGGCAGGGAAAGATGGAAACGATGGTGGCTCCTCAAAGACGGTTCCGGATCCTCCGGTGGCGATGACAAGGGCTTATGTGTTGGAGCTGGGAGAGGGCAAGAAGCTGGAGGATGCGGTGAAGCAGGCGGAGGAGGAGAAGACAGTGGGCGATGAGGACAATGTAACGGTCTGAGCCCACTTTTTTAGGTTTTTGGTGGTTCGTTTGGTGAAACTTTTTCTTTTTCCTGTAATAGAAAAGTAACAAACAACAATGGTAGGGATCCTGGTGGAGGGATCTGTTGGATAGAGGTGTCCAGACCCGACTAAATCAAGTACCCGACCCGGTTAAGACCCATAAGAGTTACACCGGAGGCAACGAGTATTTAAGTCCGCTTACTAAATAACCGGCATATTCGCAGAAGAATTAATTATTCATTTGTTAACTGGTTTAATAAATGATCAATTAATTATTCCTGATTAATCGTTATGATTAATTTAGCGACAAAGACGAGAAATTGGATTTACGTCTTGGACGACTTTAAAGAATGGATTATTATTTTAATCTTCGTTAATCATCGGCTTACGACAAAAGTTTTAATAAGATTAAAAGTTTAGTCGAGTAAAGTTAAAAGGTTTGATTTAAAAGGATTTTAAATCGAGGGACTAAATGGTAATTAATCAGTTATTTATAACTGATTAAAAGGGGCGAAACCCTAGTCGTCAGACTAAGGGAAAATCGCAGACCTCCTCCCTCTCCCTCCTCTCTGCGATTTTCGGCTTCCACCAAGGAACCGTCGTCGCCGATTTTCTCCGGTGGTTTCATCCTGTAATTCGCGAGACAATCCTCATCACCTTCAATCGTGGTTCTTCCTTCCGGGTAGTTCCACGCCAAGCCGAAGTCGGGGAAACTGCCGTGCCGTCCGAAACCGCCACCGCCACCGCCACCACTCCTGTCCGCCGCCGCCGTGCGCACCACTGCAGCCCGCAGCATCTGAGACGCAGCCACCGCGACCCCGGATCGCACCGCCGCACCGCCGCCGCATCTCCGTCGCACCACCGCCGCCGCCTGATTGGTGGCCGCCTCCTCATCGTTGCCGACCTCCGTCACCGATCAAAACCCTAAGTCGTGAACCCCGCTTCAAGGTTGTTCCGCCGTCATCC
Source organism: Deinandra increscens subsp. villosa (assembly GCA_039602395.1). Lineage (NCBI taxonomy): Eukaryota > Viridiplantae > Streptophyta > Magnoliopsida > Asterales > Asteraceae > Deinandra > Deinandra increscens. The sequence continues at coordinate 60,448,328 of JBCNJP010000007.1, read as the reverse complement.
GCGAAACCCTAATCTCGCGCCTAATCCGACGTACGTGATTTCGGTTCCATCTCACCGTGGGAATTCCGTATCCGCGAGGTTGTCACGATTTGCCGATCAAATCGTCCTGCGAAACCCTAGCGTCACCCGTTGACTTCCGGTGTCTCGAACGTCTGTTTGAATCACCGCTCAGGTATATCTAAACTTGTTATTAGTTTAGATTTAATTGTTTATTTATTTTTGATATGTCGCGTTTTTATATAATGCGTTTTTGGTGTTCGCGCGTATGGTGATTGTCGAATCTTGTTGTTTTGGTTTACGCTAATTATCCGATTCAATATAATTGATTGATTTATCTTTCGTGCATATTCGGCCCAACCCCATTTAATATTGTCATGGATTCGTTATGGTTTGGCCCATTAGGCCCATGTTGTTTTGTTTTGGATTGGCCTAATTTTACTGGGTACAAAGTAGTAATTATTTAAAATAGAATAGTTTTATTTTAATTTGTATCGCTCACCTACGCCTGGACGAACAAGACGAGCTTGATACAAGGACCCATTTGAGATTATCCCTTTATGGGATTTTTGAAAATGGCTTGAAGTCAAAACGAAACTGACGTCTCCCGATGACACGCAGGAGCTTGTTGAAGCCAGTGGGAGCAACTAAGTCGATCAGGGAGTTTTTTGTTCTCGTGGTTGATTTACTTTTATGTCCCTTGCCCTTATTCGATATTGTCATAGGCTCTGACAATATCGAAACCCTTGCATGGCCGCATATGTACATGTGTGATAGCTTGTTTTGGTTGCTTGTCTTAATTTGATTAACGCGCCAACTAAAATCCAAACTTAGTTTTATCAATATAAAACTAATTTTTCAATCGATTAAATAAAAGTCCTTATTTTATTACGACTTCATAAAATTTATTAACCAATTTAATTCGACATTAAATTCGAATTTTTCGATAAAGTGATCGAACATTAATAAAATTGGTTATCGGCTCGCGCCACATAGATCATTAATACTTAGGTTATTTAAATGATCATCCCGAGTGAGATAGGATTCATAAAATCTGTCGTCACATTAAATATTAAAATATGACCTAATAATCCTATCTGGTAAGCCTAAAACCGGTAGTCTATGCCATCCTATGTCAAGTCTAACTTGGAACATATTGACCGATACATCCGTGTTAGAGTATTTCAACACCGCACATGGTGTTTAGGGTATCTTCCAAGGTGAGCGTATTGGAGTTATTCAACACCGTACGCACACGCTGACCACTTAGGACAACTACTATTTTCTTTACACGCACCTTTGGTATTGGAGTATTTCAACACCGTACCCCTGGTCGGCTTGTAGACTGAATGGGCATAGATGGGGCTAAACGTATTTCGTTGATCCGTTCGTGAAAGCCTCATAACGGGAGTTGTGACAGTTGACTCACAAGTGACAATCGTTGTCCATTTAGCTACTTAGAAATTTTGAAAGCACTTTACGCTGTCTGGAGAAATTTTCTAGCTAACTGAATTCCCAATTCCTATTCAAGATTAGCTTGCCATCCTTGAATACGAATCAAACATCGAAACACTAAAACATTTTCCTATTTGTTTCAGATGGCTAACCGCGCAAACCAAGAGATTTTCCATCTCAAGTCTCTCCTTGAGAAGGAGAAACTTAATGGCGCCAACTTCCTTGATTGGGAAAGGAATCTGAAAATTGTCCTGAAAATGGCTAACATGGAAAACGTGTTAGAGGCTGAGGTTCCTAAGGAACTTGAAGCTGACACGGCCGCGACGCGAAACGCCCATAACACACTGAGAACAAATGCCAAGAATGTCGCGTGTCTTATACTAGCCACCATGGATTATGAGATCCAGAAGAACATGGTTGACAGGATGGCTTTTCAGATGATCGGTGATCTAAGGGGAATGTTTGAAACTCAAGCCCGACATGATCGCTTAGCAAAACTGAATTACGTCATCCCCGCCGAAATGGCAACTGACCTGTTTCTTCACTCACTGTCCAGTGCCTTCACCCCTTTCCGGGTAAAATTTAACATGCATAGCATGGTAAAGACAGTGACTGAACTTCACGGTATGCTTAAGACCGCTGAAGTTAATTTTGTTAACGGTAAGGCACCCGATGTACTCACGATCCGATCAGGAGGCGTCAAGAAGCCCGAGGTGAAGAAGGGTAGGCGTGGGAACAAGAAGAAAGGCAAGGCAGCTGTTAGAAGAGGTTCTGGAAGCTCCCAAAAGGGCAAGCCTAAGGCAACCAAGGCACCGCCGCCTGAACAGCACGAGTGTTTTGAATGCCACAAGATGGGGCACTAGAAAAGAAACTGCCCGGAATATCTTGCCAAGGTGAAGAGCGGAAAAGCCCATCCGGGTAACTCCTCAGGTATACACATAAGATTATGTTGTATGATGCTTCACTTATTCCTACAAAATATATGTTTGACATACTTTACATTTTGTAGGTACATGAAGCTGAAAGGAAGCAAGCCAAGATGACACTGAGCTATTCTGCGATTTTCGCACCTAAATAAAGTTCGTGTCTCAAGTTTTCGATTTAAAACAATCCTTGGCAATTTTGAAAATAACTTGTTTTGTTTTGGTTATCCCTGGCTGTTTTCCAGGATGAACAAATTGCTTTCCTTGGATTTTGATTATGACATGTTTTGACAATGGTTGATTTTCGAAACATACATGATTATTTTAATCTACTTTGAATTTGATTCAACCTTTTGTTAGATTAAATTCAAAATCCCATAACAACATACCTTAAAACCTGGTGCACTTGATTTGATCTATGCTAGCTTAAATGCGACATGATAACCCTTTGGTAATCATATCCCATCGAAGCCATAATACCTTAAGCGTATACCGTACTTTTTACGAGAAAACGCACGACGTAACGGTCATTCATAAAGTCTTATGACTTTTGAACCATCCGACGTCAAAAGAAGATATTAAATCAAGTCGAGCCAGATTGAACATATCAATCCTATGCTTCAAGCAAACGTTTGTTCATATGAGTTCGAATCACCAGCTGAATTACTACAAGAATAATCACTTGCTGATTATAACATTGTAGAATGGTCACACCACCTCTGGTGCACATTACCATTACATGTGCATACCTAAACACATCTTGGAAGTCTTAGACTACAATAGTTGTACTCACGTGTGTTTAAATCCGACATGCACTAAGTGTTTTGTATGACGATCAAAAGTTTCATCTTGAAACTGATAAACACAAGATTAATGACTTGCCACAACAAAGACCTTGACATTTTTGTAACCATAACGCACCTTCGCACATCACTTGCATAACTAACTTCCAATCCCAAGACCTGCATCTTGCGAAGATGGAATTTAGTAATTACATGTCCAAACCTAGATCTATAAATATCTAGAGAAAGGTGATTCTGATAAATCACTGGATCATGTAATGCAACTCTCGCATCTAAATGAGACAAGCAAACCAACAATGTTTCACCAACAATGGATTGTTGCTTAACGAAACATAGTGACATTCTGATTAGAGTTTGTATGTTAACCTTACCTGAATAAGGGAAACATCCTCTAATGTCGGACCCGAGAATCCGATAGAATAAATCATCATCTCGATCATCACGAGATACTTTCAAACAATCATAGGCGAAAGCATCTCCGTGCTATCAAACTCTAAAATGACTTTGTCAATCATCTTTGAACTTATGAGTAAGTCATAACATCTGGATATTAAGCACTCGATTACCGTACCACAAGCTACGGCATCGAACAATTTCGTTCTTGAAAACGAAAATTGATTGCCACGTTTTCTTCGTGTAAATTAGTATCCAAACGGTTTGAAAGAAGGATGATGATAGGGAATGTCAATCTGCCTCAAGCAAGTGGGAGCATCGCCACTGATCCTTACCGGAATAACGATCAAGTGCCGATCTAAAGATCATTTAAATTTACTGGAGTAAAATTTCAAATGACACCTCAATTAATTATAAGTTTCAAGATTAAATTAAGCATAGATCATCAAATGGCTGAGCAACCCTTAATACGATCAATCTCTTGAAACAATTCGAATCATACTAAATATGATGCGAAAATAAATCCAATACTTGAATATTGCATGGAATGCTGCCGTAGAGTGTTACGCCATGACCATAGATGGAAAATCACATCATCACTACTAAACACTGATGAAAGGGAATATATGTTCATTAACCGAGTACCAATTATGCTCATTGAACGTTGATAGCCACCTTATTGAATCTGAACTAAGAATGCCGTAAAACATTCAAAGAGTTAATTCGACTCTGTAAATAGTCGTTTAACATGCTCAAGTGATAACACAGTCGTACATGTGCTTACCAAGGGCACTACATTATCACAAGTTCGATTCACTTAAGAAGACTCATTTTTCAAGACAAACACTGAATCTTGAGAAACAACTAACATTAGGCAATCCTAAAACAAAACACGAGCATATGATAGTGAATTCATAATTTCAATGATCGGGTTGGATCAGCCAAATTACACTACTGCGTAGTATGTGAATTCTGCATCGCATCGATATTCGTTTTAGTGTTGGATGTCGAACACTATCGTTTGCACCATATCATTCGACCTCCTCTAAGCTGTTAGACGAGAGTCTGAATTCTGCGTAACGCTTTCGAATTTTATACGTTTTGTTATCCATGAATATTTCGTCAATATTCTAAAGGTCCGTAGTCAATCAGAAATTGCGGGAGCAACGCCTGAAGCAAGACTATTATGACTCTGGACTCAAGGTGTTGACTTCCAGACTCACAAGGCCTCATTAGAGAATGACGTCAGGATGTAACTCGCATCAGAGTGTCTTCATGGATTTAATTATAAGACAATTTTGATTGATGGTATACTCAACGGTATCCTTTGACCTGAGATACATGAGCGACCTCTCGTCTGCCAAAGAACATTCTTTTATTGTAGCTTAACGCTATCGCGTAACTACCAGCCATAACGGTTACCTTTGGGAATGGATCTGAAGCTTAGTGGGAGCTGTATGTAGTCAATATGGGATTCTGTGCTCTTGCATTCATAATGCAACAGTTTGACATCGTGGGCCCTCTCGTTAATTTCAAGTGTTAAGTGTAAGGCCTTACCCAAACTTACTGTGTGTTTGATTGGGCCACTTCGAACAGAACAACGAGAAATACAATGATCGAACATGATAGAGAATAAATAAATCCATGTCTCTAGTTCGATTGATGTCTCACACAGAAAGGATCTGATGACTTTACAAATACCATAAGTCTAAACTATATCACAAGTTTATTGATATGCCTTGGTTGTTTTGACTTGAAGTGTCATGACTGGTTGGGACAGCCACGTGTAGCTAGAGCACCTCTGACTGTATCTTGATTAATAGTCGCGATCAGTCCAAGTGGGAGACTGCTGGATTTAGGTGTCCAGACCCGACTAAATCAAGTACCCGACCCGGTTAAGACCCGTAAGAGTTACACCGGAGGCAACGAGTATTTAAGTCCGCTTACTAAATAACCGGCATATTCGCAGAAGAATTAATTATTCATTTGTTAACGGGTTTAATAAATGATCAATTAATTATTCCTGATTAATCGTTATGATTAATTTAGCGGCAAAGACGATAAATTGGATTTACGTCTTGGACGACTTTAACGAATGGATTATTATTTTAATCTTCGTTAATCATCGGCTTACGACAAAAGTTTTAATAAGATTAAAAGTTTAGTCGAGTAAAGTTAAAAAGTTTGATTTAAAAGGATTTTAAATCGAGGGACTAAATAGGTAATTAATCAGTTATTTATAACTGATTAAAAGGGGCGAAACCCTAGTCGTCAGACTAAGGGAAAATCGCAGACCTCCTCCCTCTCCCTCCTCTCTGCGATTTTCGGCTTCCACCAAGGAACCGTCGCCGCCGCTTTTCTCTTGTGGTTTCATCCTGTCATCGCGAGACAATCCTCATCACCTTCAATCGTGGTTCTTCCTTCCGGGTAGTTCCACGCCAAGCCGAAGTCGGGGCAACTGCCGTGCCGTCTGAAAACCGCCACCGCCACCGCTCCTGTCCGCCGCCGCCGTGCGCACCACCGCAGCCCGCAGCATCCGAGACGCAGCCACCGCGACCCCGGATCGCACCGTCGCACCGCCGCACCGCCGCCGCATCTCCGTCGCACCACCGCCGCCGCCTTATTGTCTGCCGCCTCCTCGCCGTCGCCGACCTCCGTCACCGATCAAAACCCTAAGTCGTGATCCCCGCTTCAAGGTTGTTCCGCCGTCGTCCGCGAAACCCTAATCTCGTGCCTAATCCGACGTACGTGATTTCGGTGCCGTCTCACCGTGGGAATTCCGTATCCGCGAGGTTGTCATGATTTGCCGATCAAATCGTCCTGCGAAACCCTAGCGTCACCCGTTGACTTCCGGTGTCTCGAACGTCTGTTTGAATCACCGCTCAGGCATATCTAAACTTGTTATTAGTTTAGATTTAATTGTTTATTTATTTTTGATATGTCGCGTTTTTATATAAATGTGTTTTTGGTGTTTGCGCGTATGGTGATTGTCGAATCCTGTTGTTTTGGTTTACGCTAATTATCTGGTTTTTCACGTTAGTAAATTAGAACGTTTTCCGCTGCCCATTAAATTAATTGTTAATTTAATTATCTGATTTAAATTACTTCGGTAATTGATTAAATAATTATTTATTGTAAATAATTATTTTCAAAAAAAAAAATTTGCCATTACCGAGAACCGAATGCCACTGTAGTAACCCAACAGGATCTTG
>JBCNJP010000007.1:60390875-60441045 GCA_039602395.1 Deinandra increscens subsp. villosa | reverse complement strand
AGGTGGCTTCAGCCACTGATATTGTAACGTGGCCGTAGGGTACATATGGTCACGGCACCTATGGTGTCGTTTGGAATGGAAAAAAAAAACGTGACAAAACACCTTTTGTCACGGTTTTTTTCCGTGGCCAAAGGTGAATTTTGACGTAGTGGTGGACGCCAAATTCTTTTGGTCAAAAACTGCCTAAGCAATTAGTTAATCAAACTTCGTAAGTGAGGTAGTGTGTTTAATGAATTTGGCAATGAAAATGTAAGTTTAGATGTTGACACGATGATGTAACGAGGGAAAAATCCGGGAATCCCTGAGTATCCTCAAGGATCCTAGAAAAAAACCTCGGGAGTCGGCTTAAAGTGCCTACTGCCTGAAACTTTTATATAATCGGAAATTGTTCAAGTACAAATGAAATGAGCCCGAGTTCTAAGTGTTACAAAGGGTTTCGAGAGCATGAAGTGTCGTGTGTGTGATCCTAGAGCTCAATATATAAAAGATTACATTGCAACTACTCTCCTAAAAACTAGCAACTAACTCCACGTCCTCCGACTAGCCGTTGAGGTCCATTTAGTCCACGTTTCCTGTTAGTTGACCGATTCTTTAGGACATGTGAATCATACCGAAGGTAATCTACAAAAAATAAACAATGGGAAGGTAATCGTTAGTTAAAAATAAATTTCAGGATCCTTACAGTGAAGTGCTTGCGAGCCTATGTAAGTTGCTCAATATATCCTGAAATCCAGTACCAACAATCACGATACACATCACATGATTGTGTGATTGCATAGTAAATCCTCGATCGACGTAGAAAGTCAACAATCATGATACACATCACATGATCGTCCAACGCCATGATAAGCACATACGTTATGCTTGTCACCGAATTATAATTCGTTCACCATATCTGAAAACACATAAAATGGAAAGTTCATTAAATTCCATGTTATTAACAGATATATTCACCAATTTCGTCAGTTCTTTGTCGTTCGCGTAAACAAACAATTTTTTAGTCAAAAAGTTATCTTGGGCGAACCTGGTCCGAACTATGTCCGAACTTGGTATGAACTGAAATTGAGATCCGAACCTGGTCTGAACCCTTTCGTCAATGTTGACCTTAGGTCAATGCCAAACCTCATGGTCAATGTCCGAACGATGTCCGAACTTTGTCCGAACTCCAGGTTCGGAGCTTGACGAACTCCGAGAGGTTTGAATCTCAAACAAATCGATTCAGACCAAATCAGACTCTAAAAATTGAACCCATGGAGTGGTTTTTGATGACAAACCCATAAAACCATTTTTTACCTTCTGAAATCAAGTATTTAATGGTTAATTTTTGGAACTATGAGTTAAAAACTCTCGGATCGTTTTTTGAACAGTAAACCATTAAAAATGACCAAAAACGTAATCCAAAACCACCAGTGTACTCGGAATCAAGTATCCTACCTAAATCCGGTCTCAAACTTCACAAACACGCAGTTAATCAAAAGTTAAAAATTTGGGCAGCAGTTCGGTATAAGTTCAGAATGAAGAGAAATAATTAATTCCGAACCCTAAGTTCGGCTATTTATTGCCTGAGGAGTTCGGAGGTCCGAACTCCTTCCGAACTCCAAGTTCGGCCTCAATCCTTGTCCGAACTCTACCTTCGGCTCATCCGAAATCTGTCCGATCTTGGACTTCGGACCCTCCGAACTCCAGGTTCGGATGTCCGAACTTCAGGTTTGAACATTTCCAAAATTTTACAATTTAACCCCTTGAAATTGGATGAATCTTCAAATTGAACCCCACAAGTTTTAAGATTTAACAATTTGTCTCAAACTTCGTTCAATTCAATGATAAATTTTCTGAATTCAAATCCGTTTGGTTGTATCCGGCATAATTTTTGATTTTTCACTATCGGCTGATCGAAAATAAAACAAAAACAAAATATTTTTGATTTTTATAAAATTTTCAAACACACAGAAAATCTTTTTGAATTTTTACAAGATTATGCTAAAACACACCTAAAATCTTTTTGAGATTTTCAGATATTCAAAACTAATAACCAAACAGAAATGAAATAACAGAATTGTAAACTAAAATAAATTATATTTTTGCGAGAAAGATCCAGACCCGAGATCATATCAGCAAATGTGCATCAGACACACTTCGGTTTCAATTTTAATCAGCATGCAAGTTAAGTTGGCAGCAAATACAACTTTTCAGTTTATTTCAGTTTAGGCAGATCAATTTTATAGCTTTCTGATATGTTAAGATATGATTTAGCATGCATTGATAATATGATAGCCCACACAATCCGAAATACTAGTAATCTGGCTTATTCTAATTTTGTATTTTTCACAGATTTTTTATTTCCACAGACATTTATCGTCCATGGTTTTTCATGCTTAAATAAAGCAGAACCCTAAACAAACAACAATCAGGTTGGCTGGTAGCTAGGTACGCAAAGAAAGTCCGATGAGTTATATGAAACACCAAAGAAAATAAAGCAAAACGTCAAAGGAACACCAATCAGGTCAATCTTTCGATACCCAGAGAAAGGCCGATCATTTGACAAAATAAAGAAAATCAAACAAGCTTTAATCTTTGCAAAATGAAAACATGTATACACAGTGACTTCTCATTTTCTTTTTCACACATCTTTTAATATCTTGAGATACGCTTCAAGAAGTTGTCCACTTGGTCAAGCATTAGTATTTAATGTATATCACATCTGAATACTTTTTGATTTAATGTCGAGCCTACCAAGCACATCAAACAATGATCTTATGGCTTTTTTATTTACTCTATCCGCGAGTCAGACACGTAAGCCAATGTACCATCATTTCCCAATTATGTCGGATACAATTTCTCATTTTTCAATGTTATTGTATTTTTCTGTATTTCTCCCCCTTAAAATAAAAACTCTATTTTTGGATTTTTCATTTAAACAAAAACACAAAGACACTATTTTTGGTATTTTCAATTCTCTCCCCCTAAACTACAAACAAAATGCATTAAAGAAATAAAATCGAACTTTCGACATGGATATCATCCAATTTTAGCTTTTAGAAAAATTTCAGTTTTGAAATGTGATATCACTTAAAATTTAAATTAAATCAGCAGAATACTCCTCCATCAGCAACTGTTTAATCACCGATAGGTCTTCTAGAAGTACCTGAACACTAGTCAAACACATCTGTTTATAAATGACCTGAAGCGAATCGCTTCTGGTCGACCAGTGTCCTGATTTTCTTTTGAAACTACTTTAGGTTTCCAGATTTGTTGTGTTGGTAAATCAGTATTTAATGAACTGGTCACAATCGATTGTGACGAACAACCTTCATATGGAATATTTTGAAAACGAGGAATAAATCTTCCTTAATTTTTGAAAAACGTAGGTTGATATTAATCAAACACTCTGCCATATTCATCAATGAAACACTGTTTGAAAGATTTACCAACATGTGAAACCTTTCCTCTTCTTTGTGTAGAAGCAGCAGAAACCGGATAATCTTGTGCCATATGCCTTTTTGTCGGCAATTATAACACAAGCGATTATTTACATTTCACCTTTATGGAATCTTCAAAGCTTCACAAAATATAGCATCTCCAAAACGTTCATAAAAATTATCAAATACCTGAAACCGGTGATCATGAACCCGTTTTGATGTCGGGCTTTTTGGAGTAGAATTAGATCCTCCATAAGAATATTTAGCAGTTTGATTTTTTTGTTCTTCGGATCAGCATTCTTCACAAAAAAATCTAATATTTTCTGAGCATCATGTTGATACATAATGTGGCAACATGCTGGATTGGTCGAAGACTTGGAAGAAAAATAAGAAAGTTAAGATAAATCTAGACTAGGCAAACCCTGTTTGAACAGTGGGCGAACTGCAGTTCGGAGAGTCGGGTTCCTATATATAGTTGTTTGGTTTGTAATTTATAAAACGTTTTTGTAGGATAGGTACTAGTTACGATTAAACTAAAACAAGAACCTTATACTTGTAAATATAACCCTGCGGAATTAAAGTTATACTTCACGTTACTCGAGCCAATTTAGTTCTCTTGTATTACGTAGTGTTTGATTTGAATAAGTATAGTAACAACAAAGTAAGAAATACTCGGCACTATTTGCATTAACTCAAAGTTACACTATTACACAGTGATCAAGAACCGTGTGAAACAATGAGCTAACTACTGCTATATATAGTGCAGATGAGATCAATGACAGCCATTGATCTCTAATGATATAATCTAAACCGTTTAAAACAAAGTAAAATAAAAACTACCAAAAGCATAAACTTTGACAATTGGAATATCTTGCGTGAGAACAGCAGCATACTATATTAGGAGAGCGGCTTTGACAGATTTAGAAGTAAACGAGAAGCTTTTGCAGGATTGGACTTGCTGAAAAGACATCTCAGGAAAAGTCCGGTGTAACTAATTATCTGGTGGATAATTGAGTTCACCCAGAATATTCGCTAGCTGACAAAATGCTTCTTTCGCATGAACTGCCAGTTCCGCTTGAAATTGAGAATTCCGCTTCAACTTCAACTTCAGCCGGAACTTATCAAAAGTGGCTTTCAGCCGGAAATTTTCAGAGCGATATATATTCCTTACAATCTCCCCCTAATCTGATGCTGTCAAATTATTCTTCAACTTTGATGTCTATCTTCAAAAACTGACTTATACCAAAAAATTATCTTTTCCTTGACTTACTTGTCAAAGGATTTGATACCTGCATTCTCATCCTTCGAAAGAACGTTCATGTTAGTCATGGTGACTTTCACATATTTAAGATCATCCCATTCTCGTTCAGTCCACTGTTCTTGAATGTTGATTGCTTCATGAGTGGTAAATGTGCTATCAGCCCTGTGCACATAGAACAACTTTTCTTCTTCTTCCCAAATAACAAATTTATATTGGACTGGCAGACACTTCTTCAGTATCATCATCTTCCTGAGCTTCAGAAGGCATTCTATGCTCGAGCACTTTGGTTTCTATGCTCATTCTCATTAGGAGCTCTAGTCTGGTAGGACTCATGATGTCTCTCAATTTGGTGTAGATGTCTGTCAGTTGGAAGATATCAAGCATTCTAGTGGCAAGATGTGCATTGACCATTCTAGAAGTGCCATTCAGGAGTTGAAATTTGAAGTCAAAGGTGTCTTCATTTACTGTCCACCCAATAGTTTTGTTTTTCCTTTAGGGACCTTTCTTCCTGGGCCTTTGTTCTTTCTTTCTTTTGTGATGCATCAGTCTCCTCTTTATCATTTTGCTTTCCTCATTGGACTCATCTGCTGATTCCTTTTCAATTGGGGCTTTACCCTTTGATGAGGGAGAAGAGGGACCAGGTTGAACTTCTGTTGGTTTAGCAGGTGGTGTAGGAGTAGTGGGTTCTTTGATGGTGAGTGGAGGTAAGGAGGTTTGAGATGGTGGTCTACTGGCTTCTGGTGTAGGGCTGGAAGATGGAGTAGGTGGGAAAATGTCTGAGAAGTCAATGGTAGGTGGAGGCTTCTTCCTAAAAGGAATGATTGGGGTGAAGTTATATGTTATGTATTTTGGGTTGAAAAGTTTGGTGGCTACCTTTTTGGAAATTGAAGATGGTTTATGTGGTATGATGGAAAATGACTGTGGAATTGATGGAAATGTTGTAGGTATGGGGTTTGGGTTGTATATGAAGGAAGGTGGAGGTTGGATATCTGCATAATTAGTAAACTCAGGTTTGACATTTAAGTTAGTTGATGTACCTGAGGTGAATTATGAAGGTAAAGGGGCATCACTAACTTTGGATTTACAGCAGCTGTATCTCCTTTAAGCTCATGAAAGATTGAGTCAATCAAGTTGCACAGCTCCCTGACTTTCAACTGAGCTACCTCTTCTTCTGTTTTCAAATTTCTAACAACCAAGACCTTTTCACCTTCTTTAACAGTAGGTAGTTCTCATCATTCTTTACCAATTTAATAGGCATCTGAGAGGCAATTGAGATCAGCCTTTGCCTTTCAACATAAGTCATTGCATCCAAATTATAATCCTTCATTCTCCAGTTAAAGGATCTTTTCTTAGTCTCTTCCATTAAACTTTCAACAACACTAATTTGTGAATACATATCAAACTCCTCCTGAAGCTCTTTGGCTAGCCTCTCATCTTCAGCTACCATTCTAGCATCTTCTACCATCTTCATCACAGCTTCTGCTTGGGGAGTTTGAACAACCTGATGTATAGTTATGAGGTTTGCAGGTTGAACTGGCTCTTCAGCTTGAACTGACTCTGTGCTCCCCATAGCTATTAAAGTTGCAACTATGTCTTCAGCCTCTTCACTTAATTGTTCTTCCGGTTGAACCATAGATGGCTGATCAGACCCAAAGATTGAATGACTCGGGCCATATGTTGGATCAGGAGAGTTTTCATCTATTTGAATTACTTCCACCTGGGTTTCAGCTTGAAGTTCCGGTTGAACTACCAGTTGAGCTTCTGCTTGAACTTCTGGTTGAACAATATTTTGACCTTCGGTCACCACCTGAGGTTTGGTGACTTCAGTTTCTTCATCTGCTAGCTTCAATACCTATGTTCTTTCTTCTTCACTGATCAAATGTTCATCACCTCCTTCAGACATAGTGGCAACTGCAACAGTTGCAGTGATTTCTTCAATATCGGTTGCTGCCTTGCTGGTGGAAGCAGTGTTCCTCTCAACTTGATCACTGGCTCTTTCAGCTGGAAAGATGACATCTTTCAGTAATCTTGTGATCAAATTTTTGTGCTCGGGGAGAGCACCATCATATAGCATTGAAGACTGTACTAACTCAGTGAGGTTCGGGTCTTCAAATGGAGAAATAGCAATCAGTTCACTGCTCTTCATATTGACCCAAATTTCTTCCACTGTGAAGGGCTTAACACCAAGTTTCTTGCAGGCTGTAGCTCTGACTTTAGCTGGTATTCTTTCAGTTTCTTCTATTTCGATCATGGCAGGTGTTGAAGTCATCTTCTCTCCCAATTTGACAGTATTGGCTTCATCAGTTTCTCTGTTTGGGTTTAAAGGACCTGCCTCAGCTTTAGTGGGAGCAACCTTCACCAATGTAGCAACAGTGGCATTCAAATGATCAACATGTGCTTGGAGATTAAGGTTGAAATTCGTCAATTCTGGTAGTGTATAACTGCCCTCAACTGGCTTTTTACCAGTATCCCTGGACAAAACCAAGTTATAAATCCGAGATTGATCAACTGTGGTACCCACGGCTTCTTGGCATCTGGGATTCTCTTCAATTGTTTCAGCAACCCTTGGTTCCAATGAAGGACCCATGGGTACTGATTCGGAGAAGATTGTCGCAGATTGGGTCTTATCTATGTTACTGCTAGCACCAATATCCAATGGGGATACTGGTGGAGCAGCAGCCCGCTCTGCATGAATCTCTTCTTGAATCCTGAGATTCACCTCCGGTGAGGAATGGGGGTTCAGTGTAGTAGGATCCAGGTCCATCAGAATGTTCTCATGTAATGAGGTGGGTGAGTTAATAACACCTTCATTTGGACCGGGAATGGGGGCACTGTCACTCCTAGGTGATAGGGGTTGCAGGGGTGAAAATTGTTCAGATGGGGATTGTACATCTGTTTCTACTGACTCCCCCTCAAGAGAAGGTTCATCCCTAGTGCATATCCCAATTTTACCAGTTTCCGCTTAGACTGTTTTCCTTGAGAGGGGTTTGAAGCTTTAGGTTGGCTGGTGGCACTAGGTGGAGGAGAGCTAATGACCACATTTCTCTGTCTCTTGAACACGGCAAGAGGGACTAAGATGAGGAAGTGGCAGTGGTGGTATTTTAGTGGATGATTTCCTATTTTTGGATCTGTAAGTTTGTAAAGTAGAGGAAGCTGGGACAGATGTGGGATCAGGAACCATTAGGTTGATGGTCCTGTCATCTTGAGCAGGTTGCTCAGTTGCTGCCACAGTTTCCGTTTGAACATCACTGAGCAAGTTCATTAGGAAACTGCCTTGGAATTGGCAGGGGATGGTCAGTATCCCTTCCATGAAAGACAGTCTTGTTTAAAGCTAAGTTTGAAAAGATTTTCTCATTTAGGAGTTTAGGTTGCAAAATGTACCACCCAAAACAATTTGGGGTTATTCCTCTCTGAGAATATATGTTAAAAATCTAGGGTACAGATAGAAATATTCGGATTGGATGTTTGTATTTAGGGCTTTAAAAATTAATTTAGAAAATTTGAAATTTTCACCCTTTACCACAGCATACAATGCAGAGGCTTGTTCACCAGCAAGCTCATCAAATCCACCCTTCTTTGGAGTTAGGCATACCAGAATTGTATGAGCCAAGAACCTCCAGTTGTATGGTAACTGCCCTTTCTTGATGGTTTTGCTTTGCAAGGAACCACCATATCCAATGTCTCTGAACAGTTTTAGATACTTCTTGGAATCAACTACCATGTATCCACTTTCATCCCTTAGTTTTAACACCTTTCGTACGTTGGCTTCATCAATTTCCACTTCGGTGCCCTGAACATTTGACACAATCCTTTCACTACCGTTGTCACCTTCAGCAACCCTAGCATGAGACCAGAAATCTTCCATAATTTCTTCAAATATCACCGCTTCAACTGTCAGCGCGTGATGAAGATGAGATCTTTTAATGAAGTCGATCATGCCATTGTAGATGTTTGTCTTACTTGGTGGTTCAAGATACGCCACTAAGTTGTGCTCTACTGGAAACTTTGAGTCGCTGACGGGCTTCTTGCCACTTGAACTTGCTTTAGGAGCCATTGTTGATGGTTGATTTGAGAGAAATTGACGGTTATTTGGAAGTTACGGAGAGGGTTTGGGAGAAATTTGGGAGTAATTTCTGAGTGGGGTTCAAGAGAAATGGAAAAAATGATAGTAAGTTAGGGCTTTTACCTTTTTCGTCGGTGACGTGGAGGAGAGAGGTTTTAAACCGTCGATTCAGCAACTAATATGACTGGTGCTTTATGGGTTATACGGTACGACTTCGTAAAGCATGATTATCCAAAAGAAAATTTACTGAAATCTCGGACATTTAATGGTTAAAAACTCAATGGGTAATTAAATGTGTATCCACATAAAAAGTTGTTCCTTCCAGGTAATTTAATGAAAAGTAACTTTGACTTGTTGACCCAGAAGTTCAGGCGGAACCCATTTTCTCCTTTATTTTAAAAACTAAATTTCTTCCGTTTGAACTTCAAGCGGAAGATTTTTCCGCTTGGAAGAATTGTTTTCAAAAACTTTTTGCCACCCAATTTACAAAGCATTTTTCCCGGTTGAAGTTCACCTTGAGATTTTCAAAAGTTTTGCTCTCTCAGGTTAACAACAGTTAGTGACTATGAACTCAAAATTTTTCTAATTTACACAAGAAATTTTCATTTTCTTGTCTTTTTGTATCAAGAGACGGGCTTTTGAGCACATACCTCTCTTTTATTAAAATTGTGAAAAGATTGTTAGTCAAAATTCATCATTCCAATGGCTATGATGAGGTAGAAGAATCTTGCCTCATCAAAAGCTTTGGTAAAAAAGTCATCCAATTGGTGATCAGTATGAACATTGAACAACTTAATTAAATTATTTTCTGCACAATCTCTAATAAAATGATACATGATATCAATGTGCTTTGTTTTGGAGTGCTTAACTGGATTGTGGATGATGGATATGGCACTGTTGTTATCTGCAAAGATGGGAGCTTCCATGAAGGTGATTCCATAGTCGAGCATCTGATTTTGAATCCAAAGAACTTGACTACAGCAACTTGAGGCCGCAATATACTCAGCTTTGGTTGTTGATGTAGAAACACATGTTTGTTTCTTGCATTGCCAGGAAACAAGTCTTTCACCCAAGAATTGACATCGTCCTGATGTTGATTTCTTGTCAATGTCACATCCTCCATAGTCACTGTCAGTGAATGCTTTGAAGAAGAAATATGAATTCTTAGGATACCACAAGCCGAACTTGGGTTGACCCTTCAAATACTTGAAAATTATTTTGACTGCTAGCATGTGTGATTCCTTTGGTGAGGACTGAAATCTTGACATAAGCAAACACTGAACATGATGTCAGGTCTACTTGCTATGAGATACATCAGTGATCCTATCATGGCTCTGTACATGTGTGCATCCACTGGCTTGCCACTTAAGTCACTTGTTAACTTGTGGGAAGTGGAGATAGGAGTTTTAGCATTTGAGCATGTTAGCATGTCAAATATCTTCAGCATATCTTGAATGTACTTTGACTGATTCAGAAAAATCCCAGTTGCAGTTTGTTTCACTTGTAAGCCTAAGAAGAATGTTAATTCTCCCATGGAGCTCATTTCAAATTTAGACCACATCAAAGTTTCAATTTCTTTGCACAAAGCAGTGTTAGAAGAACCAAAAATAATACCATCTACATAAATTTGAACCATCGTCATATCCTTACCAACACATTTGACAAAGAGAGTTTTGTCAATAGCACCTCTCCTATAGCCATTCTGAAGAAGATAGTTAGAAAGAGTTTCATACCAGGTTCTAGGAGCTTGTTTAAGGCCATACATGGGCTTTGATCAGCTTGCATACCCTGTTTGGATGATGAGGGTCTTCAAAACCAGGAGGTTGTTTGACATAAACTTCTTGTTCCAGTAGGCCATACAGGAAGGAACTTTTGACATCCATCTGAAATACTTGGAAGTCTTTGAAGGCAGCATAAGCTAGAAAAATTCTGATTGCTTCCAATTTAGCTACAGGTGCAAACACTTCATCATAATCTATGCCCTCTTCCTATGCATAGCCTTGCACAACCAGTCTTGCTTTGTTTTTTACAACAATACCCCTGTCATCTTTCTTGTTTCTCAATACCCACTTTGTACCTATTGGTTCTGCACCATCGGGCAGATCTACCAGTTCCCAAACTCTTTGCTTGTTGATTTGAAATAATTCTTCTTGCATTGCCTCTACCCAACTGCTATCTTCCAAAGCTTCAGCTACCTTGGTGGGTACTTCTTGAGACAAAAATGCAGCATGCAAACACATGTTTGCATCAGCATGTTTACTTCTTGTCTACACAGGTGTTGACACATCCCCAATAACATTTTCCAAAGAGCGATTCGTGTTGATTCTTCTATCTATATTCATGGGGAACTCATAGATTCTTCCATTTGAGGGTATGTTGAGCTGAGGGAGTATGTGATCAAGCTCAACATTTCCAAGGTGTGAAACAGGATCTAAAACTCCAACTGATTCATGAGAATTTGTGTCTGAATTGTAGGTCAGATGCTCTAAATTAACCTCATTTGATGTTCTATCATTTGAATTTTCAGCTTCATTTGACCTTGACTCAGTGTTCTCTTCAGTTTCCAAAATGGTGTTTTTCGGTTGAACTTGAACCAGAGAAACTGATTCCGCTTGGACTTCAACCGGAACTATTTCTTCTTCAATTTGAATTATTTCAGTCAGTTTCTTTTCATTGCCTGGCAAGATAGGTTGAGTGCTCATTGAAGATAAGAAGCTTGGCTTCTTGGTTACAGTTTGATTGCTCTTCCAATGCTCATCAGCAGACCTATAAAAATTATGTTCCTGCACTAAATGGCTCACAGGCTTATCAACAGTTAAGTTGAAAGCATTGGTTAGTGCATCAATATCAAATAACCAACTGGGGTGAGATTCAAAATTGTTAGGAGATTTCTCATTGAAAGACACATTTATAGTTTCCTCAACAATTTTGGTTCTCTTGTTGTATACTCTGTATTTCCCTTTTGACACACCAGAATATCCAACAAAATAACCCTCATCTGCCTTTTTTGTAAATTTAGGCAATAGCTCATTAGTTATTAAAATTGTAACAGGACAACCAAATGGCTTAAAGAAATAAATATTTGGCTTTCTTTTTCTACAAAGCTCATAAGGTGTCTTATTCTTGCCTTTGACAATTAAATCTTGTTTTGGACATAACAGGCAGTGTTCGTTGCTTCTGCCCAAAATATCACAGGGAGCTTGGAGTCTGCTAACATAGACCTAGCAGCTTCAATCAATGTCCTATTCCTTCTCTCAGCAACACCGTTCTGCTGTGGAGTTCTAGGAGCACTAAATTGTCTCAGAATTCCCTTTTCCTACCAAAATGAATTCAAAACATGATTTTTGAATTCTGTGCCATTGTCACATCTGATTGTTTTGACTTTAAGGTTGGATTGATTTTCTAAATTTATAACAAGTTTTTTCAACAATTCAGCAGTTTCATCTTTTGTTTTAAGAAAGAAAACCCAAGTGTATCCAGAAAAATCATCAATTATTACAAAACAATATGACTTTTTCCCCAAATTCATTACTCTAGTTGGACCAAAGAGATCCATGTGCAACAGCTCTAGAGGTTTTGAAATAGAAGATTCAACTTTTGGCTTGAAGGAGGTTTTGTGTTGCTTGCCCTTGAGACAAGGTACACAGTTTTCAGAACATGCAAAATGCTTGTTAGGAAGACCCTTAACCAAGCCAAGATTTACAATTATGTTCATGTTCTTGTAATTCACATGACCTAACCTCCTATGCCACAAATCAGACTCATCAACAGAGGCTTTGGATATAAAACAGGCAGTGCCACATGAGGGTGCAGCAACTGACATATCCAAGATGTATAGTCCATCTCTCCTAGGTGCCTTAAACATAATTAATTCATCAGGATTTTTAACACCAGGTTTGAGGACAATAGCCTCTATCGCATTAAACATCAAATTCATATTCTTGTCACACATTTGTGAGACACTGAGAAGATTGAAATTTAATGTATCAACAAAATTGACTTTATCAAATTTTACCAGTCCATTGATCACATCTCCTTGTGCTGAGATATGGCCTTTTGTGCTTCCAAAGGTAACTGGTCCTCCATTTATTCTTTTTGTGTTTTCCAGTATGTGCTTATTCCCTGTCATATGGCAAGTGCATCCACTGTCGACTACCCATAGGCTATTATGGCCTTTATTCTGCACCTGCACATATCAGAATTGATCGGCTTCTATAGGGGACCCAAGCCTGAGTGGTCTTGGGTCTGCCATAAGCATCATTGTACTTGTACTCCTTGAGTATTAAAGTATTTACAACTGGAGCTTCAGTGAGCAGATCATCATTGTCAAAACTTAAGTTCTCATACTGAGTACTTGTTTGACTAAATCTTTTACCTTTGATGTTTTTCCTTTCAACAATTTTTCTTTCCCTATATTCCTTAAATTTCCTTTGCTTGTTGGTTATTTTCTTGGATCTTTCATTACCTTGATTAACCAGCTTAGTTCTTTCAGGAGATTTGAAAAATCTTTGAGGAAAGTATTTGTTTTGGTTTGAACTCTCCCCCTGAAGTGGAATAGTGTGACTTCCACTTGAACTATGGTTCCTGATCGTCATGTGAAGTATCGAGAACAAGACGGAACGTACAAGTTTAGGTTTGGCCGAAACTTGGCCGAACTCCAGGTTCGGAGCCGCCGAAGCTTGGCCGAACCTGAGGTTCGGCCAGTCGTGTTTTCAGCCTATAAATATGTTCGTCTTGTATAGATTTAGAGAGCTTTCCGTGTTATAACTTTCTCTAAGTGTACTTTGTGGTCTCTATGGTTAATACAAGTCTCAATTGTATTTACTCTCTGTGTTTTACTCGTTTACATTGATTTCCATATTGACTAAGTAGAAGATTCTCACGCTCACGCAATTTCAATTGGTATCAGAGCAATAGGTTTATTCTACTAGTCGGAGATCAGTGTTTTTCGAGTTATCGAGTTCAAATTCACGTTTTTGAGTTTCAAAACTCGTTTTTCATCTTCATTTCTCAAAATTCTCGTTCAGAGCATCATGATTTACGTCCAATATGTCTCTGTTTTTTTCGTTTTCAGTTGATTGAGTGTTTACAGCTCGAGAGGTGTCGATTTCAGTGAGTTTTTCCAAATTTTTCCGAAATTTCGCGTTCGGCCGAACTCCTCGTTCGGCGTAACTGCTCCGAACACCAGGTTCGGAGTACGTTCGGAGTCTGTTTCGTAGTTCAGTGTACGTTCGGAGCTCGTTCGGAGAGCGTTCGGACTATATATCTCGTTCGGTGAGTGTTCGGACAAGGTTCGGAGGGTTTCGGAGTTAACGGGGTTCGGTGAGAGATCGGAGAGAGTTCGGACTGTGTTTCTGAGTTCGGACCACGTTCGGAGGAAGTTCGGAGGGTATATTAAGTTTAGGTTTGGCCGAACCTTGGCCGAACTCCAGGTTCGGAGCCGCCGAAGCTTGGCCGAACCTGAGGTTCGGCCAGTCGTGTTTTCAGCCTATAAATATGTTCGTCTTGTATAGATTTAGAGAGCTTTCCGTGTTATAACTTTCTCTAAGTGTACTTTGTGGTCTCTGTGGTTAATACAAGTCTCATTTGTATTTACTCTCTGTGTTTTACTCGTTTACATTGATTTCCATATTGACTAAGTAGAAGATTCTCACGCTCACGCAATTTCAAGTAGCAAATACAATTTCAGGTTGGTTAGATTTTTTGCTTCTTGAAAAGTTTTCTCTAGAGGTGGTCTTTCCCCTAGAGGGATTTCTTCTCCCTTGAGCTTCAAAATGCTCAAACCCATCAGCAAAGTGTACATGTGGTCTCTGCTTTGGAGCAGTGGCTGAATTGGGTTGAATTTTGTTTTCCGGTTGAACTTTAGTTCGAGCGGAGGAGTGTTCCGCTTGAACTTCAGCCGAAAAACGATTCTGCCTTAGAACATAAAACTTCCAGTTCTTTCGTTACCAATTAAAACCCTGTTGGATTCAGATCCAAAATGCTTCATTGTGTGGCTTTTCATAGGTGAAATTCTTCCTGTGAGTTTCTTTTGAAAATCAGCCTTTGGTTTAAGAACAGGTTTTGGTTTCAAAAATGGTTTGACTTTACTCAGTGGGTTGAACTAACATACAGTAGCTAGGTGTCCTTGTTCACCACAAAACATGCATTGAACAATTTTGGTTTCACAAGATTCAACTTTCCTGGGAGACTCATGTTTGGTCACTTGATTGAAAGTGAGTTGACCACACCTTCGAGTTTGATTCAACTTTCCTGGGAGACTCATGCTTTCCTCCAACTTTTGAATCTTTGGGTTCATAAATAGTTGGTGGTGGCACAGCAATTGAAGGTTTCAAAATGTTTGATTGGTCAGCTGATGCAGAAGTGCTTGCAACTGTGACTTCAGTTTTCTTTGACTTATTAGTGTTTACAAAACTTAACTGTGATGAGGTGTCATTAGCTGGTGAGACTAACTTTACAGTCTGTGTTTAGAGCTTCAATTGGTTTGATTGCTGGTGAGTATTTAATTGGTGGTTCAACATTGTTGTAACCAACACCAGCCTTACCATACATTCCTCCAATCCATAATTTCTCAGCTTTTCTATTTGCAGTTTGAAATTTGTCGCAAGTAAACAAAGCATCTTTTAGCTTGATTTCAAGAACATCAACCTCAGCCTTAGCATCTTTTGTTTCATTTCTTGATTTCTCAAGCTTGGACAACAAATCATAAAGCTGTGTTTCAAGAACTGAGTTAGTTTTTTTTAACTGTTCATATTCTTTGGTTAGATTTTCAATCTTTGAAATGTAAGATGATTCAGTTTTCTTAAAACATTCCCTTAACTCATTTAGGTTTGAAACTTCATCAATCAAATCAGTGTTGTGATTTCTGTACTTTGCCACTTATTCAATGCCAGCAGGACTGCATAAGTTTTCTAAAACCTTTTCATGAATAGAGTTTACCAGATCTGAAGTGGAGTCTTGTTTGGCCATTAAAGCATGATTTATTGGCTCAAACTCAGCAACAAAATCTTCCCATTTGACATATGAGGTTTGATTAGCATCAGCAACAACCACATTCTGGTGGTTTTGACTCCCGGTTGGTTTTGGTGGGGTGGGTTGATGACCTGAGTTGTGACCAGAATTGTTGTTATTAGAATTGTTTCCACCAAGATTCTTCATTTGGACATGACCCTGGTTCTGTCCTTCCCTTCTTGGCTGTGGGCATTCTCTTGCAAAATGACAAGCTGGTGACAGTTGTAGCATTTCACCTTGCTTTTGTCTAGGCCTATGTGAGCACCCTTTGCTCCCTTGTAAGTTCTACCAGTTCTTTTGTAAAACCTTTGAGCTCTGACAGACACCATAGCAAGTTGGATCAGAATATCCATTTCTTCCAAATCATCAGCACCTATACACTCAAGATCTTCACGAATGAAGCCTTAGTATGAGTGAGTTGCTACATGAGCATTGTGAGAGTTGTCAAACGTGTTTGAAAAACTCTCTTGACACCTTGGTGTCTCAGGGAAACGGACTACAGGTGACTGGTATGATGATGAGTTTGAAGATCTTTGATTATGAAAATCGGTTGTTACTAGTGCAGTTGAAAACAGCAGAGTTGACTCAGAAGATGAGTTTTGCTTAAGATTCAGTTCCATTTCATTAGCACTGAGTATGCAATGAAGTTCACTAAGTCTCATCTTTTTCAAATTTTTACATTCCCTGATGCTGACAGTGTAAACTGTCCACATAGAGGGCAAGGAACATAGAAATTTTATGTTTACATCTACCTGGTCTAGTTTTACATATACCTTTTGCAGTTCATCAAGTAGGGAAACAAATCTTAAGTACTGGTTTGTCATTCATTCACCAGTTTTGAAAGTAAAGTTCTCATATTTTTGTTTTAAGACATCTTTCTTGTTTTCTCTTACTTCACTGGTTCCTTCATACATTTCACTTAAGGCATTCCACAGGTCAAATGCAGTTTTGTATCCTTTAAACCCACTTAAAATGGAATTAGGAAGTGCAACATGTAGAGTCCAATATGCCTTATAGTCAAATTCGAGAACAGCATAGTCAGAATCAACATATTTTTTCTAAAGGTGTAGGTATTGTAAGGAAATGATTTTCTGAGTCAACCGGATCAAGACGAAGATTTCCGGTTGAAGACATGTTCAAGCGGAAGAACGCTCAAGCGGAAGTTTTGTCAACCGGAAGCTCAACCGGAAGAACATTTTCGGGTGAACTCTTTTATCCAACAGAATAAAGAGTTCAACCGGAAAAGTACAGGAATATTACTTTTGCAGAATTCAGACCTGCAACTACTTTCATTCTTCCAAAGTCACATCCTAGCCGTCTCCTACTTATAGATAAATGCATTTTGCACATTTCCTCTTTTGTATGTTTACTAATGTTCTTTTAGTAAGTTTATTGTTTGACTTTTATGTACGGTTAGATTAGCCCGTATGAGATCAACGGCTGTAGTTGATCTCCTTAGTACTATTTATAGTTGTTAGCTAGTTCATTCACAAGTACCAGATTTAGTGCTTACACTTGTAACAGTTTGAACTTGAGTTAATGCAAATAGTACCGAGAAATTTATTATCTTGTGTTCACTAGTTTATGCAATCAATACAATCAAACTACAAGCATAAGTAAAACAAAGCTTAAGTAAAACAAGTATGATACAACTTTATTCCGCATGGTTGTGATCTGCAAGTAAAGAGTTCTTGTCTTGATTATTTCTCTGAGTAATCAACGGTCCTACAAGTGGTATCAGAGCTTTGGCTCTACACTTTGAAGACTTCTAGTGCTTCAAAGTTGATACTTTACTTGCTCACTTGAGTTTTTACAAGCTTTTTCTGTTTTACAAACTGTTTTTCACAATGACTGACTTAACTCTTGGTTCACTAAATGGTAGCTCTAACAAACCACCAATTTTCACTCCTGATGACTTTGATACTTGGAAACTCAGGATGGAAGGTTTTGTTAGAAGCCTAGACAGACGCATTTGGAACAGGTTGACTATAGGTCCTTATAGTCCAACTGTTCAATCTGCTGATGATGCCGAAGTGCAAATACCAAAACCACTAGACAAATATGTTGAAGCTGATTATAATGAGCTTGAATATGATCACAAGGCCTACTGGACACTCCAGGCTGCATTACCCAACTCTATATTGGTAGGGTTTAAGGGATATAAGACAGCAAATGGCTTGTGGAATGCTCTCAGTGAAATGTATGAAGGGTCTAGTGAGGTTAAGGAAAACAAAAAGGATGTTCTGAAACAAAGATATGAGAACTTCACTTACAAAACTGGTGAATCTATGACCAACCAGTATCTTAGATTTGTTTCACTTCTTGATGAATTGCAAAAGGTAGAAGTAACAATAGAACAGGCTGATGCTAACAGGAAGTTCCTGAGATCCTTACCTCCAATGTGGACTGTTTACACAGTAAGCATTAGGGAGTGCAAGGACCTCAAAAAGCTTAAACTAAGTGAACTCCATGGAGTCCTTAGTGCTTATGAAATGGAGCTCAATCTTAAGCAAAATAACTTCCCTGAGGCATCACCACAGTTGCAAACCACTGCTTTGGTTACAACTGATTTTCAAAAGATCTCAAATTCTTCTCAATATCACTCACCCTCAGTCAGTTTCAATGAGCCAACTAGATGCTCAGAGAGTTCTTCAACATTGTTTGACAACTCTCACTCTGCCTATGTGGCAACTGACTCATCTCAAGGATTCACACGTGAAGACTTGGAATGCATAGGGGCAGATGATCTAGAGGAAATGGACATTTTAACTCAATTAGCTATGGTTTCTGTAAGAGCCCAAAGGTTTTATAAGAGAACAGGAAGAACTTATAAAGGGTCAAAGGGATCATCAATTGGGTTGGATAAATCTAAAGCTAAATGTTATAACTGTCACCAACTTGGTCATTTTGCTAGGGAATGCAAGCAGCCAAGGAGAGAAGGACAGAATAACAACAACAATGTCCAACAGAGATCAAATCATGGAAGCAACAACAGCAGCAGTCAACACATCAACAGCAACAGCAACCAACAGCCAACTCAACCAAAACCACTTGGAAATCAAAATGTAGTGGCAGCTGTAGCTAACCAGACTGAATGCTATGAGTGGGATGACTTTGTCACTGAGTTTGAGCCAATCAACCATGCTTTGATGGCCAAAGAAGATTCAACAGAACAGGTAAATGAGATTCCTGAAAAAGTTTTGGAAAATCTATGCAGCCC
This sequence comes from Deinandra increscens subsp. villosa, assembly GCA_039602395.1. NCBI lineage: Eukaryota > Viridiplantae > Streptophyta > Magnoliopsida > Asterales > Asteraceae > Deinandra > Deinandra increscens. The sequence continues at coordinate 60,422,071 of JBCNJP010000007.1, read as the reverse complement.
TGCATGCATAGAACAAGTGTCAAAGTACAGGAAACATAACACTGATCTAATTGATGAAGTTTCTAATCTGAATGAGTTGAAAAATTGCTTTAAGAAAACTGAAAATGCATACATCACCAAACTTGAAAATTTGAACAAAGAATTTGATGCATTGAAGCTGACTAACTCTATTTTGGAAACACAATTGGAAGATTTGTTGAACAAACTAACTGTTTCAAGACAAGAAACAAAAGATGCAAAAGCAGAAAATGACATTCTTGAAATTAAGTTAAAAGATGCTTTGTTCACCTGTGACAAATTTCAAACAGCTAACAAGAAAGCTGAGAAACTTTGGAATGGAGTAATGCATGGAAAAACAGGTATTGGGTACAACAATGTTGAACCACCCAAGGAATATTCACCTGTTATTGCTCCAATCCAAGCACTTCAGAAGGAGTGTGGTGTGAGTCTAACTGTTGATAGCACCACATGCTCTTCTCCTGAAACAAATTCTGTTGAATCATTATCAAACTGTGAAGTCAAAGATGCTAGCACATCAGCATCTGTTGACCAATCCAAGGTTTTAAAACCAAAAGTTGCTTTTCCACCCCCAACTATTTATGAGCCCAAAGACTCAAAAGTTGGAGGAAAACTACCTGAGAAGCCAAAACCCAGTGAATCTGAGAAAATGGGTAAGATAACTTACCACCAGGTCACAAATGAAGATTCAGCCAAAAACACAAACACTTACCAAAGGAAAATGTTTGAATGTGTTTTCTGTGGTGAAAAAGGGCACATGGCTGCAATGTGCAAATTCAATCCTTTGAGCAAAACCCAAAATTTGTTAAAACCCAAAACCGTTCTTACTCAGAAAAGATCTACAGGAAAAACTTCACCTGTAAGAAGCAACACTTTGAAATATCTTGATACTGAGTCAAACAAAGTTTTAATTGGGAACAACAAAAATGGAAGTTTTTCAGTCTTAAAATCGAACAGGGTTCCGGCTGAACTTTAACCGGAAAAATTTTCAACCGGAAATGAAGTTCAACCGGAAAACTCCAAATCACTGAGATCAGTTACTGCACCTAAACAACGACCCAGGGTTCAGTTTACTGATGAGTATAACCATTTTGAAGGTCAAGGAAGGAGAAACCCATCTAGAGGCAAGACCACCTCTAGAGAAAATTTTGTGAAAAACAAGCACAACTCTCAACCGGAAATTCCCTCTAGTTCAAGTGGAAATGCCACTGTTGCATTTCACAGTGAGAGATCTAGCCAGTCAAACAAATTTTCAAATCCAAAGGCTAGAATCTCACCAGTAACTAGTGTTGATCAAACCTACATCTCACACAATGAGGTGCCAAAGGTTTTGACTAACAAACAAAAGAAATATAGGGAATACAGAGAGAGGAAAATTGCTGAGAGAAGGCTTAGCAAAACAAACAGGCAAGATCAAACAAGTGAACAGTCTGAACACTTGAACATTGATCAAGATGATCTGTTGAATGAGGATCCAATACAAAATACTTTAGTACTTAGAGAGTACAAGTATTATGATGCTTCTGGCAAGCCCAAGACCTCAAAGGCTTGGGTTCCCTTTAGAAATTAATCAATTTTCTCTGTGTGTAGGTGCATAATAAAGGCCAACAAAGCCTATGGGTTGTTGATAGTGGATGCACTTGCCACATGACAGGAAATAAGCATGTATTGGAAAACCCCAAAAATATAAACGGAGGTCCTGTAGCTTTTGGGAGTGCAAAAGGACACATTACTGCACAAGGTGCTGTTAGTAATGGAAAGCTTACCTTTGACAAGGTAAATTTTGTTGATACATTGAATTTCAATTTACTTAGTGTCTCACAAATGTGTGACAAAAATTTGAATTTGATGTTTACTGAGAAAGAGGCAATAGTCTTAAAACCTGGTGTTAACATCCCTGAGGAACTTGTGTTGCTCAGAGCACCTAGGAGAGAAGGACTATATATTTTGGATCTATCTGCTGCCACTCCAGCAAGTGGAATTGCATGCTTTATATCCAAAGCCTCAGTGGATGAATCTGATTTATGGCACAGGAGGTTATGTCATGTTAACTACAAGAACATGAACAGAATAGTGAATCTTGGCTTGGTTAAGGGTCTTCCTAACAAGCAGTTCAACTGTTCTGAGCACTGTGTTTCTTGCCTTAAGGGTAAGCAACACAAGACCTCCTTCAAGCCAAAAACTGAGTCTTCTATCACTCAACCTCTAGAACTTTTACATATGGATTTGTTTGGTCCAACTAGAGTGATGAGTTTGGGAAAAAGGTCATACTGTTTTGTCATCATTGATGATTTTACAAGATATACTTGGGTGTTTTTCTTAAAAACAAAAGATGAAACTGCTGAATTGTTAAAAACACTAATTGTATCTTTGGAAAATCAAGCAAAACTGAAGGTTAAGACAATCAGAAGTGACAATGGCACTGAATTTAAAAATCATGTTTTGAATTCATTTTGTGAGGAAAAGGGTATTTTTAGACAATTTAGTGCTCCTAGAACTCCACAACAAAATGGTGTTGCAGAAAGGAGAAATAGGACATTAATTGAGGCTGCTAGAGCAATGTTGGCAGATTCTAAATTACCTGTGATATTTTGGGCAGAAGCAGTAAATACTGCTTGCTACGTCCAAAACAGGACTTTGATTGTTAAAGGGAAAAATAAAACTGCTTATGAACTTTGGAGAGGTAGAAAACCTAACATTTACTTTTTCAAATCATTTGGATGTCCTGTTACTATCTTGATAACTAATAGGTTGTTACCTAAATTTGCTGAAAAAGCAGATGAGGGATATTTTGTTGGATATTCTGGTGTGTCAAAAGCATTCAGAGTATACAATAAAAGTACCAAAATTGTTGAGGAAACCATTAATGTGTCTTTTAATGAGAAATCTCTTAACAACTTTGTATCTCAACCGGATTGGTTATTTGATATAGATGCACTAACCTCTGCTTTCAATTTTACCATTGAGAAGCCATTAAGTTCAACAGTGCAGGAACAGGAACATAAGCAGAATCACTTGAGATCAGCTAAGAATATCTGGCAGATGAATACCAAGGGCCTGCAAATGCGACCTAACTTCTTTTCATCACTCAGCACCAAGCCTGTGACACCCAACAATTCAAAGAAAGTCTCTGAAATTGTTATTGCTGATGCAGAAATTCATCCGGTTGAACTTCCGGTTGAAGTTCAAACGGATCCTGTGACAGTGGAATCTCCGGCTGACACTCAACCGGAAAACAATTTTTCAGAAAATTTTGAGAACAATGAATCCAATGATTCAACTGATGCTGGGTCAAATGAATACAGTTTTGAGCATCTAATCTCAGATTCAGTCCCCAGTTCTCAAGAAGCTTCAGATCCTGTTTCACAAATCAACAATATTGAGTTACTACCTCAACTCAATATTCCTCACAATGGGAGAAGCCATGAATTCCCAATGTTTACTGATAGAAGAGTTAGTAAAAATCATCCAAGGGAGAATATTATAGGAGACTTGTCAGCTCCTGTGTTGACAAGAAGCAAGTCTATTGATGCAAACATTTGCCTACATGCTGCATTTCTGTCTCAAGAAGTACCCACAAAGATCAATGATGCTCTGGAAGATGAAAGCTGGGTAGAGGCAATGCAAGAGGAATTGTTTCAGATCAATAAACAGAAGGTTTGGGAATTGGTAGACCTTCCAGAAGGTGAAGAACCAATTGGCACCAAATGGGTATTCAGAAACAAGAAGGATGACAGAGGAATAGTGATCAAAAACAAGGCAAGACTTGTAGCTCAAGGTTACACTCAGGAAGAAGGCATTGATTATGATGAAGTTTTTGCTCCAGTGGCCAGGCTTGAAGCAATCAGAATATTTCTTGCCTATGCTGCTTTCAAAAACTTTCTGGTATTTCAAATGGATGTCAAATGTGCCTTTCTGTATGGTCTTTTGGAACAGGATGTGTATGTCAAGCAACCTCCAGGCTTTGAAGACCCTCATCACCCCAACAAGGTATGCAAGCTAATCAAGGCTTTATATGGTCTCAAGCAAGCTCCTAGGACATGGTATGAAACTCTTTCAAACTACCTCCTAGAGAATGGCTACAAGAGAGGAGCTATTGACAAAACACTTTTTGTGAAATCTGATGGCAAAGATACTTTGATGGTACAAATCTATGTTGATGACATCATCTTTGGTTCATCCAATGCTGCCTTATGCAAAGAGTTTGAAGGTCTGATGCAATCTAAGTTTGAAATGAGTTCAATGGGTGAACTGAATTTCTTCTTAGGATTACAAGTGAAGCAAACTGCAAATGGAATATTCTTGAATCAGTCAAAATATATTCAAGATATGCTAAAAAGATTTGACATGCTGTCTGTTTCAACTTCAAGAACCCCCATCTCCACTTCCCACAAGTTAAACAGTGACTTAAGTGGAAAGCCAGTGGACGTTCATCTCTACAGGGCAATGATTGGATCACTGCTCTATCTCACAGCTAGCAGACCTGACATCATGTTTAGTGTCTGTTTATGTGCTAGATACCAGTGTCAACCAAAGGAATCACACATGTTAGCAGTGAAGAGAATTTTTAGATATCTCAAAGGACAACCAAAGCTTGGGTTGTGGTATCCAAAGAATTCAGATTTCTCCTTCAAAGCTTATACTGATAGTGATTATGCTGGCTGCAACTTAGACAAGAAGTCTATTACTGGAGGATGCCAATTTTTAGGAGAAAGACTTGTGTCTTGGCAATGCAAGAAGCAGACCTGTGTATCTACTTCTACTGCTGAGGCTGAATATATTGCCGCATCAAGTTGCTGCAGTCAAGTCTTATGGATTCAGAATCAAATGTTGGATTACGGCATCAAATTCATGGAGACTCCTATTCTTGCAGACAACAACAGTGCCATCTCAATCACAAACAACCCTGTTCAACACTCAAAAGCAAAACACATTGACATCAGGTACCATTTTATTAGAGATTGTGCTGAGAAACATTTAATTAGAATGGTTAAAGTTCATACAAATCAACAATTGGCTGATTTGTTTACCAAAGCATTTGATGAAGCTAGATTTTTCTATCTCATTAGTGCCATTGGTATGATGAACTTTGACTGATTAAACTGTTTTCACAAACTTAATAAAAGAGACCATTTTGTGTCAAAGAGCCCGTCTCTTGATACAAAAAGAAAAAGAAAAAGAAAGGTTTCTGTATTAGTTAGACACCTTTTCAATCATAGTCAGGTCATACTGTTAAACTATGATAACTGATACATGTAATTTTCAAAATCAAGTGTTTTTCTATCTTCCGGTTGAACTTTCCAGTTCAACATATCCGGTTGAATCTCAACCGGAAAGTCATCTTCAACCGGAAACTCATGTTTTGATCACACCATCCCAATTTCTGAAACTGGTACACGAAACAACAATTCTTAATTTGAAAGATCAGTTTAACTTTGAAAATTTTTCAAACGGAAATTTTATTTCCTGTTGACAATCTCAACCGGAAAAATTTTCAACCGGAAATCTGTCCGGATCAACTTTCAAACGGAAAGAAATTTTGTTGTGAGGAGAGAAAAATCTCCACTTGAATCTCAACCGGAAAACTTTTGCTTTAAATGACTCATTTAATTTACCGGTTGAGGCACACATTTTCAAGCGGATTGTGCATTTAAAGTGTTTGAATTTATTGCTCAAGAAAATATCTGAATTAAATTCAAAAGACACGCAACAGGCGGTTGTATTGTACAATCACCTGAAGCACACTTTTTGCGGACCCACTTGCACTTTTTCCTTTCTCTCTCCTATGACTCAGCGCACTTTATCCATCGCTGTTAACTGTCACTCACCGTTAAACCCACCAGTTAAATACCCCCAACCCCTTCAACACTCCTCATAATCCAAAAGCAAGAAACCGTTCAAAATTCGAAAACCTAGAAATTTTCAGAACCATTTCTTCCTACTCCCAAATTTTCTCTCAAAATAAATCAACAATGGCACCGAAGTCCAAAGCAAAGGGGAAGCAACCAGTAAAGGATGATCCTTTTCCTCTTGAACACAACTTGGTTGCGATTCTTGATGAACCAGTGAACTCTACACACGCTGAAATTTTCACAGGGATGATCAATTTTCTCAAATCGTCATATCTGAATCACGCACTCACTGTTGCGGTGTATATGTATGAGGAAATTCTCTCTGAATTTTGGAAGAACATCCAACTGCTTGAGAAGGATGTTGATGATGTGGAGGAAGATACACTGAAGTCAACCATAAAAGGGGAAACTGTTCTCATCACTGAGTCGCTGATAAGGGAATTGCTGAAGCTAAATGACCAGAACGGGTATGTTCGAAAAACACCAAAGCAATACATGGCCCTGCTCAACAAAATTGGCTATGGTGGTGCTACTGAAGGAACTGCCACGGTTAACAAGGGTCAAATACCCTACAAATGGAGATTTCTGGCTCACACCATCATGGTGTGCCTCTCGCCAAAGAGATCAGGTTTTGATGAAATGGCTACTGAGCAAGCATCTGCATTCTATGCTGTGGTGAAAGGGGAGGTATACAACTTTTCTGCTGTAATTTTTAATGCTCTAAAGGGTAATGCAAAGAATTTTGCTTTTTACATGTACCCTAGATTTCTGACTTACATTTTGCAAAAACAATACCCCCAACTTAATTTAGAAGGAAACATGATGCTGGTTCCAAGAGCATTATCTGAAAACACTTTTTCTAAATTAACCACCAACAAGAAGCCTTTCCTTGGGAGGGACACTGACCATCCCATGCCAATCCAAAGGGTGATTCCGGTTGAACAGGGAGAACCTAGTTCTCAACCGGAAACACATGCTTCTGAAGAGCAACTTGCTCCAGTGGACAACACTGTATCATCCACAGTTGTTGAACCCACCACTGATCAACCACCTTCTCCTTCTGATAAACAAACCTTAATTTTCAAAAGAAAAAGGAGAAGAGATTCAGACCCACCATCAATTCCCATCATCCCCCCTTCCCCAAAGCCTACAAAGCTCAAAAGGCTCAAAAAGGTTGTGCAAGAGCCTACTCCTCTCTTGCAACCTATTACCTCCAGCCCTGAACCAACCCTTGGCACACAGCCATTTGGGTCAGCCAAATTGGGATTTAAACTTGTTGATGAACCTTCTTCTGAGGGGGAGTCATTTCATATGGATGTACAATCCCCATCCACTTTCTCACCCTACACTTCACACTTCTCACCCGTGAATGATGATGTAGAAAGAGTTGTCACAGATGATGGTGTTATTAACCCAAGCACCACATTACATGGGAACATTCTGAGTGACACTCACACTGCTACATCTAACCCCCATTCACCTCAGGAGGTGAATCTCAGGAGTTTAGATGAGATTCATGTGGAAAGGGCTGCTGCCACTCAAAGTTTCTCATTGAACTTTGATGTTGGTAGTAACATCAATAAGACCCAATCCATGGCAACCCACACTTTAGTTCAACCGGAAGATCCCCTAGTGGATCCTAAGGGAAAAACTATAGTTGAGGGGAATCCCAGGCGCCAAGAAAACCAGGGTGGTGGACTTGATCAACCTAGGGTTGATGGTCCATCTTTTTCCTATGATACTGGTAAAATTCCAGTTGAGGATAGTTTAACACTTACTGAATTGACGGTCTTGTACAAATCACTACAGGCTCAGGTAACCAGTCTTAATTCGACTGTTGCCAGCCTTGTAATGTCATCTCCTGCTGCTGCTCAAGCTCAAGAAGTTCCTGTTGATGCCCCAACTGCTCAACCGGAAACTTCCCCTGCACCAAAATTTCAACCGGTTGCACAGCATTCTGCTGAGGTTAGCTCTTTGAACCCATTTCCTTTTGGAGGTCAGGCTGTAGAAGCTGATGCTGCCAAAAAGGGGGAGAAGACTAATCCTCCAACACCTGATATTGTTGCTGCTGCAACCACAACTGAAGAAGAAGAAGTCGAAGTCGATCAAACAGTGCCTCTACCTGAAGATGTAAGGCATACAGCCTTCAAACTGGCTGATGTTGACCACTTTTCAGTTGCTGATGGGTTGACTAAGGTGAAGATGAGCTCACTTATGAAGGTATTTCCACAGGATCCAAGCCTGTTGGGAATGATTGAAGCAACAATGTTAGTTGCGGGTGCTCAGCCAGAGAGCATTCTGCGGGTCAAGCATTTCTTGACCAATGTGATTATCCCACAAGAGGAGGCAATTGCCAAATCTAAAGTGGATGAGATCACAACTAACATTGCTTCTGAACCAGTTGTTGATATGGTTCATGAAGATGTGGTTGATGATGCTTCAGTCTCTCAGACTGAAGAAGTTGAAGGTGAAAATGGAGAAGAAGCTACAACTGAAGTAATCAGCAATGTACTAAAAAATACAAGTACAAAATCTCCGGCTGAAGTTCAACCGGAAGAGTCTCAACCGGAAAAATCTCAACCGGAAAAGACTCAACCGGAAAACTCAACTGAAGCTGAGATTGCTGAAACTTTGATTCAAATGCATTCCACCTCCGATTCAGAACCTCCTCTGAGCTTTAAAAGAAAGAAACAAACCAAACCAAGGAGGATGATCAGACTGAAGAAGAGTAAGGATTGCATAACTCCTCAACCAAGAGCATTAGATACTATGGTTGATTCTGACCAGTCAGAAGAGCAAGAAACTATGGATGATCTAATTGAAGAAGATTTCGTCCATGACTGGGAAGATAATCAATTCAGAATAAGATCAGAAGAAGCCAAATCAAACATTCAATACAACAAATTCTTGGCAGATCTAGATCTTTTCTCTAATGATTTTGTGGTTGAAGGAATGGTAGATGAAGCAAGGAAGAGGTCAATTGAATGGAGAATGCAGGTCTACGACCTTGCTAAATTGGATGAACAAGAGAAAAACAGGCTGATCAACATAGCTTCCAAAATGCCAACTGTCTTAAACAAGAGTTTAGACAACTTGGAGCTATTGGAAAGGATCAAGAAATGTGCCATCATCAGATGTCTCAAGCCTGCTGCTGAAGTAGAGAAGATGAAGGCTAAAGATACTTGTAAAATTGTTGATGAGCTGCTCAAACAAGTGAAAGGAGCAGAGTTTGCTGTGATCCCAAGTCTCCAAATGCCCTTGCCATCTGAGACAGTCACAGGTAACCCCTCATCTACATACATTAAGCCAGAACCCTTTGAAGAATCTGACCTACTTGCTGAGTCTCTCCCTTCCAACTTGTTGGAAAGACTCAAGCAATCAGCCTCCCGTGTTCCCACTCCATCTTCCAGATTTTACTCCCATAGACCCAGGGGAATGAATCCTAGGCCCAGGGGATCCAGATCTACCAAGCCTAAGTATATTCATCCAAAATACAGGCTAGATAACTGGACTGATATCACCCCTGCTAAGCCTAAACCCTGCCCTCCTACTTGGAAGTATAATCAACCTTCATCACCACCTAAACACTTCACCTCTTCAACCCCACAACCACAAGCCATGAAACCACCCACCATATCTCCAACAAAACCTTTTGAACCCACTGAGTCAGCCGCAACCAGCTCTGTTCAAGCTCCATCTCAAGCAGATAAAGGGAAAGAAAAAGTCCCAACTGATACTGTCAAACCATCTGCCGATCCTGCCTCTGGTGTTTCACCTGGAAGGAAGAAGTCAATTGCTAAACGACCCCTTCTTGCATCCAGAAACTTTAAGACCAGGAGGATCATGAGAGAATTGAACAAAACAAGGATTCAATTTGAAAGGCCACCATCTCCTGAAGAATGAAGTTCTTGGAGATAGTCAATTTTTGAAGAACAACATACAGAGGACAAATTTTGGCAGCATCATCTTAGGGGGAGATTGTAAGGAAATGATTTTCTGAGTCAACCGGATCAAGACGAAGATTTCCGGTTGAAGACATGTTCAAGCGGAAGAACGCTCAAGCGGAAGTTTTGTCAACCGGAAGCTCAACCGGAAGAACATTTCCGGGTGAACTCTTTTATCCAACAGAATAAAGAGTTCAACCGGAAAAGTACAGGAATATTACTTTTGCAGAATTCAGACCTGCAACTACTTTCATTCTTCCAAAGTCACATCCTAGCCGTCTCCTACTTATAGATAAATGCATTTTGCACATTTCCTCTTTTGTATGTTTACTAATGTTCTTTTAGTAAGTTTATTGTTTGACTTTTATGTACGGTCAGATTAGCCCGTATGAGATCAACGGCTGTAGTTGATCTCCTTAGTACTATTTATAGTTGTTAGCTAGTTCATTCACAAGTACCAGATTTAGTGCTTACACTTGTAACAGTTTGAACTTGAGTTAATGCAAATAGTACCGAGAAATTTATTATCTTGTGTTCACTAGTTTATGCAATCAATACAATCAAACTACAAGCATAAGTAAAACAAAGCTTAAGTAAAACATGTATGATACAACTTTATTCCGCATGGTTGTGATCTGCAAGTAAAGAGTTCTTGTCTTGATTATTTCTCTGAGTAATCAACGGTCCTACAGGTATTTTGACTTCTGCATCATCAGCAGATGAAACCATGGGTGAGTAAGGTCCTTCAGTAAAGGATTTCCAAATACGACGGTCCAAAATCCTAACAAAACCTTCCATCCTGAGTTTCCAGGTACCAAAGTCATCAGGAGTGAACATTGGTGGTTTGTTAGCACTTCCGTTTGAAGATCCTAAACTTAGATCACTCATTTTGAAAACTTTTGAAAGAGAAAAACAACAAAGCTTGTAAAGTATGCAAGTAGAGTATCAACTTTGAAGAGTCTTCAAAGTGAGAGCCAAGCTCTAATACCACTTGTAGGATCGGTATTAGTTACAAATAAACTAAAACAAGAACCCTCTACTTGTAAATATAACCCCGCGGAATTAAATTTATACTTCACTTCACTCGAGCAGATTTAGTTCTCTTGTATTAGGTAGTGTTTGATTTGCATAAGTATAGTAACAACGAAGTAAGAAATACTCGACACTATTTGCATTAACTCAAAGTTACACTATTACAAGGTGATCAAGAACCGTGTGAAACAATGAGCTAACTACTGCTATATATAGTGCAGATGAGATCAATGACAGCCATTGATCTCAAACGATCTAATATAAACCATTTAATATAAAGTCAAATATAAACTACCAAAAAGATAAACTTCGACAATTGGAATATCTTACGTGTGGACCGCACCATACTATATTAGGAGAGCGGCTTTGACAGATTTAGAAGCAAACGAGAAGCTTTTGCAGGATTGGACTTGCTGAAAAGACATCTCAGGAAAAGTCCGGTGTAACTCATTATCTGGTGGATAATTGAGTTCACCCGGAATATACCCTAGCTGACAAAATGCTTCTTCCGCTTGAACTGTCAGTTCCGCTTGAAGTTGAGAATTCCGCTTCAACTTCAACTTCCGCCAGAACTAATAAAAAGTGGCTTTCATCCGGAAATCTTCAGAGCGATATATTCCTTACAGTTTTTCTTATGTGTTTGAAACTGAGTGTGTTTTAGGTCTGAGTCTCCATTGTAATCTGTATCTGGTTATTGAATGAGATTGATTTTTATTTACACGATTGTTTCCTACTTTGTTTACGCATTTGATATGAGTTGATCACGATTCACGAGTCCCACGCTCTTTCAAGTGGTATTAGAGCTATCTGGTGATTGATCAGCTCGATACTCATCATATGTGTCGATAAACAAAGTGTTTTGGTGTTTTCTTTGTATTTTTCATCTCAAAAACGTTCGTTTTTCATTCTTCTGATCATTTCTACACATTACACACTTCAAAATGGTCATATTCGCGTTCAGGAGCTTCGGTTGAGTCTGTCTCTATTCGAAAACGTCATTTTCTGAGAATTTTCACGTCTGCCAAATAACTGTCATCCGAACCTGAGTTCGCCTGTGTTCGTTTGAAAATTTTCAGTTCGATTCTGTTCGGATAGAGTTCGGCTGCGTTCGGTTAAACGTAGTTGTGTTTGGAAAGAGTTCAGACGAGTTCTGGTACTGTTCATAGGTTGAGGTTCGAAAGAGTTCGGTTGATTTAGAGTTCGGACAACGTTCGGACAAGGTATGACAGAGCTGATGTTTGGAAGAGTTCGTTTGAAGTTCGCCTGATTGTCTGAGTTCGCACCAGGTTTGGCAGAATTCAGATAAGTGTTCTGAGTTCACCTATAGTTCGGATAAACAAAATTTTCAAGAATTTCAAAATGTCGGATTTACACGCATTTGCCACGATTCAATCACAAATGCAGACATTGTTGAACTACGATAACAAAATTGGGACAAGTCAAAAGGTTCCGAAGTTGTTTAAACTTGAGGATTATCATAATTGGAAGAAAAGGTTTGAAGCTTATGTCGGGACTACCGATTGTGATCTATGGATTGCAATGGATGCACCATACGTCTATCCAGTTGATAACAAGAATATACCAATTATGCAAAGGAACCTGGATTTAGTGCAAAAGATGGATTACACAAGAGAACGGAAAGCTTATGGAATCCTTACACAAGCTTTACCAAAAGAACTGCTCCATCAGTTTAAGATGTGCAAACACTCTCATGATTTGTGGACTGCTTTGAAAGAAAGGTGTGAAGGAAATGACCTATATAAGAAGAGTAAAAAGAAGGTTTTGAAGAAAGAGTTTGATAACTTCAAACACTTTGATGGAGAAGGTGTTCATGAGTTAATTTCAAGATATTGTTATCGTTTGTCTAAAATGGATACCGTTCAAATTAAGAAGGACGATGATGAATTAAAAGAAAAATTACTTGAAGGACTTCCATCAAAGTGGAACCTTACGTCTTAATGCTTACAAATGACAAGAATACTCGACATTGAGTTTAGTGAAGTTGTTGGGAAAGCTGCAAGCTAGAGACTTAGAGATGAATAATGTTAACAATACACCAGCTGAAGTTCAAAATCCTGATATTTATTATGGATCAAATGCTGCTACTATTCAGGAAAGTCTAGGAAAACTACAAGTTCTGCTCCGGCTACTGCTTTCGTTGTTGGAAATGTTTCCGGAAATATGTCAAATTCGGGAAATATGTCAAATTTAGAAAGCTATGAATCAAGTTACGGATCTTCAGGATGTAATGTGTCAATACCTGCAAGCAATATGGTGAATTCAAGCAAGATGGCTATGTCTGTTACAAGCACGGAAGATTACATGGCTTTGGTATCGGCATTGATTTCATCATACTATGGAGTCATAATGGGAAAAGTAAGCAATGCTGAATTGACGGAATAAGACTACGATCAGGTCGACCCAGATGACTTAGAGTTCATGGATATTAATTGGCAATTCGCAATGCTAGCTCGACGGGTAAAGAGATTTATTAAGAAGGCTGGCTGAAAAGATCTCAATTCGGGTGGGCATATTGGTTATGATAAATCCAAAGTATGGTGTTATAACTGCTCGAATTTTGGCCATTTCGCAAGAGAATGTTCTCAGCCTAAGAAGCAAGAGTATAAAAAGTATACCTCAAAGCCAAATGATTCTAGAAACACAAATGTCAAAAATGCAGGGAGTTCTTCTCATTCTAACTCTAAATCTGATAGTACAAAAGCTTTAGTATCTCAAAAAGACAAAACTTATAACTGGGGTAACCAATTTGCTGATTCATCTGCCTTAATCGTGAAACATGTGCAGGACGAAGATGCGTTGACTGTATCTACCATGGAAGGCGATGAAGCAAATGATATCACCAAATCATTCGAAGATGTTCAAAAGTTGCTCAAAGAGAAGTTTGCTTTTATGGCAAACAACCTAAATAAACATGATGATTCTGGTGAGATCTTACTTTTGAAGAAGGAGTTAGAAGACTTTTGAAGAAGGAGTTAGAATACTTTTGAAGAAGGAGTTAGAAGTTTTGACAAAAGAAAAGCAGGTTTTAATGAAAGATGTGAAACTGCAAAAGCTGAAACGCAAGATACTGCGAATGACTTTAAGGCTCTATTTCAAAAGAGTTATCCACTCCAACAAAAATACGAGAAAGCTCACAAGTCTGCTTTGGATACAAGTGATACAATTCTTGCATTACAAGAAGAAATGAAGAAAATGTCTGACGAGAACAATAGCCTCAAGCTAGAGAATGGAACATTGAAGAGAAATAATCTTACAGAATCTGTTGTTGCGTTGATGGCTGATACTACGAATGTATCTTCTTCCATTTCTTGTGATAATTGTGATTCATTTGCTAAGGTCAAAGGTGATCTCTTAGACGAGAAAACCAAGTTGTTAGATCAGCTTACTGTGACCAAGGTTGGTATGGAAATTTACAAAACTAGATGGGAGAGTACCACAAAGGAACTGTTGTCGGTTCACGAGCAATTGTGCATACAAAAGTATGACTTTACTCAGCAATCTGAGATGCTTGTGGCAGCAGAAAAAGATTTAGCAAACCATCAAAAGACTGTTTCTGATCTGAAAATTGAAAATTTTGAATTGACAAATAAGATTGATACGTTTAAAATTCCTTTGTCATTCACTAATTTTCTTTACAATTCTGAAAATGTAAATGGATCGGATAACCTCAAACAAGTTCCTGCTCCTGTGGTAATCACCAATAGCCCATCATGTGTTTCCATTAATGAAAATTGTGATTATACTTTGTACAAAAAGAAAATATCTGTTACATCACAATCACCCATCACAACTGATAAGCAATCAACCGATAAAACTGCTTTTGATCTTGAGGATGAAGATTTGTTTTATAATGTGTCAGATTTTGACAAGGTCGATGATTTAGTTTCTGAAACCGAGCCTAGGTCGGGTCAAAACTGTTTCCAAACCTAGTTAGGAAGAGCTTATTTTGAAATACAAATTTGGAGACATTAAATATGAGCTTTCAAAATTAAGAACATATAAGCAGAAAAGGATTGCGCGTGAAAAATCGGTTGGTGGTAAAAAGCCAAAGAATGGTGGTGTAGGCTTTGATTCAAAAGCTAAAACATTTGAATAGGGTTCTAGTTCAAAAGCACCACAAGGTCACTCTGAGAAACCCATTATAAAAAACAAGTCTAATGTTTTTGATAAAAATGCCACTTGGACCACCTATCGCTTGAAGGGTTCAGACAAGATGTACAGCGATAAGGATTTCCCATTGGATATGATTAATCCTGTAGAGGCTAGAATGATGAGCTTGTAATATTAAATAGCTTTAGGCTAGACTTATTATTAGTGGGCTTGTAGTTATTATGTGTAATTATGTTGGGTTTGGGCTTGGGCTGAAATAAGCCCATGTAGGCTTATGTGTGTGTCTATATAAACACACATAAGCCTCCTAGTTTAGGGTTGGCCATTACAGAGAGACTCGTGAGTCAGGGAGAGCAAGGGGAATTCGATTTCTCTCTAGAAATCGTGTACCAGACGATTGCAAAGTGTTAATCGTGTGCATTGTTTCCAGGTTTTATCATATTTCGTGTCTTTTATATTGTCTTTAATTCGTTTTCTCCATCTTTGTTCTTGAATCACTCGTCTATATGGTTTCCGCACGTGTATACAATATCACACCCCCAATTAACCACTAACGGAGTTTATACCGTTAAGGGGTGCGAGCAAACCAGGACCACAACCATTAGTTACAAATACTAAACGAATCAGAGTTAGTCCAAATATATGTCATAAATTAGAGTCTCAAATACGCAGCGGAAAATATTGTCTTAGCACTAACCACGTGCTTTACAAAATCATTGTTTTAAATTCCCAATTTGGTTTAAACAAAAGTAAAATGTCTTCATGTGCCATGCCAACCCGCTCCGGATACTCCTCAGCGATCTGCAAGTTTAAACCACGCAAGTGTCAACCTAACGGGATGTGAGTTCACAGTGGGCTTGTCACGCAGTGGCCCGGTCTCATAATCATAATCATGTCAACATATACTTATGAAATATTTATTTGTGAAAAACGCAATGCTCGGTGATATACATCAGTCCATAATCATAGTGGAGTGATTTAGTAAAAGTAATGTCCGTAACATGCGTTATCGTGTATGTACTAGTTTTGTAAAATTAAAGTGCTCAACCGATATCGCGGGTAGCTAATCCGTTGTTCCATGCACTAAGGAAGTTTGTACCAAAGCTGACTAATAAGTATTGTAGTGGCATCGCCATCATCTATTTTGTTTTGCGGACATATGTCATCGCGGCTTTGCCTCCCCCGTGTCCTCTCGGGATCACGGTCAGATAGGCTGATATTGTACCTCCGTGCACCTCCAGTGTCACGAGGCGGAGTTTGTCAATCTCCAGTAGATCTACCCAACATCCCCTCGCTTTACAATTAATGGCACAATTAAGTTGAGGACATTTTCAGTTAAAAGGCAATCCTTAGAAATCATGTGATATCATGTGGTTTAGACTTTAACCTACACTAGCCATATTAAAACGGTTTACCGGATTCTCATGAATCTCAAAACGTTTTCAGTTTCGTTTCAGAAATAGTTTGTTTAAGTTCCACAAGTGTTTCCCATAAAACACTTCAAGTTTATCAAAGAGGTGTGTGGCACTCATAAGATTTCAAGTTCATAAAAGAGGTGCATAGCACTCATAAGGTTGTCAGCATTGTTTTTCATTAAGTTATTCAGTGTGTCCCAAACGGGCTCACAGTAAACGGGTTAGTGACACTCACCTTTGGTTGCACTGCTACACTTGCTAAATAATCCCAGTATTGTTTGCTTAATGAAGACCTAAGAACACGTTTAGGTCTTAAGTATTAGTTTTGTGTCTAATCTTTAACTTACGTCACTATGGCCCATAACATAGCACGTTGGAACTACGACTCGACATACCGACACACGACACCGATGGTTGATCATAAACGAGGGTTCACATAACTCAGAAATCAAAGCATGTTTCATTATTGCATAATCATCTAAGTCATGGCATAACATTCAAATAAGTTGCACAAGTTTGGGTTTTGGTCTTGGCACAGTTTCGCTACACAGTTTCGCTATGTGCACGGGCAGCACTTTCGCTAGGGGATACCCGATGACACAGTTTTGCTAGCTAGATTCGCTCGAAACTGATGACACAGTTTCGCTAGATAGGTTCGCTCGAAACTGATGACACAGTTTCGCTATCTAGTTTCGCTCGAAACTGATTTGAACTTTCGTTCAGGAGTCTATGGTTGTTTCGCTCGGTAGTTTCGTTCGAACATGCATACTTAGTTTTCACGGCGACACTATAGTTTCGCCATATAGTGTCGCTGGATGAATATTAACACAGTTTCGCTGAATAGTGTCGCCCAGCGAACGCACAGTTTCGCTGGTCGAAGAAAACTCGTAAATCAACCCAAAAATCAACCTAACAGCTTCCATACTTCATATAATTCAGTATCTAGCATGCATAAACATTTACCAACATTAAACAGTAAGATTTAACACCTTAAACATGGATTTTCACCATCAAATCACCAAGAACACCTTTTAAGCATAAAATGACCTAACTAGCATGGATCTTCATTATGGGATGATTTTACACGTAAAGTTGCAGACTTTAGGTTAGATCTAACATTCCTAAGCATCATATCAGAAGATCAACCGATTTCATAAAGGTTTGGTCATGCTTTTTAAGAAAACACATAGAATATGCATAAAAGAGGTTCATGGGACTCACGGTTTGATCTTCAAGCTCGATGGATGATGGTTCGAGGCTGAGATCCGGTGGTTCACAGCTGATCTTGGTGGCTAGGTGGTGGCGGTTTAGAGAGAGGGAGAATGGGAGTGTGTGTGTGTTTTGTGTGATGTAAGTAAATGAAAGAATTAGGGTTTTTAATTATGTGCTTATATACTAAAGCTTTTGGTGGGCTTTTCATTGGGATTTGGGCCCCAATGATTAGTCCATCATTAGCCCATGATTAACATGTATGCATACACCCTAATTACTTGTTTAAACATTAAACTAGGCAATTTAAATAATTTATCACATAATCAATAATTAACAATTTGTCGTGCTATTAATAATAACAATAAATCATGCGTTTACATCACGTTGCACATAATAGCAATAAATAAATAAATGAACACATAACACATGAGGACGGGTTCGGTGATCAACCAAAGGTCGTGGACGTATTCGGCCTAGTTAAGCATTAGTTACTAAGTTAACACTTATAACGTAACTAACGGAGATTGTCTAACGGAAGTTAACCTTGGAATTCTCGGATGTCACATACAAGATCGATATCGTGTTTGATCCCTAATTCTGATCCTACAATTGGTATCATTGCAAAGAAACAAGAGTTTGGAGGCACACACGATATATGGATTCAAGCTTTTAACGATTTTTGTTGAGTTTTGCATGTCTGCACTCCTTTGTGCGTTAAGGCTGTTAAGGGTTGAGCCAATTGCGAGAAACCCTTGATGAATCTTCGGTAATATCTGGCAAGTCCCAAAAATTGTCGAATTTCGGTCGGCGCTCTCGGAGTAGACCAATTCTTGATAGCTTCCACTTTAGCTGGGTCGACATGAATTCCATCCTGATTAACAATGTGTCCAAGAAACTGGACTTCGCGAATCCAAAAGTCGCACTTTGAAAACTTAGCGTAAAGCTGTTCCTTGCGGAGCAATTCCAAGATAAGTCGTAGGTGATTCTCGTGTTCTTCCTTTGTCTTGGAGTAGATTAAGATATCGTCAATGAAAACTATCACGAACTGATCGAGGTACGGCTTGCACACCCGATTCATCAGATCCATAAACACAGCAGGCGCATTAGTTAGTCCAAACGGCATAACTAAAAACTCGCAATGACCATACCGAGTTCTGAAAGCAGTCTTGGGGATATCCTCATCACGAACACGAAGTTGGTGATATCCAGACCGTAGGTCAATCTTTGAAAAGTAGCTCGAACCTTGCAGTTGGTCGAAAAGATCGTCGATTCAAGGAAGTGGATACCGATTCTTGATCGTAACCTTGTTAAGCTCTCGGTAGTCGATACACATTCGGAACGTTCCATCTTTCTTCTTAACAAACAATACCGGTGCTCCCCATGGAGACGAACTTGGACGAATAAATCCTTTGTCGAGTAACTCTTGAAGTTGTGTGGAGAGTTCGTTGAGTTCGCTTACCGCCAAACGGTACGGTGCGCGTGCAATCGGAGCCGCTCCGGGAGCTAAGTCGATTCCAAACTCGACTTGTCGAAATGGAGGCAAACCAGGCAAATCACCAGGAAATACATCTTGGAAATCGCGGACTATCGGGTAATCGTCGATTTTATGCTCGGGAAGTGTCGTTTCGGTGACGTTTGCAAGGATCGCGAAGTGTCCTTTACGAAGGCACTTTTGAGCTTTAAGAAACGAAATAATACCGGTGACTGTTCCACCTTTTTCACCTTGAACTGTTAACACTTCACCTTCTTTGAGTGGGATACGAATCACTTTTTCTTGACATAAAATTTCAGCTCGGTTTTCAGATAACCAATCCATTCCTACTATGACATCAAAACTACCAATCGGGAAAGGCATAAGATCGATTCCTAACGTATGGCCAGCTAGTTCTAACTTACATTCCTTAACTATCTGAGTCGTATCATGAAGTTTACCATTTGCTAACTCTACCACATATTTAGCATCTAAGTCAATCGGTTTAGCATTAATTAATCTAGCAAACTTAGTGGAAATAAAGCTTCTTTCAGCACCAGAATCAAACAATACAGTAGCGAAGAAATCATTTAGCATGAATTTACCGTTAATCACGTTGGCGTTGTTTCGAGCTTCTCCTTGCCCCATAACAAAAGCTCTTCCCCTGCCGTTACCATTCCCGTTGTTACCATTCCCGCCATTGTTTCCCTGATTTCCATTTCCCTGTCTTCTCAACTGCGGGCAGTCCCTTTTCATGTGGCCTCGAGCACCACATTCATAGCAGTTCCCATTACCATTTCCTCTGGGAGCTTCATTGTTGTTGTTACGGTTCTGTCCATTGTTGTTTCCATTGCCCCGGTTGTTTCCATAGTTGTTATTGCCATGATTGTTGTTGTTGTTTTGCCTTGGGCGATTTTGTTGCTCTGGTAAAATTGCCCAGCAGTCTTTTGCTTCGTGGCTTTTCTTGCCACATCTCTCGCAGTTCAAACTTTTTCTGCAGATACCAGTGTGATGCTTCCCACACTTGTTACACATGGGTAGGTTACCCTTGTAGTTACTTTGACCATTTCCGCCTTGGCGGTTGTTACCACTGCTGTTTCCAGACCTTTTGCTTTGACCTTGGGAGTTAAAGGATCTCCCCATGTTGTTTCCAACACTCTGATTGTTCATTGAGTTTTCAGGAGCTTCTTCATCAGCTTCTCTTTTGCCACTTAAGGCAGTCTTCTCAGAGGCTCTTGCAGGAAGTGCACCTCTCTCAATCTCCTGATCAGTAAGCTTATGAGCCAAACGGATGGCTTGCTGCACGGTTGTGGGGTTGCTGGCAGTCACTAGTCCTTTGATTTGAGGCGCGAGGCCTTCCAAATAACGCTCGATGCGTTTAAACTCAGCATCCACCATTGTTGGGCATAGTACCGCGTACTCGTGGTAACGCGCAGTGTATTCCTCAATTTCCGACTCAGACATCTTGGAGTTCAAAAACTCTCCTTCCAGCTTCTTGACTTGGTCCCGAGGGAAATATTCATCCATAATCAGTTCTTTAAACGCTTCCCATTCCATGCCATTAACCGCATCTAACCCAATCATCTGGATTTCGGCATTCCACCAGGTGAGAGCAGCTCCCTCGAAGGTGCCAGTCGCATATTTCACTTTGTTCTCAGCAGGGCAGTTGCACATAGAGAAGACCTTCTCAGACTTCTCGATCCACCTGAGGAGTCCTACCGCTCCTTCCTCGCCGGAAAACGTCATCGGCTTACAGTCCATGAAGGACTTAAACGTGCAGTGATGGAGGTTTCCTGATGCATAAATAGTTCGGGTTTTAAGTTTGAACAAGTCATAATATAATCGCTTTGTGCCTTAACTGGCATAATAATTACCCTGCGCGGCGAATGCAGCTTGGGCGGCTACCACTGCGGCTTGCACGTGTTCGTTTATCATAGCTTGCAGTTATGCAGGTGTCAGGTTAATGTTGTTCCTTCCGTGTCCTCTTCCAGGCATTTTCTGGACAATTAAAGTAGCCAGTGTTCAGTTACAGTTATACTCTATACATATCTATTACTATATATAATACATATTGGTCCTGGGGGTATTTTCGTCATCAAATTTCCTTAATCTTAAGACGCGTACAAGTCATTAAGCATCAAGTACAAGATTTTAAAGCATCACATTTAAACCATCTAACTATGTATAGGAGGTTATATTTGTAAATCACCCCTTCCATCCACCTCCACCAGTCATCTTCTTTATCGATAGCAACATTTTTCTTGAAATTACCCTTTGCCACCCACATCCACCAGTCATCTTCAAATCTGCATCTCTCTCTTCTTCAACATATCGCCGCCACAAAGCTTTTATGCATAAGCTCTTAAAAGCTTGAAATAGACGGTCAGAGTTATGAGAAATTTGAAATTTGAATCTTGTAAATCTTGATATCTACGCTCCCTCCCCGAATCTTTCTCAAACTCATCCTCCAAATTCAGATCTACACTCTCTGTACAAACCTTCGTAACCGTTTATCAAGCTCATCTCCAAATCTTTCCAGTGACATGAAGAGGTATGTATCTTCCTTCAGGTTCCTTGTCGGGAAGTTATAACACTGGTTTAAGATGTCGCCGCAACCAGGTCTTGCCATCGATGCTTTCCTTATTTCTTCGCCTCTGACCTCTTATTGTTGTTCTGGTACAGATCTGTGGGTTCGTCTTCAATCGCTTCACGTTTTTCTACGCATCTATTTCTCCACTACGCATTGTAGGTGTTTTGTCTTTTGAATCTCAGGTGCTCGGTTCGGTTTTGCAACTCACAACTTTGTTTCGTTTGGATTTTTATAGGTTTCAGTACTCTTGGTGAACCCTATGCCACACAGGTAACTCTAGGCTCTTATTTTAGTCATTTGATTTGGTGAAAAACTATGAAATATGCGACTCTGTGTTATTCATTTTACGTTTTTAAGGCTTCGGTTTTGTATTAGGGTTTACATGTTTTTAGATCTGATTTTCTTTTTTTTTCCTCTTAAAGTGGTTATGATATTTATTCAACTTGAATTCAAAATTATGGATGTTCGATTTGTGCCTTATGTGTTGGATGTGGGTTCGTGTGTGTTATTTATACTCTTCAACCAGGGAATAGCACAGTGATCGCACCTCAAACATTATGTATGTTTTCTTCTCCCTTCCATTGAATTTGCTCGATTTGTCACTTTATTGTGGATGATCTTAGATTTTTATGTGGGTTTTGGTGTATTTTACTTGAGGAAATATGGGTTTTATTATTTAGTTCTTCCTAATTTTTTCAGTGGATGTGTAGGCAATGAATTGGAGGTAAGTTTCATGTTCATTAATACATAAAAATTAAGAACCGTAACTAATCCCCTCATTAGTTTTACCAAGAACTTATCGAAATTAGGGGCTTTGGGATTGCTATTTAGTGAATTTATAATCACCAACACTGGAGATCTTCTCAATCTTCATCCTTTTGAACTCAAAATTCCATGTAAGGTATATTGCAATTGTTTTATACAATTACAAATAATAATTGAGAATATGTGCATTTTGTTACAATGGCCGGTTTAGGTATACACTTTAATCCCCCATTTTCTTTAGCTTATAATCTAATAATCATTGTTTCACTTTATATCTTATCTTATTTTCCTGATTTGTTATGTTTTAGGTTTCAAGTGTATGTGTTCTAATTTGTTAATATTTTATAGTATTTACACCATATACAAGATAAAGATTTAGTCTTATATGTCTCATATCCATAATGGAATGACTCCATTTCATCTTTTCATTTGGCACTTGCTCAGAGCTCAAGCCAAGCAGACCAAAACATGCTCTTCATACAAGTCAAAACAGGTTTGACTTGAAATACTTATCATAGAAAGTTTTTAGTTACTAAAAGATTGTTTTTTTTAATATTTATAAATACATCTATTTTTATTAATAAAAATGATTTAGGAGGTCTTATGCAATTTACACTTCATAAAACATCCATAAGTATGAGCAAACATGTCAAAATTGCGACCTACACTAACCACAGCGGCACACCTTATTCACTCGAATTGTTGCTGCAAATGAACCACCCCTCATTATCACATATTCAAGTTGTGCTATTTGTCTGAAAGTGTTATAATTCATTACAACTAATGATTTTGGTGCTATCATCCCATGAAAGGCTAATGAAATTATAATAAACAACAAGCTTAATAGATATTTAACATTGGAGAATTGATCAATTTGTGTTATGTTATACCCATGACGGGTCAGAAAGGGAAAAACATTCTTAAAAAGTTAAACTATTTTATAGCATTTTTGTTTACACGGAGATTTTTTAAGCAAAATAAAAAATATGTTTTCTATGCATTTTTAACTTTTAACGAAGCTATCTATGAAAAGCTTTATTAGTTCTATTGTAGGCTTATTGTTGATGTTCGTCACTTATGTTGGATTATTTTTTTACACTGTTTGTTCAGGTTACAAATACAACCAGCTCAAAACTTGTTTTCTGTCAGACTTCATGCTCTGGATATGTTCACCTGTCAAAGGTATGGACGCTATTCATCATCTCGATAGCCTCATAATCTTCTGTCTTCAGCCGCATATCTCTCTCGATTACCACATTTTTGGTTTCTCACGCAATCTTCATCTCGATTACTACATTTGAATTAAATTTGAATTTGAATTTGAATTAGGTCACTGAATCCTCTATAAATTCACGAAATCTTAGTTTTACCATCTCACACAACTCCCTCTTGGTACATACACTGTCACACTGATTTGCAGTTGCAGCTCCATCTTCTCCATGGACGATGAACAATCAAGTTGTTGATATTTCAGGTACGAGAGTTTAGTCTCGGTTTTGTAATTTTAGGGTTTTTACCTCTTTTTAGCTTTTGTAGATGTGAATTCACAAACTTTGCAGGCGAAAATATATATGAATTTGCTTTTATTTTGATTTCAAAAGAGCACCTTTTTACACTCTCTTCAAATCAACCTATGGGTTTGATTTAGGGCTTCCATTCTCTCCTCAATATAATTGTTTTCTCAGGTTTAATTATACCTTTAACACCTTCCACTTTCCTAACCTTATCACTAACCTTGAGATAAATAATTCTTTAAATTAATTTGAAGAGATTAAATACCAAGATAGTGTGAAATCCTTCAATCGTTTTTGTAATTCCATGTTTAATTGATGCTCACGTGTTTTTAATTGAATATTTTGTATGATTGTTCATATAATTAAGCAAGTGCTAGGTTTGAATGACCTAAAATCGTTTTTCTTTGAATGTGATATATGTTGAGTTAATTAAGGATGCACTTCATTTACCCTTTATATTTATTACATGATTTTTTTTTCTTTTTGATAGGAGTTTTTTAAGAGCTTGGTGAAATGGATGGAATAACTAGATAAGATACACTAAAATCCTTGAAGGGATAGGTGAGGCCTTCTAAGTAGTTTGTAGAATGGAATAGTTTTAGTTACACAATGGAATGCTAAGATCCTTGAAGGGATAGGTGAAATGGGAAAATAGAGAAGAGGCCAAGTGAAAGGTCAGAAAATTTCTCAAAGAGGTAGGTGATGCTGAACAATTTCATTCTGTGTGAAACCTTGCTCAAAGTTCCAGCTATGAATGTCAAAACACTATAAAATTCTCAATTTGATCATTTAATGCTTAATCGATCTCAACTTCTAAACAGAGTTGCACTTCTGCTGTTTATGTGGAAAAAGCATTGGAAAAGCATATAAAGAACATCCAAAGCTAATGACTAAAAGGTATTACCAGTAGCGAGGGTTTGGATTAAGTTTATTAAGTACATATGATGGTAACAACCAAAGATCCAAAACAAATAATGGTAAGGGTGATTTAATCGTGATGTCTGTTACTCTATAATCTGTTACCGAACTTAAAAACCCAAAACATTAAGATCGACGGAGCTGGACACAATAAGTAGGGATCGTTGTTAAAAATCATATGATTTTCCGTTTACGGTCTAAATAAGTTCAGTTCCTGTTTAGTCAATGTCTAATATCTCCAGACATTTGATGGAAAAGTAAATGTGTGTATAGGCTTATTTATCATGTTTATTCTTGCTTTTGCTTATAATTTGTCCCTTTTTGTTTTTTCCAGATACGCTTCTGGTTAGATCAATCTTTACGCCTAGATGAGGACACTGGAATCAAGAAAACAGTTATTTTCTGTTGGTAGATTGGCACTCGCAATATTTTAATCAGGTCGGTGTATTATTGAGTTTTATAATTTCGTCGGTTCACACATTATGCATTGATATGCGAAAATCAGAATAGACATATTTGTAGTTATTTTATTTTTCTTGGGATAAGTTGTATGTTCCAGTTCTTAAACTTCAAATTCATGTCATATTTTGCTCCCTTTTATAGCTAATGATTATACAAATTGTATATCACTATCCTTTCATTATATATAAGATCACCATACCAAGAACAAAGCTTAATAGTCCACTATGTTTGATACTCCAGTTACATATTCGTCAAGTAATATTATGCATCATGATTGAGCTTGTACATCATCCATTAAATAAATACATTCTATCTTTAAAAATAAAGTTCTGCTTAGATTTCACATGTATGTATATTTATATATCCATATGTATATATTCTTTTCAGGTGGGAAGTTGTCCGATTGAACTGCTTTTGCAGTCTACGTATATACAGCCACTAGGTGATCAATTGGGTAATGAGATGCCCCCGATATTCGACCTGATTTGTGCACACATTTAGGACCTTAGTGAAAGGAGGACTTGTTTGGTGTGTTAAGCTCATTTCTGCCCAAAACATAGCAGATTTTTTCAGTATCGGTATATCCATGAGTTTGGACTCAAGCGTATGGAAAAGGAGGTAGTGCATGGTCCAGTTGGTTTATTTGATGAAGATGGGAAAGATAAAAATGATGGTGATAGTGACAACATCGATGGTGGCAGTGAGTGACAGATAAAAATGATGTACATTTAGATGGGAAAGATAAAAATGATGTACATTTAGATGTCAATTGTACATCAATGGAATTTAAATCTGGTTAGGTTTTAAAGCTTTGGTTTGGTTTTATATCATTAATTATTTTAACTTATTTTTATTACATGTTTAGGAGAACATATATTATTTAGTTACGAGACTTTTTTCCTTTGTATGAATTGATGTAATGAACAAAACCATTGTCCCTTTGTATGGATTGACAGTTTTGATTATTAGTTTTTTTAGTTTTCTCTATAAGGGGTTTTGTCTAAAATCTTCATTTGCTTATAAACCACAAATACTGCTTAAAAAGTTTTTGTTAATATCAAAATGAATCACCATTATAGGGATGAATCTAATTTGTTTCCGTCTAGATTGATTTATTTTGACATTACGTTTTTCAATATAACAAAATAAAATATCGGGAGTGGATTTAATATGTATTTTTAAATTACTTTTTTTTATAGTTAGTACTCCTTATTAGTGTCTTCGTTATTACTTTTTTCATGACTTATATAGACTTCATGCCACGAATGACAACTAACGGACGTATAATAAAATATATCACGAGAAGATTGATAACTAACAAAAAAAAATATACCGAACTGGTTAATTGTCGCCGTCACTGAACGCGCTAACTGAAGACCAATAACGTGCTAGAAACTGTCACCCGCCGCAACGCGCGGGTACCACACTAGTCCCATAATATGTATATTAACAATTTCCCGTTATCCCACTATTAGTCCAGAAAAATTTTCGTGCAAAATTGAGACGTCGTCGGAGAACGTCGTAAGTCGTAAGTACTACCGTCGAAAGTCGGCTTTCCCATAAAAGTCACCGTCGGCGTAGTCATCGTGGTAGAAATCAGGACGTAGCGGGTAGCATCGTTTCGTTGTCGCTTTCCCCCGGAATAGTGTGCATATTAGCGTTCGCGTTTCGTATTCGTGTGTGAAATTTTCCTAAGGTTTTCCGTTAGACTACTTAGACACGGTCTATATATATATATATTTATACATATATATATATATATATATACATATGAAGTACTTACTTACACAGCAGAGCGAGTATCCCAAGTTGGCACGTAAAAATTTTGTCTTTGGGGAATTTGTTTGTTCGTTTGTAACTAAGGTTTTCAAGTTGCAGTTTCCAAATCGTTTTTCAAAAAATGATTCCAGTTCTCTACAACTTATGGCTCTGAGACCAATCTGTCACACCCCCAATTAACCACTAACGGAGTTTATACCGTTAAGGGGTGCGAGCAAACCAGGACCACAACCATTAGTTACAAATACTAAACGAATCAGAGTTAGTCCAAATATATGTCATAAATTAGAGTCTCAAATACGCAGCGGAAAATATTGTCTTAGCACTAACCACGTGCTTTACAAAATCATTGTTTTAAATTCCCAATTTGGTTTAAACAAAAGTAAAATGTCTTCATGTGCCATGCCAACCCGCTCCGGATACTCCTCAGCGATCTGCAAGTTTAAACCACGCAAGTGTCAACCTAACGGTTGGTGAGTTCACAGTGGGCTTGTCACGCAGTGGCCCGGTCTCATAATCATAATCATGTCAACATATACTTATGAAATATTTATTTGTGAAAAACGCAATGCTCAGTGATATACATCAGTCCATAATCATAGTGGAGTGATTTAGTAAAAGTAATGTCCGTAACATGCGTTATCGTGTATGTACTAGTTTTGTAAAATTAAAGTGCTCAACCGATATCGCGGGTAGCTAATCCGTTGTTCCATGCACTAAGGAAGTTTGTACCAAAGCTGACTAATAAGTATTGTAGTGGCATCGCCATCATCTATTTTGTTTTGCGGACATATGTCATCGCGGCTTTGCCTCCCCCGTGTCCTCTCGGGATCACGGTCAGATAGGCTGATATTGTACCTCCGTGCACCTCCAGTGTCACGAGGCGGAGTTTGTCAAACTCCAGTAGATCTACCCAACATCCCCTCGCTTTACAATTAATGGCACAATTAAGTTGAGGACTTTTTCAGTTAAAAGGCAATCCTTAGAAATCATGTGATATCATGTGGTTTAGACTTTAACCTACACTAGCCATATTAAAACGGTTTACCAGATTCTCATGAATCTCAAAATGTTTTCAGTTTCGTTTCAGAAATAGTTTGTTTAAGTTCCACAAGTGTTTCCCATAAAACACTTCAAGTTTATCAAAGAGGTGCGTGGCACTCATAAGGTTTCAAGTTCATAAAAGAGGTGCATAGCACTCATAAGGTTGTCAGCATTGTTTTTCATTAAGTTATTCAGTGTGTCCCAAACGGGCTCACAGTAAACGGGTTAGTGACACTCACCTTTGGTTGCACTGCTACACTTGCTAAATAATCCCAGTATTGTTTGCTTAATGAAGACCTAAGAACACGTTTAGGTCTTAAGTATTAGTTTTGTGTCTAATCTTTAACTTACGTCACTATGGCCCATAACATAGCACGTTGGAACTACGACTCGACATACCGACACACGACACCGATGGTTGATCATAAACGAGGGTTCACATAACTCAGAAATCAAAGCATGTTTCATTATTGCATAATCATGTAAGTCATGGCATAACATTCAAATAAGTTGCACAAGTTTGGGTTTTGGTCTTCGCACAGTTTCGCTACACAGTTTCGCTATGTGCACGGGCAGCACTTTCGCTAGGGGATACCCGATGACACAGTTTCGCTAGCTAGATTCACTCGAAACTGATGAAACAGTTTCGCTAGCATAGCTTCGCTCGAAACTGGCACGGTTTCGCTAGATAGGTTCGCTCAAAACTGATGACACAGTTTCGCTATCTAGTTTCGCTCGAAACTGATTTGAACTTTCGTTCAGGAGTCTATGGTTGTTTCGCTCGGTAGTTTCGTTCGAACAGGCATACTTAGTTTTCACGGCGACACTATAGTTTCGCCATATAGTGTCGCTGGATGAATATTAACACAGTTTCGCTGAATAGTGTCGCCCAGCGAACGCACAGTTTCGCTGGTCGAAGAAAACTCGTAAATCAGCCCAAAAATCAACCTAACAGCTTCCATACTTCATATAATTCAGTATCTAGCATGCATAAACATTTACCAACATTAAACAGTAAGATTTAACACCTTAAACATGGATTTTCACCATCAAATCACCAAGAACACCTTTTAAGCATAAAATGACCTAACTAGCATGGATCTTCATTATGGGATGATTTTACACGTAAAGTTGCAGACTTTAGGTTAGATCTAACATTCCTAAGCATCATATCAGAAGATCAAACGATTTCATAAAGGTTTGGTCATGCTTTTTAAGAAAACACATAGAATATGCATAAAAGAGGTTCATGGGACTCACGGTTTGATCTTCAAGCTCGATGGATGATGGTTCGAGGCTGAGATCCGGTGGTTCACAGCTGATCTTGGTGGCTAGGTGGTGGCGGTTTAGAGAGAGGGAGAATGGGAGTGTGTGTGTGTTTTGTGTGATGTAAGTAAATGAAAGAATTAGGGTTTTTAATTATGTGCTTATATACTAAAGCTTTTGGTGGGCTTTTCATTGGGATTTGGGCCCCAATGATTAGTCCATCATTAGCCCATGATTAACATGTATGCATACACCCTAATTACTTGATTAAACATTAAACTAGGCAATTTAAACAATTTATCACATAATCAATAATTAACAATTTGTCGTGCTATTAATAATAACAATAAATCATGCGTTTACATCACGTTGCACATAATAGCAATAAATAAATAAATAAATGAACACATAACACATGAGGACGGGTTCGGTGATCAACCAAAGGTCGTGGACGTATTCGGCCTAGTTAAGCATTAGTTACTAAGTTAACACTTATAACGTAACTAACGGAGATTGTCTAACGGAAGTTAACCTTGGAATTCTCGGATGAAACATACAAGATCGATATCGTGTTTGGTTCCTAATTCTGATCCTACAATTGGTATCATTGCAAAGAAACAAGAGTTTGGAGGCACACACGATATATGGATTCAAGCTTTTAACGATTTTTTTTTAGTTTTGCATGTCTGCAGTTTTGTTTTTCCTCAAAATCGCAGGTTTTTCGCAATGATCTTTAGGTTTTCGAGTTTGTTGGAGAGTTCTCGGTTCGGATTTTGAGAGTTTTTGGTTTAAATTCGGAGTTCTCGGAGCAAAATTTGAGTTTTCAGTTCGGATTAGTAGAGTTCTCGGTTCGGACAGTTAGTTCTCGGTTCGATTTAAGAGTTCTTGGTCCGGAAACAGGAGATCTCGGTTCGGTTTTGGCGGTTCTCGGTTCGAACAGTTAGTTCTTGATTCGGTTTAATAGTTCCTAGTTCGAACTTGTGAGTTCTCGGTTCAACTCATTTTGGTGTTTTCGGTTCGGTTCGTTCGAGTTCTCGGTTCGGTCCAACAGCGAGTTTTCGGTTAGGCCTCCTTTTTGCGGCAAAAGTACATTTTTGACAAACGTTTACTAAAACGGATGTATCTTGCGAACCGTTTGGAGTTAGATAGCCTAATGTAGGATCGTTATTAGTTAGAGTTGAACTAAAACAAAAGCCATTTACTTGCAAATATAACCCTGCGGATGTGAAGTTATATTTCACTTTACTTAAGCGATATTTAGTTCTTGTGTTTAATGTAAATGCTGGATTTGCAGAGAGATAGTGACAACGAAGTAACAAATACTCAGCACTATTTGCATTAACTCAAAGCTACACTATTACAAGTTGTTCGAGAACAGATGATGTGTAAACTATAAGCTAACTAAGCTATATATAGTGCTAATGAGATAAATGACAGCCATTGATCTCATGCGATCTAATCTAGACCGTAAAATATAAAGTCAAATACAAACTACCAAAAGAATAACATCGACATTTAGAATATCTTGCGTGTTGGCAGCAACATACTACTTTAGGAGAGCGACTTGAATCAGATATAGAAGCATACGAGAAGCTTTTGCAGGATTGGACTTGCTGAAAAGACATCTCAAGAAAAGTCCAGTTGAACTCATTATCTGATGGATAATCGAGTTCACCCGGAATATTCGCTAAAGGACAAAACTTCTTCTTTCCGCTTGAACTGCCAGTTCCGCTTGAAGTGAGAATTCCGCTTCAACTTCAGCCGGAACATAACAAAATTGGCA
>JBCNJP010000007.1:60375875-60385875 GCA_039602395.1 Deinandra increscens subsp. villosa | reverse complement strand
TAACTCTCACCAGAAGAACCCCGAGATACACTAGCATGACAACCCGACGAATTTTCAAGATAAAAAGCAGTAGTTGGTGGATTTGTGCTAGATTTGGCTTTAGCATGCATTGTTGACGCATTTTCTCCAAAATACACATCTAGATTCTGAACTTGTGCTGGAAGAGTCTTCACTCACATCATATCCAGTTCTCGAGCTAACAAGTTCCTTGTTAGATCATCATAAGAAACCTCATCGAATCCTTTATCATGAGTTAGAAGCAAGATATATCCTTCCCATTTTGCTGGTAAGGCGTCTAATAGTTTTTCTTTCAATTCACCTGCCTCCTTCTTCACCCCCAACGATTTCAAGCTCACTTACCAAGTGTGACAACCTTAATATGAGATCATTAATTGTTTCATTTTGGACGTGACAAAAGTTATCATATTCTCTCAAGAATACCTTCTTTTTGCTTTTCTTATACTGAGCGTTGCCTTCACATCGATTACACAACGCATCCCATAATGCTTTAGATGTTGTATGCATTTTAAATTGATGCAAGATATCCTTTGGTAAAGCCATTGACAAGTTAGAATAAGCCCTTTTCTCCAGTTTGAACGCTTCTTTCTCATCATCGTTCATTTTATTGTAAGGCTTTACTTCGCCAGCATTAACCCCACTTGTAAACTTTGGAATCTCATAACCATCTAGCATAGGAGTCCAAACTGTAACATCGGTTACACTGATATAAGATTCGTAACGAGTCTTCCAATTGTGAAAATCTTCGAATTTCATCAACTTAGGTACCTTGTTCGTGGTTCCTATCTCGTTATCGTAGTTCAATAGAGCTTGAACGGTTGTTGACATTGCAGCAAATGCTTGGAATGGATCCATGATGATTATCTCAAGAACTGATCAGGCGTACCAAATAATCGATCCCCGTACCAGAAACAAACTCAGCATACCACTTTACAACCCGTACCACACACGGACCACTATATCTCAGGCGTACCACTGACGGACCACCTAACTCACGTACCACAATTGAAGCTGACCAGACTGGTACTACGTAACGGCCAACGTACCAGTCAGTAACCGTCATGGACCACCTAAGGAGATTGTCTTCCGGACCAGATGCAGCGTACCAGAACCACGAAGGAGATTGTCGTGCGTACCAGCAACATACCACCGTGTTCTTGAGCCGTACCAGCGACGTACCAACTGAGATTCGAACGAATTTTGATATTTTTGGTTTTTCGGACAAATTAATTTTTTTGGTTTTTCGGACGAGAATTTGATACAGCACTCAACTAAAACACTCACGGATCATTTTGGATACATATTTCGTATAGAATGAACGTAAAAAATGAGAAGAAATGATGAAATTTGAACCAAAAACTTTATTTCTCTCTCTAGAAACTGTAAATCGACCAAAAATCACAGCAAAAGAGTAACTTAAGCTCTGATACCACTTGTAAAACACAGTTTCGGATCTTACTAATGCATGATCATGATCGATTCGGTAATACACGAGGTAAATAAAGTTTCGTTGATTATTTTCAAGCTCAAAGGTTACAAAGAGTAAAACACCTAAGATCTCACACAGTTAACAACATAACTCTCTCAGCAACTCTGAAACACAAGAGCTAAAACTATTTATATTGTTATGCCCGACGTACCAATTAACCTACGTACGAGATGGTCCGTGGCTGCGTACCATATGGTCCGTCCACTGGTACGCTGAGACCAGAACTTACAAAACAATCAATACAATGACAAAACGCCTAGACCTAGCATTAGACATAATAACTTGTTCTAACAGGTTCAAGCTCTAAAACTAACTATTCATGGGGGACTATCGGATAGTATCTGGGATGCCAAGAAGGAGGCCCTGAGAGAGGAAAAATTTGGGTCTGAATCCTTGGGTGGTGTGGATAGAACTTTGGAAGTTAAGTCAGATGTAATTCGCTATTATAAAGATCGTGTATGGGTACCTCTCCATGGAAATCTTCGGGAACTGGTGATGGACGAGGCTCACAAGTCTCGATACTCAGTCCATCCAAGTTCAGACAAAATGGATCAAGACCTAAAAGGGCTCTATTGGTGGCCCAATATGAAGACTGACATTTCTAGGTATGTTAGCAAGTGCTGACGTGCTCGAAGGTAAAAGCAGAATATCGAAGGCCAGCAGGATTGCTGCAACAACCAAAAATTCCCTAGTAGAAATGGGAAGAGATCTCGATGGATTTCGTCATGGGACTGCCCCGTACTTCTAGTGGTAATGATATGATTTGGGTCATCATGGACATGTTAACCAAATCTGCGCACTTCCTAGCCATCAAGAAGAATGACAAAACCGACAAGCTTGCACAAATCTACATTAAGGATATTGTCAAACTCCACGGAGTGCCCTTATCTATTATCTCTAACCGAGATCCTAGATTTGCTTCAAACTTTTGGAGATCCCGACAATCAGCCATGGGTACTCGCTTGGACATGAGTACTGCCTACCATCCTCAAAGAGATAGACAAACTGAGCGCACCATCCAAACTCTTGAAGATATGCTTCGGGCATGTGTAATGGACTTTGATAAGAACTGGGAAGTTTACCTACCACTAGTCGAATTCTCTTATAACAACAGCTACCATACCAGTATTAGAGTCGCTCCATTTGAGGCACTTTACGGAAGAAAGTGCAGATCAACGATCTGCTGGGCCGAGGTCGGTGATAGCCAACTCACCAGACCTGAACTTGAATACGAGACCACAGAAAGAATTGTACAAATTAGAAACCGCATGAAAGCGGCAAGGGACCGACAAAAGAGCTATGCAGATAAGCGTAGAAGAACGTTGGAATTTGAAGTCGGCGACAGAGTACTGTTGAAGGTCTCTCCTTGAAAGGGTGTTGTACGCTTTGGAAAGCGTGGGAAGCTGAATCCCCGCTATTTAGGACCCTTTGTAATAACCGAAAAGATCGGGATGGTGGCGTATCGTTTAGACTTGCCACATGAATTAGATGGGGTACACGATGTATTTCATGTTTCAAATCTACAGAAGTGTCTGGATGATAGTACTCTAATAGTTCCACTGAAGGAACTCTAGTTTGACGAACACTTTGATTTATAGAACAAACTCGTGGAGATAATGGGACGCGAAGAGAAAGCATTGAAAAGGAGTAAAATCCCAATCGTCAAAGTCAGATGGCACTCTAAGCGTGGACCGGAGTTCACGTGTGAACGGGAAGATCAGATGAGGAAGAAATACCCTCACTTGATCGATCAAGCCTCCGCATCAAATCGAGGTACTAGCTAAATTTTAGGGCAAAATTTCCGTTAATTGGCGGATGATGTGCCAACCTGAAATTTTTCGTTCCTTTATAAGAAAACATAACAACCTAAGGAAATTTTCGGGACAAAATTTTTTTAACAAGGGAATGCTGTGACAATTGCCAAATTCCCAGGTAACACCGTTAACTATTTCCGTTAGTTTCATTAGCAAACCCATAGACCGTTATTTAAATGTTTATATAAAAATATATATTTAATTGCTAATGAATTTTAGTAATTTATTTTGTGACTTTATGTGTTACTTGAAAATTATTATTTCTTGAGAAACCGTGTTTTGTATGTGAACTAAGTTTTATGTGTGTACATGATAACTAGACTTTTCTCGACTACGAACTACATGTTAAATAAGTTATAAACACTAGGAAATATTTCTAGTCTTTTATTTACCAAGTTTTTGGGTTTAAAACCGACTTATTAGTTGTTTTGGGTTATTTGTACTTCAAATGGAATTAGAAGGACCATAGTGTAATTCTTTAAACTTAAAAATCTGCCCAAAAAACCCCTCCTCCCTCATTCATGCATCCACCTCCTTCTCTTTTCTTTTTCATGGTTCTTCACACACAAACACACCCACACCCACACTTGAAGATTTTTGAGTTCCACCATCAATCAAGCAAGGATTTGAGTTCCCAAGCTCAACCAAGCTTCAAGAAGACTAAGAGAAGCTTCATCTCCATCTCATCTTTATCATTCATCATCTTTCCCCTCCAACTTGTAAGCCCTAGAATCTTCTAACTTGAAATTTATTAAATGCATGTGTTAATCTTATGATTATGTGCAATTTGATGTGTAAACATGCTCATGAAAAATGTATTATGTTAAGATAAGTTAAATTATGATTTGGATCTGAACATGAGTTGATATAGGGGTTGTGTTTTTGAGGTAAAATTCTGCTATGTGGTGTTCTTGCTAAGAACTTGTGTTGTTAAACATGAATTTTAGGTGTATGTGCTTCTATGCAAGCCTTATGTTTAGATTTTTCCATGATCATCATATATGTGTTATGAAGGCTGTAAATCCTAGGTGAAATGTTGTTTATGGTATTACTAATCTTTATAAAAAGTTTGAAGATCAAATTGTTGGCCAAAACCTTTGAAACACAATTTTTACAATGACCGTTTTTGGACAGATTCTACCAGAAAATTTAGGTCATCTTGTACATGTCATAACTTGCTCAATTTTCATCCGAATCAATTGATTATTTTCCCATAGTAAATTTTTATGTCTTAACATTAATTTAGCTACTCGTACGCATTGTAAGACCTCCGTTTGGTCACTGAAAAGGCTGCTGCAAGTTGGGTGTGCAGGCCTGTCGAAATTCAGCAACAACCAACTTTTGCAATTCTGTTGGACGTGATTCTCAGGTATTAATTAAGGTTTTTTTTGGATGAAAATGAGGTTTATATATTAATTATGATCTGGAAGTTTTGGTAAGCAAATTACAAGTATTGATCATGCTATGAATTTTTCAAGTCTATTTCACTACTTTGTCTAACAACAACAAAGCTAATTTTTAGTCAACTTCAAACACGCATAACTTACTCAATACTTAAGTTTTTGGGTCGATTCGTTTTGCAACATGTTTATAATTTTGGGAAGTATACGCCTGCAAAATTTTAGAAACTAACTCCAAGTTTGGAGCAAACTATGCATGTCTACAAATAGTGTGTTAAGTAGCTAAAATGTGGACTTTTTATTTGTGCAATTTGTCTTGGAATTGTGCATCTATGTTCTCCTACCTGTTTAGGACTTATGTTAAAGTTTTAGGACCAAGGTGAATGCATGATAACATAATTGGTTATTGTTAAGTAATTTGTCCTAGCGACAACCTCTAATTTGGTTAGACCGTATTCATTAAAATAGGTCGTTCATAACCAACTCTTAAAGTCAAGTGCTAAGTACCAGTGCACCCTAAGGTGAGTTTCACTTACTTCTTTTTAGTTATATCGGGTTGAGAATGATAACACACAACTAGTTGCATCCGGTAAATGGTGGCAAAGCAATGACAAAAGTATTTTGTATGTTAAGTAGTTATCTGACATATATCACATTCGGTTACGAGTTTTCAGGTGAACATAAGTATAGGCTAGCTACCTACTAATATAGATATTACTTGTAAATTACCCATTTAACTTATGAATTGGTCTTTCATTATTCGTATGCGTTATTGGTCTACATGGTGAAGTGTAGACTGCTTTAGTGAACTCACCAGCCTTGGCTGACACTTGATTGTTGCATGCTTTTCAGGTCGCTAGAAGGAATAGTGATGGCACGGGCAATGGCAGTACTTCCTTTTATGAAAACCTTTTGGGAATTGTATTTCAAACATTTTTATTAATTACTTTTGTAAACAACTTTGTAGTCTTTAATTGTTTCCGCTGAACTACTATTTACACTCTGTTTTGTAAAACATATTATGGTTATTTACCTATATTATATAGCTTGGTTGTAACTAAAGACTTGGGTCCTGGTATGGATCACACTCTACACGGTTAGACTCCGTTAGTGGAAACTGGGGGTGTGACACCTGATCCATCCCATTTCCTCTTATTGTCACCTGATCCCATTTCCTTGCTGAACCGCTTGATCAGTCAGTTGGTGAGCTAAATGGATGTCTATCGAATCGTCAAAAGATTACTAGACGTCACAAAACTCTGAATCTGGGGTACAAACCCATCAATATACCTTTCGATTCTTCGATGTGGATCAACCAGTGTTGGGCACAACAGCGCCAACTCTTTGCCTCACAGTGTAAGATTCAATCTCAGATCCCTCCATTTTCAGACAACTGAACTCAACTTCGAGCTTCCTGATTTCCGCTCGAGGATAGTATTCTTCAATCAACATCCTTCACCAATCCCAGCAACTAGACTTGAGAATTCCACCAAGTCAATGCCACTCCTTCCAGTAAACCAGCAGCATACTTCACACGATACTCCTATGGACAATTGCATCAGTCAAACACAGACTCTGTCTTGTCCAACCAACGAAGAAAACCAACCACTCCTTCAATTCCATTAAAATTGTGAGGCTTACAGTCCATAAACATCTTGTACGTACAACCTTGCTGATTTTGAGGATTTTCCTAGGCATGTGCTACTAACTGATAACGGTTTGTCAGGCCGTTTCAAATCCCCAACCTAAATTAATTTTGTAATAGTGGAAGTTAGGGTATCGAACCTAGGGAATATGTGGAAATTGATTAATTAATTACTAAATTAACTGAAATTACTAATTAACCTAAAATTACCTAAGATTGCCACTTGGCTGTTTTGAGTTGTTGGGTGAATTAACTAACAAATTAACTAACTTTAACCTAAAAACTTAATTGAACTATCAAATGAGACAAATCTAACCACTTTTGGATCCTGGTTGGCTACCGATCTAGGCAAAACCTAATTACTTAACTGTGACACATAGACATGCCCCCCAATTGCCTCCTTGACCTAATAACCTAAATTTCTAATGGGCTGATTAGTCCTGCCGCAAGAAAGTGCTGAGATCGGTAAACAGTGGACCACTAAAACCCTAGGTTACTAGTTAGATTAAACAATTTAGCATGCGGGTGTTCAACGGTAGCAAGTATTCCGGAACAAGTAGTTAAGCAATTGATTAGGAATAGAACGATTTTACCAACCACTCACCAAAAGCGGTTAGTGGTGATTAGCCGGACATAGCTAATGAAACAAACAAAGACATAATGAAAAACTGCATTAAATTAAAGTACCGAATGATTGAAAAACTTCAAGATCCTCAACAATGGTTGAAAAGTCGAAAAACCTAAAGCTCTGGTCGCACAAAGTGAAGATTATTCTTCTAATAACTTCACAAACAAGTTTAAATAACAAAACCCTAATTTTCTTCTGTCGGCCAATTCGGGGCGTACCGCCCCAAATTGTGGGATTCTGGGCGTACCGCCCGGATTTCTTCTTCCGGATGCTTTCTACACTTTAGGGCATACCGCCCTGGTTTCTTCTCATCTGGGCGTACCGCCCAGATCTGGATCTCAGGAACTTTTCTTCAATTTCTTCTAAGTCTTCACTCGTTCCTGCTCGGTTCTCGATCCCTGTACCAGTCAGCTTCCAGTTCTTCATAAAAACCCAGACTTTAGCTCTTTAAGCTCTTGGCACATCAAAACATAAAACCCGTGAAAATGCAACGTAATCCAACCATTATTATAAATAACTAAGACAACTTAAGCACAATAATGACGACACATTGGGCTAATATCACATCCCCACACTTGACTTTTTCCGTCTCGGAAAAACTGCCATGGAATCATAATTGGGAAATCAACTCAAAATCATTCAATATTTTTATATCTATCAACCGATTCAATTCCACATTCCAACATGTATTCATATATACTAATTGCAATCGCCGATATTTCTATCCGACTAAACCCAACCACTGATCTTTGAGCCCCCAAGGTGTTTATATAAATTACCAATTAGTTGTATTAACCTGCCAACGTGCCCCACATTCAGAAAATTCTAGCTCAATCTACTCCCGACTCAAATTCGGTCAAAGCAAAGGGTAATAAAGATGAAATATTTAAAGTTTTCCCACCCTCCTTAAACCAGATACTTATATATCCCAAGAATGATGGATTTAAATGGATGAATGAATTGTCGAGCATTTATTCTTCTAATATTGCTTCCTATTTTTTTTCTTTTCTTTTCTCTTTTTTTTTCTTCTTCTTTTTTATTTTTATTTTTTATAGTTGGTTAATTTTAACTATATTTACCAACGGACATCATCAGAGGTACTTTTTCACAAGGTCTTACCCCCGAAATCATACGTGAGTGTTTTGCCCGCGAGATCCGGAACATCATCAGAGGCACTCACCACGGGATACTATCCTTAGTTCGTACGTGAGTATTTTGTCCCTTCACTCTAATTCATTAGCCAATTTATTACCTAATATGCTCAAAAGATGGAAAGATGGGGCGCCGTTATTTCTAGGATTTGCTTTCGCAAAAAGATCATAACGTGCCAGGTATTCTGAGGATATATAAGTTTCAAATTTAAGAAGGTCTCTTTCCTCATAATCCTCAGTTTCAATATCACTCTAACTCCTAAAATGGGAACCCACTAGCAGACTAATTTAATTACATATTTATACACAAATAAACACAATGGGATAATTAAGCTTTACTAAATCAGCTGGGCCTACCGACACATCACAGACTAGCCATGTTTTTCATTCTCTCCTTTTCTACCAATTTTCCTTTTATTTATTTAATTTTTATTCTGAAAATCGACTCCCAATTTTACTATCATTTTCCATGTTTTGCAAGTTAATCCAAAAACATATTTGACTCAAAACACTAAACTCAAAATGACTCAAAAAAAATGCAAAATCTTTTTGGATTTTTGTATTTTCTACTTTTTTTTTCAAAATAAACACAACTACCTAAAAATTAAAAAAACTACTCAAACTGACGTCCTGTCCCCCTCCCCACACTTAAGATCGACATTGCCCTCAATGTGATAGGAAACACGCACATAACGAATATACAGACACGAACGGTGAAATTAAAAGAAAAATAAAGATAAAATGCAAAAATAAAAAGAAAATAAATAAAAAGAACAAGTTGGAACACACTCCCCTGATATCATCGTGAAAAGCTCCTCGGAAGTCGTCCAACACCCTCTCGCACAGATCGTGAATTCCAGAAATCGGATGGAAGAAGTAATGTATGGATTCACATCTCGCCATAATGCTACCAAAGAACAAACACATCATGCCATATATATACAATCAAAAAGAAAACACAACCACCCCAACCGGTTACCCCGTACAGTACCCCCAATTATCATATAGTATAATATCATACAGACCATGATCTAGTAAAAACAAAATAACCAAAAAGTACAAGGGTAAAAGAAACAAAACCGATCGGCAGTAGCAGTGATATCAGCATGAACAGCACCTACTCCTCATCACCTCCAGCGTCATCTCCAGCAGCATCAGCATCTCCTCCAGCACCAGCCTCATCACCAGCATCATCACCTCCCTCAGGCTCCTGAAAGAAATCAGGGATAGGCATACCCTGATGGGTCATCATACAGCGCATCGCCCGCTCTATCCACTCAAACCGAACATCCACATATTCCAACACCGTCTCCTGAACCATCTCTAACGTCATCTGATCAGCCCTCGGCGGCCTCTCTGGTCTCTGCCTCAAAGGCCTCTCAACCTGGTGTAAAATCCTATGCCGCTTCGCGGCCCTAGCAGCCTCATCTCCTACAACAACCGTATCTCTCACAGCCTCCCACTGCGGGGGATCAGTCATGGTGACCATCTTGGCCAACCTCATATCACCCAGCTCATAATGCGACGTCTCAGCCCCAATAGTCAGATGAGTCTCCAAATACCTCCCAGAAACTGAAATACCGATATCATTAAAAACATTAATGTATCCTTTGTTTTTCAACAAAGAAACTGAAATAACACCTCTAGTGATAGAAGGTGCATAATGACAATTGTCTAATATAATAAATAACCCAGAAGGCAGAATTAAATGAAATTCTCCTATAGCTTCCACAGCTGCTGGCAAACCATTTCTAACGAACAGCTGCAAAGCCCCAGGCTTCAGTTTCCTCCTCTTTCTAAGACCCTGTAACGAATTACAGATGTGAGTTCCACAGCCGGTGTCATACACCCATGA
>JBCNJP010000007.1:60284374-60375375 GCA_039602395.1 Deinandra increscens subsp. villosa | reverse complement strand
GCTTTTCTCTTTCAAACATTTGACGAAAAGCAATGTTTTAAAACCCGGGTCGAACCGGCCGGTTCAACCGGTTCGACCAGGGACCGGCCACTTTTCCGGTTCTTTAATGCCCGGTTTTTTGGGTTGAACCGACCCGCTTCGAACCGGCCGGTTTTCCGGTTTTTTCCGGTTCAACCGGTCCGGTTCAACCGGTTTTTTCCGGTTCAACCGGTTTTCTGATTTTTTATTTTTATTTTTTTTAACTTTTTTTTTTATTTTTATTTTTTTTTTAAGTTTAAAACTTATATTTTCTTATGAAATACATATTTGATATTATTTTTGAGTGGATTATAATTGTATTTTAACTACTTTTGTTGGGGTGTACAAGTTTATTAGCATTTTTATAAAAAAATATATATAAATCCCCTAACCGGTTCAACCAGCCGGTCTAACCGGTCCGACCGGTCGAACCAGTCCCGGAAGGTTTTCCGGTTCAACTAAAAAACCGGTTTTTAAAACATTGACGAAAAGCATGACTAACATTGTTTTGAGGAGGGTTTGTTGCCATCTACAAAACAGATTAAGTTCAAAAATCAGTATTTTCGATAATCTTTTCCTTAATAAATTTAATTACCCAATGTTTAAACACCTTTAAACAATTAAGCTTTATTAAGGCTAGGATCCAATTGACATGCCATCATTTCATCAGTTAATCTGCTAGAAATGATGCATTCAAATGGTAAGTGACGATCACTAATTGTATTCGAAATACAATTCCTAGATTTTATGGGACCTACAACTTGCACCAAGTGATTTGTAGTCATGTTTCATCCCATCTTTTGCCACGGGCCAAGGGTCTCACCGCCTAGCTCGTTTTAAGTCGTCCAGCCAAGAATGCATAAATTGTCCACCATTGTGTACCAATGAGTGGGAATTTGTCATGCAAATGCCATTTTACCATTGTGTACCAATGAGTAAGATGACATCCACAAGTGTCCTTTACAAGGTGGATGGCAAAGACTTAAGTTTCAATGGGTCAAAGCAATTTTGATGTGTTATCAAAAAAAGTTATGTGTGAAGGTTCATGCATACCTTCACCACATAATATGTTTATAAAATTCTTAGTTTGTCTTCCAAATCAAAAGAGCTCGGTAGCTCCATTTGTAACATACAAAGAAGCGTAGGGGTGAGGTTTGCAACTTTTGCAATTAAAAACCTACCCACTTTAGGGAAGCATGGCGACCCGACTTATACCTCTCTTAGAGTGTGTTCAAATGGGTGAGCCGGTGTTTTTTTTGACTTTTAGGACACAAATTTTTATTTTATAAACAAAATCATATTTCTGTAGATTATTTGAGCAAATTTTGATTTTCATAAAACAAATTTGCAATAAACCTTTTATTATGTCACAATTATCAGATAATCACATAATCTTAGGGTTTCTAATTATCACATATAATTTTAATTTAATCCTCTTTCATTTAAGTAATAACCACGAACGATTTGCATGAAACATCATGGTTTTTACTTCTTTTTAACACTTTAAAATCTAAAGGTACAACATGTTGTTCATAACAATTATCTAATAATGACAAAAACTTGGATTTATAATTTTAGATCACAAAAATCAAATTTTAGAGCTAAAAATTAAGGTTTCCGATTCGGCAAGAGGTTTTCGATCCATTATTAGAGTTTACGATCGGAAAGCAGGGGTTTCCGATCGAAACAGGGTTTTCGATCGGGTACTTTTCGATCATGGACTATTCGATCGGGTCGAAAAGCCTTTCCGATCGGGTACTTTTCGACCGGCCCGTAAACACTTTACGATTTGGATCGAAAAGTGGGGTTTTCGATCGGGTGCTTTTCGATCAGTTCGTAAACACTTTACGATTTGGATCGAAAAGTAGGGTTTCCGGTCGGAAATCAAGGGTCTCCGCACCGGAATAGGTTTTCCGATCGGAAATCAAGGGTTTCCGATCGGGTCGAGAAGCGTTTTTCGGTCAGGGACTTTACGATCGGGTCGAAAAGTCCTATTCCATCGAATTTTTTCGTTTTTACCAATTGCGAAACCTTTTCCAATTGTAAAACACGATTTTTAAATGAATCGAAAAGCTAGAATCTTGTTTTTGGTTACCCCCCTTCCAAGTTTTATTTCCGGTAATTAATTAAAATCATAGGTGGCTCGTGATACCACTGTTGGGTTATATAACTATTTATCAAAACACGAGTACGCAGCGGAAAGAAACCTATGAATTAATCTAACTAACCGGTTTTAGAACGTGTACCTTTTTAGCTCGGCAAGACTAGATCTCTTGGAGGATTTAACAAAAATCCCTTTACGATCGCACACACGACACACCAATGCTATGTGCTAGCAACCGATCACGAACTCCTCTTGATGTAGGCTTGGTCGAACCACACAAGAACCGAAACCCCCCTTGGGTTTTCTTGTTGCCGAATTCGAGAGAGTAGAGAGAGAGAATTAGGGTTTGCACCTTTTTCAGATAAATGCAACCAGCACCTAAACCTTAAACCAAGATGGTCTATTTATAGGTTTAGAGGAACTTGATAAGCAAGTTAGTGCTTGGGATAGGCATAACCGAATTTCGGCCTTAAGGCTTATCCGAAAGCCTTTCCCTAATCTTAATCCAGTTACAACTCTCTCTAATTACAACTAACACCCCTCTGTTAACAATTAACTGTCAGTTTTTAACGAAACCTCGTTAATTGTTCGTGATAAATATTAATTAACTTTTAATTAATATTAATACATTTGGTGTCGAGACGTGTGACCCCGTAGGCTTAAATAATTTCCGGACATACGCTTACTATTACATGATCATATCCCTACAGTTACTACCGCGGATGAACTTGGAACAACTACTGGTTTGAAATTAGCAGCCACCCCTTGAACCGGTGGGTTCACAACAAGTCTCGGGACTCCACCTTCCACTTGAATGCGAGCTCCCCCATTGTGTTGATTGAATTGTGGCACTCCTCTTGGGGGAGGGGCGCGTGGCGCTTGTGGTGCAACATTTTGCTGTGGAGCCCGTGCCCGATTCCTTGGAGCTTCAACATATGGCTCCGCTCCATACCCATATCCGTCGTCATCTTCATTTTGGTCATACCCATCTTGCCCCCACTGCTCCTCTTGTCTTTGCCAATCCTGTTCCTCATACACTGGGTTTTGTCGGAATTGGAGTTGGTTAGCTTGTCGGAATGGTTGTGGTGGGGGTTGTTGTTGTGGGGCCTGGCGGAATATGGGTTGTCGTGGTGCCTCACGGAAGATGGGTTGTTCTGGATACCTAACCCGATAGTGGTAACCTTCCTCATCATGGTGTGAGGATTTCGGAGACAAGGATGGAAGAGAGTCGTGCCCATGTACCCGAAATGGTGGGATATGAACCAGAGGAATGTTTTGTGGCATGGCGGAGTCCACTGGTTCATTCTGGGCTTGGTTTTGTGGTTGGTGGTGGTCTTGATTGAGATTCTCATTTGGGTTCGGGTTTTGGTTGGGATTTGGCTTTTGATGGATGTTGGGGTTCGGGTTGGGGTTTGGATTTTGGTCCTCCATTGCCTTTCTGTTTCTCTGCTCTGCTCGGTTCTG
This sequence comes from Deinandra increscens subsp. villosa, assembly GCA_039602395.1. NCBI lineage: Eukaryota > Viridiplantae > Streptophyta > Magnoliopsida > Asterales > Asteraceae > Deinandra > Deinandra increscens. The sequence goes on along the minus strand of JBCNJP010000007.1, from coordinate 60,371,789 downwards.
CCGAGCTGTTCTTTCAATCTCCGGATTGTAAATCAGTGGGGATATCTTGCGGGAATGCCGCGTATGCATGCACAATCACCTAAAACCTGCAAAAACGGTCACAAAAGAGCAAACGAATTACGCAGCACTGTTCCAGGGGGTGTAAACAATGCAATAGAACAGAAAAAATCAGAACTTGGATGGTCAAAAATTTCAAAACTTTCTGTGAAAAAACGTCCAAGGCGTACCGCCCCAAACTGGGAAATTCTAGGCGTACCGCCCCAAACTGGGAAATTCTAGGCGTACCGCCCTAAACACTTTTTTTTAGATGCATAAATCAATTACTGGAATAAAAACGTCCAAGCCATGGGAACTCGCTTGGACATGAGTACTGCCTACCATCCTCAAAGAGATACACAAACTGAGCGCACCATCCAAACTCTTGAAGATATGCTTCGGGCATGTGTAATGGACTTTGATAAGAACTGGGAAGTTTACCTACCACTAGTCGAATTCTCTTATAACAACAGCTACCATACCAGTATTAGAGTCGCTCCATTTGAGGCACTTTACGGAAGAAAGTGCAGATCAACGATCTGCTGGGCCGAGGTCGGTGATAGCCAACTCACCAGACCTGAACTAGAATACGAGACCACGGAAAGAATTGTACAAATTAGAAACCGCATGAAATCGGCAAGGGACCGACAAAAGAGCTATGCAGATAAGCGTAGAAGAACGTTGGAATTTGAAGTCGGCGACAGAGTACTGTTGAAGGTCTCTCCTTGAAAGGGTGTTGTACACTTTGGAAAGCGTGGGAAGCTGAATCCCCGCTATTTAGGACCCTTTGTAATAACCGAAAAGATCGGGATGGTGGCGTATCGTTTAGACTTGCCACATGAATTAGATGGGGTACACAATGTATTTCATGTTTCAAATCTACAGAAGTGTCTGGATGATAGTACTCTAATAGTTCCACTGAAGGAACTCTAGGTTGACGAACACTTTGATTTATAGAACAAACTCGTGGAGATAATGGGACGCGAAGAGAAAGCATTGAAAAGGAGTAAAATCCCAATCGTCAAAGTCAGATGGCACTCTAAGCATGGACCGGAGTTCACGTGTTAACGGGAAGATCAGATGAGGAAGAAATACCCTCACTTGATCGATCAAGCCTCCGCATCAAATCGAGGTACTAGCTAAATTTTGGGGCAAAATTTCTGTTAATTGGTGGATGATGTGCCAACCTGATATTTTTCGTTCCTTTATAAGAAAACATAACAACCTAAGGAAATTTTCGGGACAAAAAATTTTTAACAAGGGAATGCTGTGACAATTGCCAAATTCCCAGGTAACACCGTTAACTATTTCCGTTAGTTTCATTAGCAAACCCATAGACCGTTATTTAAATGTTTATATAAAAATATATATTTAATTGCTGATGAATTTTAGTAATTTATTTTGTGACTTTATGTGTTACTTGAAAATTATTATTTCTTGAGAAACCGTGTTTTGTATGTGAACTAAGTTTTATGTCACACCCCCAAATAACCACTAACGGAGTTTATACCGTTAAGGGGCACGACTAGACCAGGACCACAACCATTAGTTACAAATACTAAATGAATCAGAGTAAAGTCCAAGCATCAATAATAAAAAACAGTTTCAAGATACGCAGCGGAATTTAAAAACATCAGTATCTTAGCACTAGCCACGTGCTTTACAAATAGTTATTTCAAATTCCAATTTCCCAATTTAGTTTAATGAACGTAAAAGTCTTCGCGTGCCATGCCAACCTTCAACGGATACTCTTCAACGATCTGCAAAAATGAAAACCACACAAGTGTCAACCTAACGGTTGGTGAGTTCACGGTGGGCATGACATGCATTGGCCCAGTCTCAATAATCGTATGTATCAACATATATAAGTAGTATGGTTTTGCAAAAACGTTGCCAAGAGTTTGATTTTCGAATATGCACTAGTCATGTAAGAGTTAAAGCAGTCAACCGATATCGCGGGTAGCTAATCCGGTTTCCATGCACTAAGGAAGTCGTACTAGGGCTGAAAGCTGACGTAACAGTGTACGGCATTTGCCGTTGGTTTGTGCCTCCAGTTGTGTCCCATTTGGGATGCCCACAACTAAGAACAGGCTGATATTGCACTCCGTTCGGCCCCCGGCCGGTTGGCTACACATTTGTGTACCGCGGAGCAGGGTTTGTCAAACCCTCAGTAGATCTACCCAACATCCCCTCGCTTTCCAGATCATCAGTACTAAGTTGAGGTCTTTAAGTTTTTAAGCATCCTTAGAAATCATGTGATATCATTTGGTTTAGACTTTAACCTACGCTAGTCATATTAAAATGTTTAATTCGGATTTCATCTGAAATCCCAAAAAGAGTTTAAGTGTCATAATAGTTGGTTCCGGATTTCTTTTGAAACCCCGAGGATGGACAGTTGCAAGTGTTCCCCATAAAACACCCCCAACTTCCATAACAGGTATCCCATTAGGCAATACCTCAAATTTGTCAGCGTTGTTTTCCGTTCAGTATGTTCGTTGTGACCCAAACGGGCTCACAAGTAAAGGGTTTGTGAAACTCACCTTAGGTTGCTCAGCTACACTTGTTAATCCGATTTGTGTTTGCTAACGAAGACCTAGTAATCACATTAAGGTCTTAGGTGTTAGGTTGTGTCTATCTTTAACTTAACGTCACTATGGCCCATAACATAGCACGTTTGAACTACGACTCGACATAACGACACACGACACCGATGGTTGGTCATAAATCATGGGTTCATACATATCAGTAATCATAGCATGTATCATCATGGCATAACACTTAAGCAAATTTCACAAGTTTGGTTTTTAGGTCAGGTCTTAGTTTCGCTAGCACAGTTTCGCTAGGCAGTTTCGCTAGGTGCACGGGCAGCACTTTCGCTAGGCAATGCCCGGTGACACAGTTTCGCTAGGCTAGTTTCGCCCGAAACTGCTGACGCAGTTTCGCTAGCCTAGTTTCGCAGAGAAACTGGTTTGAACTTTCGTTCAGGTATTTCGCTCGGTAGTTTCGCTTGAGCTGGTCTGGTCAGGTTACCCGGCGACACTATAGTTTCGCTGGGCAGTGTCGCTGGAAGGAGATATAATTTCGCTACTTAGTTTCGCCCAGAGAACACGCAGTTTCGCTGGTCGCGAAAAACATACGGATTTGCCTAAAAATTAACCTAACAGCTTCTGATCTTACATGCAATCCATTATTTAGCATACATAGGCATTTACCAACATAAATCAACAAGCTTTAGCACCTTAAACATGCATTTTGTCATCAAATCACCCAAAACACACATAAAACCCTAAAATGACTAAAATGGCATAAATCTCTATCATGGTTGGATTTCATACGCAAAGTTGGAGACTTTATCACAGATCTAGCATCCCTAGTCATAAATACAGAAGATCTAACAAGTTCATGAAAGATTGAGCATGCTTTATGAAGAAACATGTAGAAAATGCATGTAAATGGGTTTTGGAGACTCACGGTTGATCGAGGATCGATGGATGCTCTCTACCAACAGTGATAATAGCAGCAAATAGTGATATCTCAGCTGGTCCAGAAATCTCAGAGAGTGTGTGTGTGTTTGTTGTGTGGTTTGAGCAAATGAGGCTACTAGGGTTTATTAAGTTTATTTATATCAGAGGCTAGTTTCGCTGGCAGTTTCGCTGGCCAGGCGAAACTAGCTCTGATCTCGGGTACATTGGTCAGTCTAGCCAACTACCGGGCGAACCTGTAGTTTCGCTCGGTAGTTTCGCTGACTACCAAAATTAGGCAATTTTCACATAATCAAGTATTTACAATTTGTCATGCTATTCATAATATTAAATCATGCATTTAAATCTTATTGCACATAAGGACAATAAATAAGCACATAACACATATGGGCGGGTTCGGTGATCAACCAAAGGTCGTGGACGTATTCGGCCTAGTTTAAGCATTAGTTACCTAAGTTAACACTTATAACGTAACTAACGGATTTGTCTAACGGAAGTTAACCTTGAAATTCTCGGGTGTCACATCATTCCCCTGAAATTGGAACTTTCGTCCCGAAAATTATTCTTGTGTCGTAGCGTTCGCAGCATCAGCTGTCATTGTTGCTATCGTCGCTGGGGAAAGAAAGCAAAAGTTTTAGGGTCGTCACATCCTCCTCCTGTTAAAGGAATTTTGGTCCCCAAAATTAAATTATACCTTGAGTTTCCGTGGACGTTTGTTCGAACAAGTGAGGATACTTTTTCTTCATCTGATCCTCTCGTTCCCAAGTATATTCAGGTCCACGCCTTGAGTTCCATCGCACCTTGACGATCGGAATCTTGCTACGTTTGAGGGCCTTCTCCTCGCGTCCCATGATTTCTACTGGTTGTTCGATAAATCTCAGATGTTCATCAATTTCCAATTCCTCCAAAGGAATTATTTCGATGTCTTCAGCCAGACATTTCTTTAGGTTGGAAACGTGAAACACGTTGTGAACTCCATCGAGTTCGGCAGGGAGTCGCAAACGATAGGCCACCGGGCCTACTTCCCCGATGATTTCAAAAGGACCGATGTAGCGAGGATTCAACTTTCCACGCTTTCCGAAGCGTATCACACCTTTCCAAGGAGATACCTTCAATAACACTTTGTCACCTACCTCAAACTTTAGAGGTTTTCGGCGTTTGTCGGCATAACTCTTTTGTCGATCACGCGCTGCAGCCAGCCGTTGTCTGATTTGAATAATTCGTTCGGTCATATCATGAATGACTTCCGGTCCAGTGAGTCCTTTCTCACCCGTTTCAGCCCAACACACGGGCGATCTGCATTTTCTGCCATAAAGTGCTTCAAAAGGTGCTGCACCGATGCTTGAATGGTAGCTATTGTTGTAAGAGAACTCCACCAGTGGAAGGTGAGTCTCCCAATCTTTCCCAAAGTCAAGAACGCAAGCTCGGAGCATATCTTCCAAGGTTTGAATGGTTCGTTCCGATTGACCATCTGTTTGTGGGTGATAGGCTGTACTCATGTCTAACCGGGTTCCCAACGCTTCTTGCATTGATTGCCATAGCCGGGAAGTAAATCGAGGATCTCGATCAGAAATGATAGTCTTAGGCACACCGTGTAGCTTCACAATTTTGTCGATGTACAGCTTCGTCAATTTATCCATATTATCACTTTCCTTCATCGGAATGAAATGTGCCGATTTGGTTAATCGATCAATGATTACCCAAATCGCATCCGGTTGATTTGATCGATGAGGTAGTCCCGTTACAAAATCCATGGAGATGTCCTCCCATTTCCATTCTGGGATCTTGGGTTGTTGCAGTAAACCAGAAGGCTTTTGGTATTCAATCTTGACTCTTGAGCAGGTTAAGCATTTAGCCACATATCGAGCAATGTCGGCTTTCATATTCGGCCACCAATAAAGATTCTTTAAGTCCTGATACATTTTATCCGATCCAGGGTGTACCGAGTATCTTGACTTGTGAGCCTCGTCCATCACGAGCTCACGGAGATTTCCAAACAAAGGAATCCAGATTCTGTTATTATAATACGTGAGTCCATCGAACTTAACTTCAGAATGGCCATCTACACCACGCAGTGCTTCAGCTGCGAAGTTTTCTGCTTTCAAAGCTTCTCGTTGGCAATCGCGGATCCGATCCGGTAATCCTGAATGAATTGTAAGTTGAAGCGCTCGTACCCGTCGAGGCTTTTCGTACTCTTTTCTGCTTAGGGCATCTGCCACTACATTTGCTTTTCCCGGATGATATTTAATTGCCAAATCATAATCGTTTAGTAATTCAACCCACCTCCTTTGCCGCATGTTGAGATCCTTCCGATCAAAGATGTGCTGTAAGCTTTTGTGATCGGTAAATATTGTGCACTTCGTTCCGTAGAGGTAATGTCTCCAAATCTTGAGTGCGTGCACAACGGCTCCCAATTCCAGATCATGCGTTGTATAATTTTTCTCAGTATCCTTCAGTTGCCTGGACCCATAGGCAATCACTTTGTCTCGTTGCATCAACACGCAACCGAGTCCTTGGATTGATGCATCACAGTAGACCACAAAGTCGTCAACTCCATCGGGTAACGCAAGGATTGGAGCCGAACATAACATATCTTTGAGAGTTTGAAACGCACGCTCTTCTTTTTCACCCCATCTGTATTGCACTCCTTTGTGCGTTAGAGCTGTCAAGGGTTGAGCCAACTGTGAGAAACCCTTAATGAACCTTCGGTAATATCCGGCTAGTCCCAAAAATTGTCGGATTTCGGTTGGCGCTCTAGGTGTAGACCAGTTCTTGATAGCTTCCACTTTGGATGGATCGACTTGAATCCCATTCTGATTAACAATGTGTCCAAGAAATTGGACTTCGCGGATCCAAAAATCGCACTTCGAAAACTTAGCATAGAGCTGTTCCTTGCGGAGCAATTCCAATATAAGTCGCAGATGCTCCTCGTGTTCTTCCTTCGTCTTGGAGTAGATCAGAATATCGTCAATGAAAACTATTACAAACTTGTCGAGGTACGGCTTGCACACTCGATTCATCAAATCCATGAATACCGCAGGTGCATTGGTTAGCCCAAACGGCATAACCAGGAACTCGTAGTGCCCATACCGAGTTCTGAAGGCAGTCTTAGGGACATCTTCATCCCGAACACGAAGCTGGTGATATCCAGACCGTAGATCAATCTTTGAGAAGTAACTTGAACCTTGAAGCTGGTCGAAGAGATCGTCGATTCTAGGTAATGGGTACCGATTCTTGATCGTAACTTTGTTAAGTTCTCGGTAGTCGATGCACATCCTGAACGTTCCATCTTTCTTCTTTACAAATAATACCGGAGCTCCCCACGGAGACGAACTTGGACGGATAAATCCCTTGTTGAGTAGCTCTTGAAGTTGTGCAGATAGTTCATTGAGTTCACTCACAGCCAAACGATACGGAGCGCGCGCAATCGGAGCGGCTCCAGGAGTTAGATCGATTCCAAACTCAACTTGTCGGAACGGAGGCAAACCAGGCAGATCTTCAGGAAATACTTCTTGGAAGTCGCGGACTATCGGGTAGTCGTTGATTCTGCGCTCGGGAAGTGTCGAGTCAGTGACGTTTGCAAGAATCGCGAAGTGACCTTTACGAAGGCACTTTTGAGCTTTGAGATAGGAAATAATTCCGGTCACTGTTCCACCCTTTTCACCTTGGACTGTTAACACCTCTCCTCCTTCGAGTGGAATACGGACCACTTTTTCTTGACACAGGATTTCGGCTCGATTTTCAGATAACCAGTCCATTCCTACTATAACGTCAAAACTACCGATCGGGAAAGGCATAAGGTCAATTCCTAACGTATGGCCAGCTAGTTCTAACTTACAGTCCTTAACTATCTGCGTCGTATCATGAAGTTTACCATTAGCTAGCTCTACCACATATTTAGCGTCTAAGGCAATAGGTCTAGCGTTAATCAGTTTAGCAAATTTTGTGGAAATAAAACTTCTCTCAGCACCAGAATCAAATAAAACAGTAGCGAAGAAACCATTCAATATAAATTTACCGTTAATCACGTTGGCATCGTTGCGTGCTTCCCCTTGGCCCATGACAAAAGCACGACCTCTACCATTCCCACCATTTCCATTCCCATCATTGTTTTCCTGGTTACCGTTGTTACCATTACCCTGCCTGCGCAATCGCGGGCAATCTTTCTTCATGTGGCCCTGCGCACCACATTCAAAACAGCCGCGGGCTCCACCGTTGTTGTTCTGGTTGTTTCCTTGCCCATTGCGGTTGTTTCCATTTCCCCTATTGTTATTTCCCCCTTGATTCTGACCATTGTTGTTCAGCCTCTGCAGATTGGTCCAGCAGTTGTTGGCTTCATGACCCAACTTTCCACATCTCCCACACTCTAAGCCTTTGTTACACGTACCCCTGTGGTGCTTCTCACACTTGTTGCAAAACGGAGCCTTGCCTTTGTAGTTCCCATTTCCGCCTTCACGGTTGTTGCTCCCACTGTTGCTGCCATAATTGAAAGTGGATTTCGTGTTGTCAGGTCGCTTGTTTTGATACTGGGAGTTTGAGGATCTCCCAGATTGATTCACAGACATTGCTGGAGCTTCTTCCTCAACCTTTCTTTTGCCACTCAAGGCAGTCTTCTCAGAGATTCTGGCAGGAAGTGTACCTCTTTCAACCTCCTGATCAGTCAATTTGTGAGCCAGACGGATGGCTTGTTGCACAGTTACTGGGTTGCTAGCTGTCACCAAGCCCTTGATTTGGGGTACGAGACCCTCCAGATAACGTTCGATGCGCTTGAACTCAGCATCTACCATAGACGGACACAGTGCTGTGTATTCGTGGTATCGTGCAGTGTACTCTTCAACCTCAGACCCAGACATTTTGGAGTTCGGAAATTCTCCTTCAAGCTTCTTGACTTGATCTCGGGGGTAATACTCTTCCATTATCAGTTCCTTGAATGCACCCCATTCCATGTTATCAGCTGCATCAATCCCAATCATTTGAATTTCAGCATTCCACCAGGACAGAGCTGCACCTTCGAATGTACCAGTGGCAAACTTCACCCTGTCCCCAGCCGGGCAGTTGCACATGGAGAAGACCTTTTCAGACTTCTCAATCCACCTGAGGAGTCCTATCGCTCCTGATTCGCCAGAGAACGTCATTGGCTTGCAGTCCATGAAAGTTTTGAAGGTACAGTGATGGACGTTTCCCTGTGCGGCATATGCAGCTTGGACGGCTGCCACTGCGGCTTGCACATGTTCATTAATCATTGCTTGCAGCTGTGCAGGCGTCATGTTTATGCCGTTCCTTCCGTGTCCTCTTCCAGCCATCTTGCTGAACGGTTAAAGTAGCTAGTGTTCAGTCACAATTATACATTATACATATTCCATATTATGCACAACAACATTTTCCCGTTATCCCGCTATTAGTCCAGAAAATTTTGTGCAAAATCGAGGCGTCGTCGGAGTACGTCGTAAATCGTAGACAGCTATCGTCGAAAGTCGGCTTTCCCATAAAAGTCACCGTCGGCGTAGTCGTTGTAGTAGAATTCAGGACGTAGCGCGTAGCATCGTTTCGTTGTCGCTTCCCCCAGAGTAGTGTGCGTATCAGCGTTCGCGTTTCGTATTCGTGTGTGAAAATTTCCTAAGGTTTTCCGTTAGACTTCCTAGACACGGTCTTATATATATATATCTATACGTACATATATACATATGAAGTATTTACTTATACAGCAGAGCGAGTATCCCAGGTTGGCACGTAAAAATTTTGTTTGGGAATTTGTTTGTTCGTTTGTAACTAAGGTTTTCAAGTTGCAGTTTCCAAATCGTTTTCAAAAATGATTCCAGTTCTCTGCAACTTATGGTTCTGATACCAATCTGTCACACCCCCAAATAACCACTAACGGAGTTTATACCGTTAAGGGGCACGACTAGACCAGGACCACAACCATTAGTTACAAATACTAAATGAATCAGAGTAAAGTCCAAGCATCAATAATAAAAAACAGTTTCAAGATACGCAGCGGAATTTAAAAACATCAGTATCTTAGCACTAGCCACGTGCTTTACAAATAGTTATTTCAAATTCCAATTTCCCAATTTAGTTTAATGAACGTAAAAGTCTTCATGTGCCATGCCAACCTTCAACGGATACTCTTCAACGATCTGCAAAAATGAAAACCACACAAGTGTCAACCTAACGGTTGGTGAGTTCACGGTGGGCATGACATGCATTGGCCCAGTCTCAATAATCGTATGTATCAACATATATAAGTAGTATGGTTTTGCAAAAACGTTGCCAAGAGTTTGATTTTCGAATATGCACTAGTCATGTAAGAGTTAAAGCAGTCAACCGATATCGCGGGTAGCTAATCCGGTTTCCATGCACTAAGGAAGTCGTACTAGGGCTGAAAGCTGACGTAACAGTGTACGGCATTTGCCGTTGGTTTGTGCCTCCAGTTGTGTCCCATTTGGGATGCCCACAACTAAGAACAGGCTGATATTGCACTCCGTTCGGCCCCCGGCCGGTTGGCTACACATTTGTGTACCGCGGAGCAGGGTTTGTCAAACCCTCAGTAGATCTACCCAACATCCCCTCGCTTTCCAGATCATCAGTACTAAGTTGAGGTCTTTAAGTTTTTAAGCATCCTTAGAAATCATGTGATATCATTTGGTTTAGACTTTAACCTACGCTAGTCATATTAAAATGTTTAATTCGGATTTCATCTGAAATCCCAAAAAGAGTTTAAGTGTCATAATAGTTGGTTCCGGATTTCTTTTGAAACCCCGAGGATGGACAGTTGCAAGTGTTCCCCATAAAACACCCCCAACTTCCATAACAGGTATCCCATTAGGCAATACCTCAAATTTGTCAGCGTTGTTTTCCGTTCAGTATGTTCGTTGTGACCCAAACGGGCTCACAAGTAAAGGGTTTGTGAAACTCACCTTAGGTTGCTCAGCTACACTTGTTAATCCGATTTGTGTTTGCTAACGAAGACCTAGTAATCACATTAAGGTCTTAGGTGTTAGGTTGTGTCTATCTTTAACTTAACGTCACTATGGCCCATAACATAGCACGTTTGAACTACGACTCGACATAACGACACACGACACCGATGGTTGGTCATAAATCATGGGTTCATACATATCAGTAATCATAGCATGTATCATCATGGCATAACACTTAAGCAAATTTCACAAGTTTGGTTTTTAGGTCAGGTCTTAGTTTCGCTAGCACAGTTTCGCTAGGCAGTTTCGCTAGGTGCACGGGCAGCACTTTCGCTAGGCAATGCCCGGTGACACAGTTTCGCTAGGCTAGTTTCGCCCGAAACTGCTGACGCAGTTTCGCTAGCCTAGTTTCGTAGAGAAACTGGTTTGAACTTTCGTTCAGGTATTTCGCTCGGTAGTTTCGCTTGAGCTGGTCTGGTCAGGTTACCCGGCGACACTATAGTTTCGCTGGGCAGTGTCGCTGGAAGGAGATATAATTTCGCTACTTAGTTTCGCCCAGAGAACACGCAGTTTCGCTGGTCGCGAAAAACATACGGATTTGCCTAAAAATTAACCTAACAGCTTCTGATCTTACATGCAATCCATTATTTAGCATACATAGGCATTTACCAACATAAATCAACAAGCTTTAGCACCTTAAACATGCATTTTGTCATCAAATCACCCAAAACACACATAAAACCCTAAAATGACTAAAATGGCATAAATCTCTATCATGGTTAGATTTCATACGCAAAGTTGGAGACTTTATCACAGATCTAGCATCCCTAGTCATAAATACAGAAGATCTAACAAGTTCATGAAAGATTGAGCATGCTTTATGAAGAAACATGTAGAAAATGCATGTAAATGGGTTTTGGAGACTCACGGTTGATCGAGGATCGATGGATGCTCTCTACCAACAGTGATAATAGCAGCAAATAGTGATATCTCAGCTGGTCCAGAAATCTCAGAGAGTGTGTGTGTGTTTGTTGTGTGGTTTGAGCAAATGAGGCTACTAGGGTTTATTAAGTTTATTTATATCAGAGGCTAGTTTCGCTGGCAGTTTCGCTGGCCAGGCGAAACTAGCTCTGATCTCGGGTACATTGGTCAGTCTAGCCAACTACCGGGCGAACCTGTAGTTTCGCTCGGTAGTTTCGCTGACTACCAAAATTAGGCAATTTTCACATAATCAAGTATTTACAATTTGTCATGCTATTCATAATATTAAATCATGCATTTAAATCTTATTGCACATAAGGACAATAAATAAGCACATAACACATATGGGCGGGTTCGGTGATCAACCAAAGGTCGTGGACGTATTCGGCCTAGTTTAAGCATTAGTTACCTAAGTTAACACTTATAACGTAACTAACGGATTTGTCTAACGGAAGTTAACCTTGAAATTCTCGGGTGTCACATTTTATGTGTGTACATGATAACTAGACTTTTCCCGACTACGAAGTACATGTTAAATAAGTTATAAGCACTAAGAAATATTTCTAGTCTTTTATTTACCAAGATTTTGGGTTTAAAACCGACTTATTAGTTGTTTTGGGTTATTTGCACTTCAAATGGAATTAGAAGGACCATAGTGTAATTCTTTAAACTTAAAAATCTGCCCAAAAAACCCCTCCTCCCTCATTCATGCATCCACCTCCTTCTCTTCTCTTTTTCATGGTTCTTCACACACACACACACCCAAACCCACACTTGAAGTTTTTGAGTTCCACCATCAATCAAGCAAGGATTTGAGTTCCCAAGCTCAACCAAGCTTCAAGAAGACTAAGAGAAGCTTCATCTCCATCTCATCTTTATCATTCATCATCTTTCCCCTCCAACTTGTAAGCCCTAGAATCTTCTAACTTGAAATTTATTAAATGCATGTGTTAATCTTATGATTATGTGCAATTTGATGTGTAAACATGCTCATGAAAAATGTATTATGTTAAGATAAGTTAAATTATGATTTGGAGCTGAACATGAGTTGATATAGGGGCTGTGTTTTTGAGGTAAAATTCTGCTATGTGGTGTTCTTGCTAAGAACTTGTGTTGTTAAACATGAATTTTAGGTGTATGTGCTTCTATGCAAGCCTTATGTTTAGATTTTTCCATGATCATCATATATGTGTTATGAAGGCTGTAAATCCTAGGTGAAATGTTGTTTATGGTATTACTAATCTTTATAAAAAGTTTGAAGATCAAATTGTTGGCCAAAACCTTTGAAACACAATTTTTACAATGACCGTTTTTGGACAGATTCTACCAGAAAATTTAGGTCATCTTGTACATGTCATAACTTGCTCAATTTTCATCCGAATCAATTGATTATTTTCCCATAGTAAATTTTTATGTCTTAACATTAATTTGGCTACTCGTACGCATTCTAAGAACTCCGTTTGGTCACTGAAAAGGCTGCTGCAAGTTGGGTGTGCAGGACTGTCGAAATTCAGCAACAACCAACTTTTGCAATTCTGTTGGACGTGATTCTCAGGTATTAATTAAGGTTTTTTTTGGATGAAAATGATGTTTATATATTAATTATGATCTGGAAGTTTTGGTAAGCAAATTACAAGTATTGATCATGTTATGAATTTTTCAAGTCTATTTCACTACTTTGTCTAACAACAACAAAGCTAATTTTTAGTCAACTTCAAACATGCATAACTTACTCGATACTTAAGTTTTTGGGTCGATTCGTTTTGCAACATGTTTATAATTTTGGGAAGTATACGCCTGCAAAATTTTAGAAACTAACTCAAAGTTTGGAGCAAACTATGCATGTCTACAAATAGTGTGTTAAGTAGCTAAAATGTTGACTTTTTATTTGAGTAATTTGTCTTGGAATTGTGCATCTATGTTCTCCTACCTGTTTAGGACTTGTGTTAAAGTTTTAGGACCAAGGTGAATGCATGATAACATAATTGGTTATTGTTAAGTAATTTGTCCTAGCGACAACCTCTAATTTGGTTAGACCGTATTCATTAAAATAGGTCGTTCATAACCAACTCTTAAAGTCAAGTGCTAAGTACCAGTGCACCCTAAGGTGAGTTTCACTTACTTCTTTTTAGTTATATCCGGTTGAGAATGATAACACACAACTAGTTACATCCGGTAAATGGTGGCAAAGCAATGACAAAGGTATTTTGTATGTTAAGTAGTTATCTGACATATATCACATTCGGTTACGAGTTTTCAGGTGAACATAAGTATAGGCTAGCTACCTACTAATATAGATATTACTTGTAAATTACCCATTTAACTTACGAATTGGTCTTTCATTATTCGTATGCATTATTGGTCTACATGGTGAAGTGTAGACTGCTTTAGTGAACTCACCAGCCTTGGCTGACACTTGATTGTTGCATGCTTTTCAGGTCGCTAGGAGGAATAGTGATGGCACGAGCAATGGCAGTACTTCCTTTTATAAAAACCTTTTGGGAATTGTATTTCAAACATTTTTATTAATTACTTTTGCAAACAACTTTGTAGTCTTTAATTGTTTCCGCTGAACTACTACTTACACTCTGTTTTGTAAAACATATTATGGTCATTTACCTATATTATATAGCTTGGTTGTAACTAAAGACTTGGGTCCTGGTATGGATCACACTCTACACGGTTAGACTCCGTTAGTGGAAACTGGGGGTGTGACACCTGATCCATCCCATTTCCTCTTATTGTCCCCTGATCCCATTTCCTTGCTGAACCGCTTGATCAGTCAGTTGGTGAGCTAAATGGATGTCTATCGAATCGTCAAAAGATTACTAGACATCACAAAACTCTGAATCTGGGGTACAAACCCATCAATATACCTTTCGATTCTTCGATGTGGATCAACCAGTGTTGGGCACAACAGCGCCAACTCTTTGCCTCACAGTGTAAGATTCAATCTCAGATCCCTCCATTTTCAGACAACTGAACTCAACTTCGAGCTTCCTGATTTCCGCTCGAGGATAGTATTCTTCAATCAACATCCTTCACCAATCCCAGCAACTAGACTTGAGAATTCCACCAAGTCAATGACACTCCTTCCAGTAAACCAGCAGCATACTTCACACGATACTCCTATGGACAATTGCATCAGTCAAACACAGACTCTGTCTTGTCCAACCAACGAAGAAAACCAACCGCTCCTTCAATTCCATTAAAATTGTGAGGCTTATAGTCCATAAACATCTTGTACGTACAACCTTGCTGATTTTGAGGATTTTCCTAGGCATGTGCTACTAACTGATAATGGTTTGTCAGGCTGTTTCAAATCCCCAACCTAAATTAATTTTGTAATAGTGGAAGTTAGGGTATCGAACCTAGGGAATATGTGGAAATTGATTAATTTATTACTAAATTAACTGAAATTACTAATTAACCTAAAATTACCTAAGATTGCCACTTGGCTGTTTTGAGTTGTTGGGTGAACTAACTAACAAATTAACTAACTTTAACCTAAAAACTTAATTGAACTATCAAATGAGACAAATCTAACCACTTTCGGATCCTGGTTGGCTACCGATCTAGGCAAAACCTAATTACTTAACTGTGACACATAGACATGCCCCCCAATTGCCTCCTTGACCTAATAACCTAAATTTCTAATGGGCTGATTAGTCCTGCCGCAAGAAAGTGCTAGATCAGTAAACAGTGGACCACTAAAACCCTAGGTTACTAGTTAGATTAAACAATTTAGCATGCGGGTGTTCAACGGTAGCAAGTATTCCGGAACAACTAGTTAAGCAATTGATTAGGAATAGAACGATTTTACCAACCACTCACCAAAAGCGGTTAGTGAAAAAGCATGTAAAGATCGATTCTATGGATGAGACGGAAGTTTTGTCATATATTGTGTTGAATGATTACATAAACCGAAGGAGTATACAAACGATTAAGCTCCGGGGGAGGTCGGACAGAACCTCCCCTCTCAACACATTGATCTGAGAAGACACTGGACAAAAACTTACAATGAAATACAAAGACTTCACTATTTATACTATTTCATTCTGGGCCGAACCTGGGACCTCCGAACCTGGAGTTCGGCCAAGGTTCGGAGCCTCCGAACCTTGAGTTCGGCCGAGGCTCGGACCCCAGACTTTGTCCACTCTCAAATCAGTCTGTTCGTCAATTCGAACAGTAACGGCCACACAAGGTTCATGCATCAACAAATTCCCCCTTGGACGTTACTGTCGAATCCAGACATTGATCTTCTAGCAATCTTCAGTCAGCTTGCTGCAAACATCTCTATCTTTAGCAAACTCCCCTTGACCGAATCATCAGGTATGCAGGATACAATTCGAATCTTGTACAATCTCCACAACCAATAAAATTCCCCCTAGCTTCAAGCACAACCATCCAATTGGAACCGGCATGTAAGATAATGGTTCACTTCATAAGTTGTATCCGGAAATTGTAAAGACACACGAACATCACTGCATCTTGATAATAATCTTCAATCTTCACCGAATTGCAACACATTCTGATCTTTATGAAAACAGACACGATCAGCATCTTCAATCACGGAAATTCCCCCTCAGCATCAAATCCATCCCAATATATTACTCCGATAAACGTATATCTCGTTGCAGACTGGAATCTGACCAAGTCTTTCGACAACTCAAGAAAGTATCGGGCATATGACAGAAAGTTCCAAACCATAATTGAAAACTTTGACATATCGGTTCGCACGAACATCAGAATATACCACATTTCCATGAAGATCAAAAACCACCATCATCCCTGAATTGATTGCTTTTGAATATTCACTTTTTCAATTATGAAACTTTGAAAGTTTTTAGGGGTCCCCGATTTCCCCCTAAACAAGTGACATATTCAAATCTTCAATTTCTTATGATTCCAACCCCGCATTCTTGTAGTGGAATGATAAACTCAAGTGGCCCGCAACGGAATCTTTAATCTCATTTAATCTCCAGTTTGTGTAGAATGATAATCTCCGACAAACGTTCCCAAGTAATCATAACCATGTCTCCGAATCTCTGTCCATCATCAGAAACATGTATTCTTGAATCTCTGTCCATCATCAAGAACAATGACTACACACAAACTCATTTCTTGAAATTCGATCACTAACTTGTAACAAGTATCATGATCTGGATTATCTTCAAACATAACACCCCACAACTACCGAATCAAGGGTAAACTCGATAGCTGATCCGCTTCTTTGAAATTCCCACCTAACGGGGGTTCGGGGGCAGCGCCCCTGAGAAGCGGGGTCCAAGGGGCGGCAGCCCCTGGCGGGGTCCAAGGGGCAGAGCCCCTGGCTGGGATCGAGCTGACCTTCGGAGCCATCTCCGAACCTGACCTTCGGAGCCATCTCCGAACCTGACCTTCGGAGCCATCACCGAACCTGACCTTCGGACCCTCCGAACCTGGAGTTCGGAGCGGTTATTCCGAGCGTACTCCGAACCTGGAGTTCGGAGCGGTTACACCGAACGTGGAGTTCGGCCGAACGCGGAAAAACGCACTAGATTCAGAATTTGATCGAATTTGAACATCCAGATGCTTCTGTTAGGTAAAAACATGACTCAGAAAGACTCGATTGATCAAAAATCAATCAGAAACACTTTCAATCACCCCTAACCGAAGGTTTAACGTCTCGAAATGAAGAAAAACGATAGATTTCCACCATAGAAAGAGCCAACAGCTCTGATACCACTTGAAAAAGCATGTAAAGATCGATTCTATGGATGAGACGGAAGTTTTGTCATATATTGTGTTGAATGATTACATAAACCGAAGGAGTATACAAACGATTAAGCTCCAGGGGAGGTCGGACAGAACCTCCCCTCTCAACACATTGATCTGAGAAGACACTGGACAAAAACTTACAATGAAATACAAAGACTTCACTATTTATACTATTTCATTCTGGGCCGAACCTGGGACCTCCGAACCTGGAGTTCGGCCAAGGTTCGGAGCCTCCGAACCTTGAGTTCGGCCGAGGCTCGGACCCCAGACTTTGTCCACTCTCAAATCAGTCTGTTCGTCAATTCGAACAGTAACGGCCACACAAGGTTCATGCATCAACAGTTAGTGGTGATTAGCCGGACATAGCTAATGAAACAAACAAAGACATAATGAAAAACTGCATTAAATTAAAGTACCGAATGATTGAAAAACTTCAAGATCCTCAACAATGGTGGAAAAGTCGAAAAACCTAAAGCTCTTGTCGCACAAAGTGAAGATTATTCTTCTAATAACTTCACAAACAAGTTTAAATAACAAAACCCTAATTTTCTTCTGTCGGCCAATTCGGGGCGTACCGCCCCAAATTGTGGGATTCTGGGCGTACCGCCCGGATTTCTTCTTCCGGCTGCTTTCTACACTTTAGGGCGTACCGCCCTGGTTTCTTCTCATCTGGGCGTACCGCCCAGATCTGGATCTCAGGAACTTTTCTTCAATTTCTTCTAAGTCTTCACTCGTTCCTGCTCAGTTCTCGATCCCTGTACCAGTCAGCTTCCAGTTCTTCATAAAAACCCAGACTTTAGCTCTTTAAGCTCTTGGCACATCAAAACATAAAACCCGTGAAAATGCAACGTAATCCAACCATTATTATAAATAACTAAGATAACTTAAGCAAAATAATGACGACACATTGGACTAACATCACTAACGCTTTCGTGACACTCTGTCCAATGATAGTGTTGAGCTCTTCTACTAACATGTTAATACCACATCCTTGCCCACGACCTCTACCTGTCATTTTCTTTATTCATAATATACAAGAATGATTAATATCCCAGTTATTATCATCCAAGAATAAAATAAATTTCAAATGGAAAATAGGAAAAACACATAACAAATTCAAATAACAACTTAAAGTAAAACAAAAACGCAACAGATTCGCAATTTCATAAATTTCAAAATTGAGTAAAATTTTTACATGCTAAACATAGATAAAGACCACCACGCTTTCTACAATGTTTCTCAAAAAGCGTCCTAGATTCTACTAGATGCTACTAACTAACAGGCAATACCAAGATACTTAACCCACAACCGCCGAACTCTCACTCTCCAGGTCATCCTGGTTCATGGGTTTCTGCTCAGGTGCTGCGGGTACCTCCTGCTGTCAGGACCAGATTTGAGCAACATGTTCTCATATGATTCATCACACAAGTGCGGAAATCATGTGTGATGGTGGATTCTGGATAAATCTGCATCAATGTTCACCCATTGATGATTACTAAAACTCAAGAACACACACTAACACCAAGAACACACACACAAAAGCTCTCTTTGTAGGATATTCCAGGAGTGCCGTACCTCAATAGGGTTTTCTAAACTATATATATACTACAAGAGAGCATAGGACAAAAAGAATGTTTGACACACACAATCATTGCCTAGATTTCAGCAAAATATTCTATCAACACAGACAAGTTCGCTAGGCATTAGACAAGTTCGCTAAGCAGTAGCAAGTTCGCGAACAAGTTCGCTAACAAGTCCGCTAAGCACAAACAAGTTCGCTAACAAGTCCGCTAAACACAAACAAGTTCGCTAACAAGTCCGCTAACAAGTTCGCTAAGAACAGACAAGTCCGCTAACAAGTTCGCTAAGAGCAAAACAAGTCCGCTAGGAACAAATCAAGTACGCTAAGAAAAACATTAAACAAGTACACTAAGTGTTAAACAAGTTCGCTAAGATCAATTATCAGAAGTTCGCTAAGAGGAAAAACAAGTACGCTAGATTCATACAAAATAGGTTCCAAACTTCAAAAATCAATGTTGACAAACTTAATGTTTAAGATCATCGATAGGTTCTAAATTCATGTAGGATTACTTTACTCAACTGATACAAACTCCAAAAACCACTCTAAATGACCTAATTTGATGGAACAGTAAGATTATGTGAAGAACACCAAAAACCACTACTTTTAGCCTCTAAAATCTTCAATACTTGATGTTTTTTAGAGAGATTAGTGCCAATAGGTTTGGTTTTACTAGTGTTAACCTCGCTATTCATCAATTTTAACAAAGAATCAACAGAAAAACAAATTTGAAATTTTTTTTCTCAAGAACAAACTTGCAAAAATGCGAACTATTCATGGCTGAATCTTAGAAATCCGACTATTTTGCTTGAGTTTTCAAGAAATCTGAGTGAACCATTGTGTTTCTTGAGTGATTTCTACCAAGAATCAACTCAAACAACAAGCAAATCCATCCAAAATTGACAAGTCATATGAGATTTTTTCCATTTTGAAAAAAAAAATACTTCAAAAATAAAGAACATGGCTCTGATACCAATTGTCAGGACCAGATTTGAGCAACATGTTCTCATATGATTCATCACACAAGTGCGGAAATCATGTGTGATGGTTGATTCTGGATGAATCTGCATCAATGTTCACCCATTGATGATTACTAAAGCTCAAGAACACACACTAACACCAAGAACACACACACAAAAGCTCTCTTGTAGGATATTCCAGGTGTGCCGTCCCTCAATAGGGTTTTCTCAACTATATATATACTACAAGAGAACATAGGACAAAAATAATGTTTGACACACACAATCATTGCCTAGATTTCCGCAAAATATTCTATCAGCACAGACAAGTTCGCTAGGCATTAGACAAGTTCGCTAAGGAGTAACAAGTTCGCTAACAAGTCCGCTAAGCACAAACAAGTTCACTAACAAGTCCGCTAACACACAAACAAGTTCGCTAACAAGTCCGCTAAGCACAAACAAGTTCACTAACAAGTCTGCTAAGAATGGACAAGTTCGCTAACAAGTCCGCTAAGAATGGACAAGTCCGCTAACAAGTTCGCTAAGAACAGACAAGTCCGCTAACAAGTTCTCTAAGAGCAAAACAAGTTCGCTAAGTAAACAAGTCCTCTAGGAACAAATCAAGTACGCTAAGACAAACATTAAACAAGTACGCTAAATGTTAAACAAGTCCGCTAAGATCAATTATCAGAAGTTTGCTAAGAGCAAAAACAAGTACGCTAGATTCATATAAAAATGTTTCTAAGTACAAGTTCAAAGTCTATTACAAAACAAAGTATCAAAACTAAATAGGACATCAAAAATGGTCTTCACCAGCAATACTCAACGGTGAATAGTTTGTGTTGCCAACAAAATAGGTTCCAACAATTTCCACCCTTGTTGGCAATGCAAACCCTTGAACTTAAGCAACTTGACCGAGCAGCTTAAGCAGGAATCTCCAGTTCTCTCTAGCTGCCTCTTTGTCTTTGTCAGAAAGTACTTTAATTCCCATATCGTACAGCCTCCAGAGATCTTGCCAGGCAAGCTTTTTCAGGTCATTGAAGTTGTTCAGCTCGACCAATCTTCTTGCCTTATCAAGAATGACACTCGATCCATGTTCTTCTATCAACCAGCAGTTTGCATTCCTTAGGAGTTCTGCGTCAATTGTGAGTTTACCCATACCTGCAAGCCTTGTACACCATCGATTTAAGAACATCAAAAAATAGTTGGCATCATAGCATTCATATGGTCTCAGTTGAACCGGGATTGTCCGCATCTTCTCATAATATATCAGCTTCAAATAGGATCCTGAGAGTAGTCTGAGTTCTATTGCTGTAAATATTCTGATAGGCTCAGCATCAACTCTTTCAATCACTAGTTCATGAGTCATCCCATTGTAGTAGCAGCTGTTTATTGGAGAAACTTTCTGATTCCCTGGGATAGTCTTTGTCTTCACCTCCTTCCCAATATCTTTGAACATTCCTCGTTGAGGGGCACGGAGATGTCTTTCTCTTCAGTAATTTGAGCCTTTCTCTCTTCTTCAGGATTCTGATTGAATTTCTTGTCCTCATAAGCAGATTTGATCAAGACGGCAGCTCGAATACCCTTTTGATGGTTAGAGTGGTTTACCAACTCCAGGTACTTCAGCTGTTTGAGCTCCCAAGAGAACAAGCTGAGAAGGGCTTTGAAATCTCCGAAGATTTGCACATATCCGTTCCGCCTTTTCACCAGAAATGCATCAAAAGGCCTCATCATTCCATCCCAAGATTTTCATCCCATGATTGACCTTTGGGTTGCTTGGCATTTTCCTTAAGTTCCTGGCAGCAAATTGTTGCATAGCCTTTAGGTTTGGTGCCATCTTTTCCCATTGATCATAGATGGGAGGATTGTCTTTCCGTTTCAGTGCCTCAGCCCGTTCTTGCTCTCTAAGTCTGATATTTTCAAGCTTTGCCAGACGTTGTCTTTCGAAACCCTTCCACAAACTCCCGTAGACCTTTAAGTTTCTTTCTGTTGTAAGCCTTCTTATCAATGTTTTTGAATCTACAGTAGTTGCGAAGTGCCTCAAAAGTCATCCTGTTGGTAGTGGCTTTAATATATTCTTCAGAATCAGGAGCTTCATCAGACGAGTTCTCATTTGGAGGAAGATATGTGTTGCCTATGTCCAGAATTAGATCTGAAAGATGATCTCGGATAGGGAGGAATTCAACAGTTTTGGTGGTGTCAACAAAGATATCAACCAGCGGATCGGTTTCAGCTTCAACAGTTTGATTTTGTGGAAGGTGTGAATTTAACCTTTCTTTATCAGTGTACAGCTTGGTCAACTCAATTTCAGTAAGACTCGTCAGATATTCTAAGATCGAGAAGTTGTCTTTCATTAGAGATCTAACCATGTGTGCTATTTCAGAGGTGTCTTCCTCATCCACGTCGGTGCCCTCCAAGTTTGTGACAATGCGGATCCTCGGTTCATCTGATTTTGTTGACGCAGAGTGTTCAAGTAAAGTACTCGAGCCCTTTCCATAGATTACAGCAGGAGGATGGCCTGATTCATATCTTTTGAGCGCTTCGGCCTTTTCCTCAAGCAGTCGGTTCTGTTCACTGAGTGTTTCTTCAATAAGAGCTCGACGAGACCTATCTTTCTCAGCTTCGCTTTTCAGATGCTCCTCAGCAATCTCTTCAGGGGTTAATATCATTTTTCCTTTATTCTTTTCAGAAGAACCGGGCTGCTCTGTGACAGCAGGTTGTGGAGCAGCCAATTCCTTAGGATCATCTTCTTCCTTATCGGAGTCTGAGGAGAAATGTATGAAAGAAGCGTCAAATATCTGATCTTGGAGATTTTGCTCAGCAGACACACTAGGATTAGTTTGACTCTCAGTTTCTTGACCAGCACTTGATTCAAGATTTATGATCTCAGCATCAGTTGGAATAACACCAGGAACATGTGGGTTGATGTCCAAAGCAAGAGTTTCAGTTGTAGACATGACAGTAGAAAGAGGCACGCTCACAAACTCATCGTCTACTTCCATCTTTACTTGGATTGGAGTAGGACAAGGAGGTTTCTCTTGATTCATCTTCTCTATCGATCATATCCAAATCTATGTAGTTCAGTGGGTTGGCTTCATTCATGAGCACGTTCATTCTCTGACCCAGCTCATTCATGTCATCTTCATCTCCAAAGTCCACAAAGTAAGGATGTTCTTCATAAGCTGCTTCATTACCATCCTTGAGTGTCTCAATAAGAATACTGCAGGAGTTTCTTCTTGAGTATAGATTCTCGGCATAGTATTCCCTGAAATTAGACATCTCAAAATCCAAGAAGGCTGGATCGATATAGAAATGAGGGACACCTTCGGTAAAGGGAACCATGGCAGAAGAGGTAGAGGTGTCAGCATGAACAGTGGGAATGATTGAAAGTTGAAGAGATAAGTCATGTTCAGCTTCAGAATCAGCACTTGTTGAACCCTCAATGGCAAGAATCTTGGCAGCTTGTGCAAACCTTGGAAGTTTTAGGTTTTCAAGCACTGGTGCAAGCCTTTTGATTGAGTCCAGAGTTTCATCAACTGGTTCATCATGAAGGAGACTGCTGACAAAGGAATCTTCGTCATCAGAGAAATTAAAGTCATCTCCTTCTATGACAGTGTCATCAGCGTTTTCAAAATCGCTGTCATATAGTGGGCTAGAGGTATTTTGAACACCAGTCGATTCTTTACCAGTAGGAATGGTAGTAGAAGATATGGGGTCTTGTGAATTTTCACCTACACTTCTCAGATCAGATTGAGGTGGGTTCTCTGGCATTTCATTCTCTTCATCACCGGTATCATCATCTGGTTTGTTACTCAATTGTTTTCCTTCACTTGACTTGGCTAACAAGTCCTTGAGTCTCTGAATTTCAGCAACTTGTTCAGCTATGACTTGTGATTGATCATTAATCTTTTGATTTGCCACTTGCAATGAACAGTTTAGATGGCAATTCTGACTCTGAAGGTTGACAATTTCAGCCTGAAGTTCCATCACCCTTTCAGATTCTGAAACTGATGGGCTAATAACAATAGTTCCAGCAAGATCAGTGGTGATGACAGCAGCTTCAGCTAGCTGCTCCAGTGGTCTCATATCCATATCCATTCCTTCAAAATGTTCAGCAGGAGATGGAGAGATTGTTGCTGCAGCTAAGGCTGTGTCTGATGGGGTGCCAGAAGAACTTATCACTTCATAATCATTTGTTGTGCCAGGCTTCCTTCTGACTTTGAGCTTTTCGGTACAAGATTTACTTCTGTCAGCTCTGATGAAGAACTCAGTGGATTTGTAACTACTCCCACCAGTTATTGTCAGAGTTTGTAAGGTAGTCTTAGGAGGATACTTGGGAGGACTATCAGTCTCATCTTCAAGGTTTTCTTTAAGATCATCCTCATCTAGAGACACTGATTCTTCCTCATCATCATGTTCATCTTGTGATGGATTGTAGCTGTCATCAGAGGATGATTGTGGTGTCGAAGCTGTAGAGGCCCTGGAATAGTCTCCAGTCCTTTGTCTTTTCCGAGGATGAATGCCCTCAGGTTGTGTGGGACTATCATCAGAATCAGAGGAGTCAGACCCTTCTTCATTATCATCGTCGTCTCCTTTGCCTTCTTCAGACAAATCAACCAACATAGGACTTGAGGAGCGTTTAGTATGTTCAGAAGCTTCAGCACCTGTACCCTGGAGATTCCCAGGGTCTTCAACAGCATCAGAAGCAGCAGTAGCAGGTGCATTTAAATCCAACTCAGTGTGGACTTGATCAGCCTCATTATGTTCTACTTGAGCTTCAACAGCTGCTTCACCCATTTGGATATCTCCTTCGGCACCGGCAGGAGCAATCCAAGCAATCATCTCGGGAAAGAAGGGTACAGCATTCCCTTGATATTTACTTTTATGGTACTTGTTGTATGAGCCAGAGTTCATTGAACTTGTAGAGATGGTTTCTCCTTGCTTGATCAAGGTTGGGTAATAATGATCCAAGATAGCATGGATGAACCGGGGGTACATTAGAAACTTCTTTGGCCTTCCAGTGGGATGTAGATTGGCGATCATCCATTTGAGGAGTTGGCGTGAGAGATTGTAACCTTCACCAGTGACAAACCCATGTAGAGCACATGCGGTTTCTTCAATAAAGTCCTCTGGAGCTGCCTTTCTATGTCCAAAGGCAGCAATCAAGAAGCTGATTATGAACCCCCAGCTAATTGGGAATAAGGTCTTGAGAATTTTGTTGCTGACATCTGGAAGAAATACACTAGAGTAACCCATCCTTAAGATAGTTGATTGCCACTTGGCCTTTGTAAAAGTCTTAGGCTTGTCAGCATCTTGCAAGTCCAGGACTGTTCTGATCTTTTCTTCAGTGATTTCAACATCAATATTTTGTATCTTTGACCTTATTATGCTTGTTTCATCATCCAGCTCTGCAGATTGAGCATTGCTCCAGAAAGCTTCAATTATACCCTTGTAGATGACAGGGTTAATCTGCATTGCTGTTACCCAGGTTGATTGCTCCAACAAGTCAATTTCCTGCTCGTCAGCACTTTCCCAGTTCTTGTTAAACACACATCTTCCGTTGTGTAAACGACCAAACTCTAAAGCTTCAGCAGCTTGTCTGGGAGGCATCTGCACATATAGAATTAATAGATTATATCCAATTTGACACTAAATGAATGTCATGTCACACTAGACTCATGATAGTGACAGAGCTTTTCACATAAGTATCAATGACATAAAACAACTCACATAGTGCATATACTCCAAAATTGATCACATGCAACCAGAATATCATGATTAACAGAAGTAAGTATCATAGGAAGTAAATAATTTGTGTGTGTAAAATTTAAAATCTGAAAAATAAGGAGCCAGATCTATATCTCCAATAAAATTTTGACTAAAAAGAAAGTATTGAATAAGAAACTGTAAATGACCCAAAACTTAGATTGAACCAATCAAATTTTGACTTGTTATTGGGTCAGAGAGGAATTACTGAAAATTCTACTGCTGAGACTCAACAACAGTCAGAATCATCAAATAGAGGAGGTTTTGGCAATCTGGGATCAAAAACCAATTGATTTAAGATTAAATAGCATTTTGTGAGGTTTTGAGATCCCAGTTTGTCAAGTTAGTTCAGGGAAAGTCACATTGTGACTTGGTTCCACCTGAACTTGTGAACTCCTTGATCTAATGTCTTATGATTAGAACAAAGAAGACTATGTTAAAATCAACACTTTCAGATGTAGGACAAGAAAGTTAGGATATAACAGGTCTATTCTACCTAAAGTACCAATTTCATGCATGTAATGAGTGTAACATTAACTTGTCAATTTATCAGAACAATCCCAGTAAATATGAAATTCAAATACTGGTCTATAGGTATGAGGAATTGACTTAAAGTCCAACAAGCAGAAGAACAAGTCCGCTAGAACTTATTAAGTTCGCTAAAGAGAGAACAAGTACGCTAGGAACTAAAACAAGTACGCTAAGCAGACAAGAAGTATGCTAAGGACTGAATCAAGTCCGCTAAGAACAGTAGGATCTCACATGCAGATTCACAACACTTACAGTTGATTACAAAGTGTACAAATCACATATTATCATCAACAAGAATTGTCTAGAAGCAACAGAGTCAAATTAACACCTATAAACATGCCAGAGGTCCTAATGGGTCAAGTGTTTCTATTTGATCATTATAAGGACAAGAGTGACAATTTATGCTTAACAGATTAGATGGTGTCTATACATGTTAGATTCAATCCTACTACACAAGTATAAGCATATTTGGATTAAACAGCACATTACCAAGTCACCAAATTCACCTTCAAGCAAAGACATTCACATAAGTCAAAAAAAAAAAACAATTTCATGCCAATTTTGACTTATTAAAGTCAAAATGACCAAATGAGTGTTCAATTAGAGCTTAAATACCTAGGATAGTTCATATGAACCTTAGAGGTGTCATAGATCACATCCTTTGTAGTTATGCTCTCAATAAATCACAAAGATGATCAAATTAACTTGGATATGTCATAATTGACAAAATTAAATCTAACTTAGTGTTAAGTGAGTCCAAGATCCTTTCACCTGAGTTATAGACTAGTTTCAGACCCATGTGGATCATAACCAGTCTGAACCACCATTGTTAGGCTCAATTGGATGTAAATTCACACAGAGAAGGACTTATATATACATAAAAATGAAACAAGTTGATGCACTACCTGATTAACAATATGAATGCTTATATTGAGAAAACACATACCTTTGTGAAGATCTATAGGTGACTAAGATCTAAATTAAGATGTAATGAATTCTCAATTGTCTTAGTAAGAATAATCTGATGGGATCAAGTAGTTTATGTTAGACATCAATTAGGCTTCAAATAACTAAAATTAAATAAAATTTGCCCCTGTGTAGCCAAGTTTGAGTCTTAACCCAAATTGTCATTTGATAGAACAACATACCTTTTTGATGATCTACAATTTTCTAGGATCAATAGAAAAAGATGCAATGTTCTTGATCAATCTCTCAACTGTAAGAAAACTGTTTTGAGATCAGACAAGCTATGTCAGACTTCAAAAATTAGGCATACACAGAAAAATAAAGGCAAATTGAAATTAATGACTTATTGAGAAACTTCAAGCTTAATCTATCAATTTGATTAATGAATTAGCTAATCAAAAGTTATTGGCAGATTCACAAGTTTAAGTCTCATCAATTTAGTCACAGACTATTAAGTGAAATAGATTCTGATTGAAGACTTAGATAAATTCAACACTATGTGGAATTCATTAGGTCAATCCAATCACTGAGTGTAAACAAATTGAAACTTCTAAGTTGTCAGATGTACACCCATAAGCATGTATGCACTATCTGATTTGTGTAACCTAACAGGAATTGGTAGCAGCTCCCATTGAGTTCTACAAATTAACCAAAGTTTCAATAATTTAACAAATTAAAAAAAAATCCTAAGTATCCTAAATAACCGAGGTCATGGCTTTTAAAGTTCATAGTTTATCAATTCAAACAAATTTCATAGTTCAAACTAATCAACTAGAACAAACCAACCAACTGTTATAGAATATTCAAAGAAATTTCATGTACAAACACTTTCATCCATATCCATGTTCACAACTTTCTCGAATTCAAAGAGATAAATGAGATACAAGTTTCACATACCTTAAACTTGAACACACGTTAATTAGGATCAAGTAAAGATGAGGGAAATCTGTAATAACATCAATTTAAACCATTAGAAACCCAAAAAGCTTGAGAATTGGACCTACGGCTCATCATTATCACCGAATACCAAAATCGACCTAAATATAAGTGAGATCGAACCTGTGTATGCAAGAAGAGTGTGCGAATCAACCCTAATTGCAACTAGAGTGACAGATTCGAGAGAGAATGTGTGGATTTCGATCGAACAGTGGATTGGTATGAGTCGCCGATTCGAGAGTATGAGAGCGGGTGTAAGTGTGTTTGAATGCGTGAATGAAGAAAACGACCAAGTCCCCCTTTATATACTGTTAGGTTTAGCGGACTTATAAATATCTAGAATTTAAACAAGTTCGCTAAGCCAGTCTCCAAGTCCGCTAAGTGTAAGCGGACTGAAACAAGTACGCTAAAAGGAGAGTATTTAAAACAAGTTTGCTAAGGCCACGGAGAAGTACGCTAAGCCTACAAGAAGTTCGCTAAGCTTAAGGAAGTTCGCTAAGGCTAAGGACAAGTACGCTAAGCCTAAAAGAAGTTCGCTAAGCTAGGAAGTTCGCTAAGGTAAAACTAAGTACGCTAAGGCCAATTTGAACTTGAGACATCAAAAATTTTCTAAGTAAAAGGAAGTCCGCTAAGGCATAAACAAGTTCCCTAATAACAGTTTAGCCTCAGTAGACTTTAAATGCAAGTGGAGAAGTTCGCTAAGGCAAAATTCTTCTTAGCGGACTTCTCAAACACTAAAAGAAAAATAAAACATGGGAGATGTTCGCTAAGGACAAGTTCAACCTAGCGGACTTCTCACCATTCAAAAGACACAAACATAATCAAGTTCACTAAGAACAATTTGTTCTTAGAGGACTTTAAGAAAACAACTCAAAAATTACAAGTCTTTAAACAAGTTCGCTAAAGGCAAACCTGTTAATCATTCTTAGCGGACTTGCCTCAGTCAGAAGTTTGCTAATGGCAAAAATCAAGTCCGCTAAGAGCAGAATTGTAACAAAAGGGTAAAATTGTAATTCTTAAAAATTACAACATTACAAAGATTTTAAAGAAAGACATGTCTGCTACCAGTAACCTACCAGGAAGATAAATTTAGTAAGTCAAGTACCTAAATTTTGACTTGATTGGTCAAGAAATTCCACCAGAACCCAAAATTGTCAATTTCATCCGAGTTGGGTCAATTTTCCATCCGAACTCAAAATTTTCAATTTCATCCGAGTTGGGTCAATTTTCCACCCGAACTCAAGATTTCATATTCTTTTAAGTTGGTTAACTTCAAACCAATACCAAGATTAATTTTTGCACAAGTTGGTCAATTTTTCACCAAACTTGGAAATTTAAGCACTTTGACTTTGAAAATTCACCTATTTTTGTATGGTCGTGGTCAGACATGTTTAGAATCATACCGGTCAATTACGTGATTGATAACACTTATAATTTAATTCACCTTTCGGGTCCGATACCCTAAATCAGATTGTCGGTATTATTTGTCCACTTAAGCTCATACAAGGTAATTTTCAACTTGTCTCATGTGATGTACTTATCATGTTTTCTGTCTAGTTCAGAGAAATATTTTGTGGGGTCCTTATTAGGTTGGAAGTTAACAGTATTCTACCAATCATCAAATAGATTTTCAGATTCAATCACACTTTTAAAAGTAATTTTTTCCCCTTTTCTTTAGTGTTAAGTGACTTATTTCAAGGATATAGTCATGAAATCAAGATAACCCTTCTTTCATGACTATAGATGTATGAATTTTTTTGGCGGGGTGAGAGAGTCAAGGTCAAAGTCTCCTCAGCAGATGACCTCTCACTTAATTTTATGGAATGATGCATCGTCAGAACACAAGGTCAGTGATTTCTCACAGCAAATGTGTCTCAGCTTTATTTATGGATGAGACTCAAGGTCAGAGTTTCCTCAGCAGATGAGTCTCATGTGTTGGTTTTGAAATAAGTCAACTTAATACTGAAGAAACAGAGGATGTGTTATTAGAGTTTTCTTACTTGTACTAATGAGAAGGCCAAATTTAAAGAATATGCCACTGTCTAAACTTCCAAGGTCCACATTTCTCAATGAAATTAATGTGTTATCACAGAGACTTGTTTAGTTCTCAGTATGTTGAGCCTACCAACACATCAAATGATAGAGTTACCGGTCGATTGGATCATATCCTACGGTTAGATCTACAAGACCAGAATCATATCATGTTCTTTACATTTTGTCCGACCACAGACCAAGGATTTTGAATTTTCTTTGTATTTGACATGTGTTTAAAAACACTTGATGAATTACAAAAATAAACACTATTTTTGTTGTTTTTGTCAAATTTTCAATGTTTTTGGTTTATCTTCCACATTGTAAGCACGGCAGACTGACACAAAAACAGAAATAAACAAGAAAAAACTTTTTGATCTTTTAACAGAGACTTGACACAAGACAACCACAAACAAAAGTGTTTAGGTCAAATCAAGGTCAGACAATCCTGAAAAATGACTCAAGGAGTCAAATGAACAAAAGACCTGAAAAAATTTAAAGATTAGAATAATAACAGAAAATCAAACAAGCATAAAGATAAAATAGATAACACTCCTAAGTTACTAAGCCAATGAAGTTAAGATACTAACATACTAGGGAATGGAGAAGGTTCAATCATAATTAATCATGCCTATAGCACTAATCAGAAAGTTAAACCTAGACAAATCAAATGGTTTAGTGAAAAGGTCTGCTAACTGATCATCTGAATTAACATGGACTAAAGTGACTAGTTTCTTCTCGGCACAGTCCCTAATGAAATGGTACCTAATCTCAATATGCTTAGTTTTAGAATGCTGAATGGGATTTTTAACAATTGAAACAGCAGAAGTATTATCTATATGAATAGGGGTACCTATGAAATTCAAACCGTAATCCAGCAGCTGATTCTGAATCCAGAGCACTTGAGAGCAGCAGGAGGCAGCAGCAATGTACTCCGCTTCAGCCGTTGAGACTGACACTGTTGTCTGCTTCTTGCATTGCCATGAGACCAGACGGTTCCCTAAAAACTGAGCTCCTCCCGTCGTAGACTTGCAATTGAGTTCACAACCGGCATAGTCACTATCTGAGAAGGCTCGAAGGTCAAAGAGTGAATCTTTGGGATACCAAAGTCCTCTGTTTGGATTGGACTTCAAATACCGAAAAATCCTCTTCACGGCCATTAAGTGTGATTCTTTCGGCTTACTCTGGAAACAGGAACATAGGCAGACACCAAACATGATGTCGGGACGACTTGCTGTCAGATACGTGAGAGAGCCAATCATTGACCTGTATAGGTGTTCATCTACACAAACACCCTCCGAATCTTGATTCAACTTGTGGCGAGTGACGACGGGCGTAGAGAAGCCTTTAGAATCTTGAAACCCAAACTTCTTCAGGATCTCTTTTACATATTTCCCTTGGCTGATCAGAATGCCATCAGGTTTCTGTTTCACTTGAATTCCAAGGAAAAATGTCAACTCTCCCATTGCACTCATCTCAAATTTCTTCTTCATTAACTCCTCAAATGCATGGCATAGGCCGACGTTTGTTGAACCAAAGTTGATTTCGTCGACATACACTTGCACTAACAGCATATCTTCACCAACATGTCGAATGAATAATGTCTGATCGATTACCCCTCGCCTGTACCCATTTGACAGCAGATATGTCGATAATGTCTCGTACCACTTCCTTGGGGCTTGGTGTAGACCATAGAGGGCCTTATCCAGTTTGTAACATTTCTTAGGGAAAGATTTGTCAACAAACCCCGGAGGTTGTTCTACAAACACGTCTTCATCAAGCTCTCCATAGAGGAATGCGGTCTTCACATCAAGTTGATAAACAGTGATGTTCATTGATGCGGCATAAGCCAGGAAGATTCATATTGCCTCCAGACGAGCGACAGGCGCGTAGACGTCTTCGTAATCAATGCTGTCAACTTGCATGTACCCCTTCACAACTAAGCGGGCTTTATTTCTGATAATAATTCCACGGTCGTCTCTTTTGTTTTTGAAGATCCATTTGACAGGAATAGGCTTTAAACCCAGAGGAGGATCTACCAAATGCCAGACATTGAGCAATTTGAATTGTAGTAACTCTGTTTGCATGGCTTTAACCCAGTTATCATCTAAAAGAGCAGCAGCAACTGAGGGAGGATCTTCTTGTGAAATGAAACAGGAATACAAACATGTGTTCAATTCCTTAGACTGAATCCTAGTGAGACGTTTGTCAACCGGCCCGATGATCTGATTCGTAGGATGTATCTTGTGAATTCGAGTCTCTTCAAGAGCTGGGACTGGAATAGACGAGTCCATATTCCCAATTTGCAGGTCATCGCCTGGTGTCTCTCCGGTATCAATCTCTGTTACATCATCTGAGTCAGATTCTTGCGCAACAGGATCAATTTCAACAATGTTATCTGCCTTGGTTGTTGCTTGTGCAGGTTCAGCTTCCACAATTACATGTTCATCAATCTGATTGGTGGGCATTTCGGGTGCTGATGTAGAAGATGAAGTGCCATTAACATTACTTGAAGGTTTTGATTGAATTTCCCTTGATCACTCCGTAGGATCAACTGAATAAATGGTATCCAGGATCAAAGAAGTAATAGGTGCAATCACATCAACGATAGGATTGGTAGCTTCATTTCCATGATCAAAAGCAGCAGAAGAAGTACCTACATCATCAGATTGAAACACATTAAAAGTTGAAGAGAAAGACTCTAGGTCATACATACTATCCGGAGCAGGATCTCTAGTGTTCAGAGTATGCTCATTACAAGTAACGTTGCATGACTCAATAACAACTTGAGTTCTTCTGTTGAACACTCGATAGGCCGCTGAGGTCATCGAGTATCCCACAAAATAACCATCATCAGCCCTAGGGGCAAATTTGGTTAACTGATCCGTCTGTATTAATACAGTACAAGCGCATCCGAACGGTTTTAATCGTTTCAGACTTGGTTTCACTTTGGAAAACAGTTCGAATGGCGTCTTGTTAGCATGTTTGACCAGGAGTGTTCTATTCAGAACATAGCAGGCTGTGTTGACAGCTTCTGCCCAAAAAGATAATTTCAAGTTAGAATCAGCAAGCATTGTTCTGGCAGCTTCGATGATAGTTCTATTCTTCCATTCAGCTACTCCGTTTTGTTGCGGTGTATACGGTGAACTGAACTGTCGAGTTATGCCTCTTTCATTACAAAAAGCATCAAATGTCTGATTCTTGAATTCAGTCCCATTGTCTGATCTGATGATTCTAACCCGCTCTCTGATTCTGTTCTCGATACGTGTGACGAAATCCTTCAAAATCTTAGCAGTTTCAGACTTCTCTTTCAAGAAAAACACCCATGAGTATCTGGAGTAGTCATCAGTGATAACCAAGCAGTATGACTTTCCCCCTAAACTCTTGATGCTTACAGGCCCAAAGAGGTCTAGATGGAGTTGTTGAAGTATTGTAGTCGTTCTACCCGGTGGCTTTTGCTTGTGAGACGTCTTGTGTTGTTTACCCTTCAGACATGCCACACAATTGTCGATGTGGATGAATTCCTTCTCCGGCACACCGTCAACGTGTTTCTCCCTAACAAGGCGGTTCATGTTCCGAAAGTTCACATGCCCCATTCGCCTATGCCATAGTGTAGAGTCATATTCTGATGCCTTAGCCAAGAAGCATGCAATAGAGCCAGTCGGCCTTGCAGCAGACATATCCAGAGCATACATATTCCCTTTCCGTTTAGCTCGAAATAGAATCTGATCTTCGGGAATCTTGAAGCCAGGTTTCAGAATATAACATTCATGATTATCAAAGAACATTGGCATTTTGTTGTCGCAGATTTGAGAGACACTTAGCAGGTTGAACTTCAGATTAGACACCAAATTCACTTTGTCAAATGAAATTTCTCCATTTGTCAAGAGACCGTTTCCTATTATTCTTCCACCCCGAGCATCACCTCTAAAGGCAACAGGACCACCGTGCTATATCGTTTTGACATCATACAACAGGTCTTCCCTGTCATGTGCCTGGAACAGCCACTATCTAAGTACCACGTGTTGGCAGAACTCTGGGCCAGTCCCTGCACATTAAAAAGAAAATGATTAGTATTGAGATGGACCCGAGCCAGATTGACCTGGGACCTTCTTCTTCGGTGCCATTTTCGCTGGAGGAGCATTTATTGTTTGAACAACAACAGGAGGATTTGTTGAAGATGTAACACTTGGTCGAGGAGCCCTTCCAGATTGTTGAACCATCATGGACCTAGGCATAAAAGCAGGCCTTGGTCGAGGTGTCCAAGTTCTTATAGGAACATGATTTGGTGCTGGCATCCTCACTGGTTGTTGAACTTGTGGCCTCAAAGCTTTTACCTTCCTTCCTAATCCATGAGGAACATATTGAGCTTGGATAGGAAGGTAGAGTTGATTTGGGTAAGACTGTTGAAACATGGTGTCGAGTTGTTGAACCATGTAGTCCTCACCATAATTCCCATAATACATTGGGGCCACTTGATTTCCTTGTGGGTAGTATTGAACAGGAGGTAATGGGGCGTTGTCAAAGGCAGGATAACCCGTGTTGTATACACACACCCTTGCATCATGGTGTGGATTCCCGCAAACTGTACAACCCAAAGTCTCAACCGTTCCACTAGTGTCAACCACAATAGGTAGTTCAGCAACTTGGGGAGCCTTTGGTTGTGGCTCATTGTATGTTGCACATTCATCCTTTTCTGTTTTAGTGACCACAGTCTTCTTCTTCCTCCTTCTGGTTTGTTTCCTTTTCTTGGGGGTGTTCTCAGTTTCAGTAGCATCAACGGTTATTGCATCTAGCTCGACCACAGTGGGCTGATCTTCAACACTTGATTGACCAGTCAAAACAGGTTCATTTTGTGGTCTCTTCTTCTTTGGATCACTTGTCTTGAAAAGAACCATAGTGGATTTACCAGCCACTTTGGGAGCATTGCAAACAGATGTAACAGTTGGCTCAACAGTCACGGATGTAGAAGTTGTATGAGCAGACATCGTTGGAGGGTTTGATTGTGCATCAGGAACAGTGATCATCTTACCATCGGTGATTGTAAGACCAGCTTGTGTGTGCATAACAGTCTTACCATGTTTTAAGGCCATTTCGGCAAAAGCTCGATTAAACTCATCATCATCGATGTCCTGCTGAATCACAAGTTTCTCATTTGCAACCTTCTTCTTGGGCTTGCGCCTTCGAGTGGTTTTAGTTCTTTTAACAATTTCATTTGTTTTAAAAAAACATCATAGTTTTCATTAAATAAAAATGATTGAGCCTCTGATGTATTTTGTGTACACAAATTGAGAAACTCGGTTTTAGCAGCTTTTTGCACATATGCTTCAGACAAACTAGTATTGACAGAGTTCAAAGAAATAGCATCAAAATCTCCAAATTTTAATGTTTCATAGATCGGTGGGAGATCAGCGGCAGTTTCGGATCTAGCCAGCTGTTCTTCCATCGGTTTGATTTCAAAAGTACACGAAATCAAACTGGGGTCGATGAACTTAATACGACTCTTAGGATTAATTTTAGTCAATTCGGGGACACAAAGATAGTTGTGGTTGAGTGGATGCTCAGCCGCACTTTCTAGTATCTCTCGTGTTATACCCAAACCTGTCCTAAGACGCGGCATTATGTTCTTAGCGATCACGCTTCCTAAAGTTTCAGGGTTCAGTTTCATCAAATCAATTGTTTCTCGAGCTTCAGCGTAGCTGTTTCTCAGAGAAGTCAACGTTTTCAACAAATCAGCAATTTGAATTTTTAGGGTTGATTCTGTGTGCTTCATGATCTCAATGTCATCCTGAAGTGACTTGATTTTGACCAAAAAATCTTTTTCATTAGCTTGAAGAAGCTCAACATGACTCTCGCTCTCTTTCGCTTTAGCATGCAACTCAAGGTTGTACGCTCGATAGCGAGCGACAGTATCACGACATTTATCAGTACATAAAGACGATCTTACCTCATCTGGAATTGTATCCTTCTGAAGTTCCAGAAGACGCTTGCTTGCTTCCGTCTCTATCTCAGATGGATTCACAGCAGTGACGTTTCCGACAGTGGGAGAAGACTCTTCAAGAATCTCATCAACTCCAGCCATTAGACAAAAATCCATTGGGAAGAGAGGGTCAAATGCAACTGTCCCATAATGATCCTCACCATCAGAGTTGACCATTAATGCATAGTCTGACTGGCTTGAAGGTTGAGATGATGAAGACGAAGTCCAGTTATAAATACCATCTTCGAGTGAGACTAATGCCTTTCCTTCGTTGTTGACTCCTTGAGCAGCTTGAGAGTTAGACGATCCAGGATGAGAGAGATTAGAGTTGGCATTCTGAGGTTTCTGATAGGATGAGCTGCTTTGCTTCTGATATGACTAGTTTCCATTGCTAGTTTGTTTCTGAAAAGCCTGATTACCTCCACCCGAGCTTGCAGGAGCATTCCACGTTCTAGGTTTTAGGCATTCACGTGCGAAATGTCCGAGCTCTTGACAGTTGAAGCATTGAGCTTTGGACTTATCAAACCCAATATTGGCATTTGAAGGAGGTTGAAACAACTTTCTCCCAGTCTTTCTAGAGAACTTCCTCGTTCTAGCAGCTATCATACCCATCTGCCACTTGATGTCGATCTCTTCCAGATCATCAGCAGAAATTTGGTCAAGATCTTCTTGACAAACAAACATTGTCTCAATGTTCCCAGACATTTGAGAGTTCATGCAAGCCAGGAAAGCATTGCACAAGTCTTGGTCCAAACTGGTGTTGTTAAATGAAATTGGTGCTGACTGCTGAAGCATGAACCCAGACGGTGGCTGTTGAACATATGTAACATTTGAAGGTTGATGAGTGGCATGAGATGCAAATACTTCAGTTTTGATAACAGCTGGTAAAGGAGATGAAGCAGTTGCAGGCAGTGAAGAGCCAGACGAGTTGGAAAACTGGAAATTCTCATCACAAGTAGAAGCAGCAAATGCAGCATTAGGAGCCGAGGAAGATGAGCCCCTTGTAGTCACATTTCCCATAAGTGACATGCCACTGCGTTCAACCGCTCTTACTTCATAGTCTCTCACCTTGTTTATCATATCCAGATAGTCAGCCTGAATCAGATCGGTACTTCCTATCAGGTAAGTGACATATGAGGCAAATTCCTGAGGAAAAGAATGCAGTATTTTCCTTATGATATCTCTAGAGTCAGGACGAAATTTCTTAGTAGTCATTTCGGTGATGATTCTGCAGAATCGATTGACATGTGTTTTAAACGACTCTACACTTCTATGAGCGAAGGTGTTAAAAAGCCAACTTCAATTTCTCAAGTCTTCTCTCCTTTGTAGCCGGATTGCCTTCATACTTTTTCTCCAAACCAACCCAGATCTCATGGCCTGAAGCAGCCTCGCGAAATTGATGTAGCAAGTCTTCATTCAATGCCATCTTTATACAACCCAATGCACGCATGTCAAGTTTCCTTTGAGCCCTTTCAGCAGGAGTCAGCGTATCCAAAGGTTTTGGAATCTTCTTCCTGTTGTTAGGAGGATCAGCAACAGTAGCAGCAGCAGTGCCAGTAGCAGTAGCTTCATCAATTTCAAACACAGTCGGACCTTCAACGATTGAAGTCAAAAGATCATAATCAACATACTCCAGAAACAGCACAAACTTCCCTTTCCAATCATCGAAGTCACTTGTGCCCATTAGTTTTGGAGGACGATTGTGACCTTGCATGATAGGAGTAAACTGATTGCCTTCAGCCATTAGAAGTGAGAAACACGAAAATTTAGCACAAACTTGCTAAATAGACTAACGGTTCGGACGGATTGAACGCTTTGTTCAAAATGCTCAAGTGCTTGTAGAATGCTTGAAGTCACACAAATCCTACATTCACAAACATTAACAAACATAATTAGTCATTGACAAGTGAGATTTCAGCAAAAAATTTGAAAAGTCAAATTTCCAGACTTAGCCAAAATTTGAACAGCTTGTTCTTGAGTAATTTCAAATTTCAAAAATCAATGTTGAAAAACTCAATGTCTAAGATCATCAATAGGTTCGAAATTCATGTAGGATTACTTTACTCAACTGACACAAACTCCAAAAACCACTCTAAATGACCTAATTTGAAGGAACAGTAAGATTATGTGAAGAACACCAGAAACCACTACTTTTAGCCTCTAAAATCTTCAATACTTGATGTTTTTGAGAGAGATTAGTGCCAATAGGTTCGGTTTTACTAGTGTTAACCTCGCCATTCATCAACTTTAACAAAGAATCAACAGAAAAACAAATTTGAAATTTTTTTCTCAAGAACAGACTTGCAAAATTGCGAACTGTTCATGGCTGAATCTTAGAAATCTGACTATTTTGCTTGAGTTTTCAAGAAATCTGAGTGAACCATTGTGTTTCTTGAGTGATTTCTACCAAGAATCAACTCAAACAACAAGCAAATCCATCCAAAATTGACAACTCATATGAGATTTTCTCCATTTTGAAAAAAATAACTTCAAAAATGAAGAATATGGCTCTGATACCAATTGTCAGGACCAGATTTGAGCAACATGTTCTCATATGATTCATCACACAAGTGCGGAAATCATGTTGTGATGGTTATTCTAGATGAATCTGCATCAATGTTCACCCATTGATGATTACTAAAGCTCAAGAACACACACTAACACCAAGAACACACACACACAAAAGCTCTCTTGTAGGATATTCCAGGAGTGCCGTCCCTCAATAGGGTTTTCTCAACTATATATATACTACAAGAGAGCATAGGACAAAAAGAATATTTGACACACACAATCATTGCCTAGATTTCTGTAAAATATTCTATCAGCATAGACAAGTTCGCTAGGCATTAGACAAGTTCGCTAAGGAGTAACAAGTTCGCTAACAAGTCCGCTAAGCACAAACAAGTTCACTAACAAGTCCGCTAAACACAAACAAGTTCGCTAACAAGTCCGCTAAGCACAAACAAGTTCGCTTTCAAGTCCGCTAAGAATGGACAAGTCCGCTAACAAGTTCGCTAAGAACAGACAAGTCCGCTAACAAGTTCGCTAAGAGCAAAACAAGTTCGCTAAGTAAACAAGTCCGCTAGGAACAAATCAAGTATGCTAAGACAAACATTAAACAAGTACGCTAAGTGTTAAACAAGTCCGCTAAGATCAATTATCAGAAGTTTGCTAAGAGGAAAAACAAGTACGCTAGATTCATATAAAAATGTTTCTAAGTACAAGTTCAAAGTCTATTACAAAACAAAGTATCAAAACTAAATAGGACATCAAAAATGGTCTTCACCAGCAATACTCAACGGTGAATAGTTTGTGTTGCCAACAAAATAAAAAAAAATAGTCTCCAAATGTGAGATGATGATTTTTCTTGTAGAGTGAGTCATGGATTTCTAGAGAGAGATTGAGTGTTGTTATGATTTCTTGTAACTAATCATTCGGACTAATGAAATCATTCGACTTGATCATCATCTTTCTTATTTTATTGATTATCCTTGATTCTTCTCATTCATCATCTTCTCTCAGGGTTTTCGAAACCGATCTTCATTCTCGCTCAAAGTCATGATTCTTGATGTGAAAATCGGTCCTGACAAATGGTATCAGAGTGGGTACCAATCAGATTCATCTCACCGTGAATCTGGTCACTCGAATCTGGATTTTGAGCTTGAATGGGTGAAGATGATGAAAACTCATTTTTTTTAGACTTTTTCATATTTTTCTTCATTTTTGGATGATTCTTGACAGATTTGATGTTTTGGATGTTAGATCTGGGTCCATTGACTTCATCTAGATGTTATTTCTTCTTCTACATGTTCAAATCTGTGAGGAAAATGAAGATCAGAGCTGATTTTTCGTAACAGTGAAGTTCTTCACGTTTTTAGGGTTTTTGAAGAATTTTGGGCTTGATTCTTGGTTTTCTAGGCTATTCTTCATGTTTTCGGATAAGGTGAGGTATGATTCTTAGTGGAAAACGCATTCCGGATCCATTGGAAGCATCCATTTCGTCTGAATCTCAACCGTTTGAGCAGATCTGGAAAAACACACACTAGTGCGAGTTTCATGGTGTTCTTCGTGTTCTTAGGATTTCCAGATTTTGAAAACTGTTTTGATCCGAGTTTCTGCTTTTTATGTGTTGTTGGTGGCCACAACAATGTCGTGAATGGTTTATTATCATATACCGTGCATCATAACGGGTTTTCCTATCGTTTCTGTGTAGATTTAAGTTCACCAAGAAAGGGTTTCCTATGTTCATAATTTTTCCAGATTTTGTTCATGTTTTTGAGGTTTGAAGATTGTCCTAGCGGACTTCTTATGTTCTTAGCGGACTTGTTGAAGTTCTTAGCAGACTTGTTTAAAGCTTAGCGAACTTGATATCTTCTTAGCGAACTTGTTCCTTAGCGAACTTCTCAGACCTTTAGTGGACTTGAAAACAGCTTTAGCGGACTTGTGGAGCTTAGCGAACTTGTTTCTGGGTTTCTGCTCGAGATCGTTTCAGAATATTTTGATCGTCCAAGTTTGTAGAGGATGATCATACGAGCCCGTTGGTACAAAAATCGTCAAAAACATATCAGTTTTGAGGGAGTTATAGAGCAAATACGCTTTTCCGGCGAGCTGCGTTTTTCCGGTGGTTTAATCTGGCCGTTTTAGGGTTTCCAAGGTAGAAGATGTCCAGCGGTGATGTGGCAGCGAGAGATTGGTCAACACAGAATGTCTCTCTCTTCGTTTGTCGCATCCCAGGTCAAACCTCCTTTTGCTGTCGCATGCCCATTGGTGGAGAAAAAGTAGTGGGTCTCAGTTGTCACTTATAACCGTTGAAATGAAAAACGTGTGGGACCCGTCTGCACACAAATGAACCATTGGAGGCATGTTTCTGTCGTGTGCTGCTTGGTTGAATCCCATTTCACATGGATCCTTGATCTTGTCCATTGAATCAGCTCCAAGATCAGCCGATAGATCTTTCTTCCTGGCATTTTCTGATTGGCTATTTACCTTTCACGCGGATCAGCTCCTCCTGACCGCCAGATCACTTCTTTTCCTGCCGTAGATGAGATTTTCAATTTCAAATCTGATTGGTTGGAAGTTTCTCACATGGATTATGGTCTTGTGTAAGAGCAATCTGATTGGTCAGCTTTTTAGGCACATGGATCATGGTTTTCTTGGAGATTTAATTAGACTAATTAAATTTTTAGCAATATTTCGTCATACGCGGGTATTTTTCTTATCGGTTTTTAATGAGACTTACGAGTTAACGCCCGAACGGAATTGTGGAATTCTTTTTATTAGTGTCGGGTTTATTCCATTTTATTGGGGTTCTCGTTTATTTGCGTCACGCGCATGTTGCTATCGACCACTGACGGATCGCGCCGTTTTCGCCCGTTCAACTCAGAAATCTTCACAGAAAATCATTCCGAGCTCAGTTTTCTTCGCCCAAAATTACGAAGACTCCGGTTATGATTATTTTATGCTCGGGATCTCAGATTTTCACAGATTTGACACTTATCTTTATTTTCGCATCCAACCCAGTCACGCGGAACACAAGATGTATTTATGGATCATTCTCAACTGTCAGCATTCGGCTTCCGGTTTTTCGCGAGATTGTCCGATTTCAAGATTGTTTATCTGGTTTCTCTAGGAAACCGATCAAGACGGTTCGACTCTTCGCATCTGATTTTCACGCTTCCGAGTTGATTTTTTGGAGAGATTTAGAGAAATAAGGGAAATTATTATGGATTTGGATATCGGGGCGATTATCCGGAGTTAGAGCATTTTCAGTGTTTGATTGGTTTATCTGATTCAGTTTGTTGCGGTTTTGACTCCGAGATGTAGCATTTTCTCAGTATTGTACCCGACCGCGTGAACCGAGTGAGCGGAACACTTGGCTCTCAACTGGAGCAACAAGAACAGAAGAAGCTTACTCAGAGGAGGAATTTCTACGACAAATGGCTTCAGGTTTATCACTTATTTATTGAAGATGTACGGCAAAGAGGTTCTTCAGCAATTAAACAGATTTGAAAGCATCAGTCAAGGGGGAATATGTTGGAACTAAAATCTATGTGACTGACGCCATCAAATCTGTTTACCAAAGCATTCGACTGAAGAATCCATGTGAATCGATTTAAAGACGGGTTGTGATGCTCGAGGCTTGCAAGATTGGACCGAAGACCGTTTTCTGGGTAAGTCAACAGTTCGGGTCAATGGTCAACGTAAAAGTCAACGGAAGATCGGTTCGAGCGAGTCAAGCTTCGGATTAATTAAATCAACTTTGATTTAATTAATATTTATGTTATTTGAGTTAATTTGTATTTTGTTCAGTTTTTATGTTTTTCACTTGTTAGTCACCCTCACTATACATATAGTGAGGGTGCCCATTTCAAGAGAGAGAGTCTCAAGATGGATGGATGATTTTCTTTAGGATGTTGAGTCTTCCATTCTAGAAAGAGAGAGTGAGTCATGGATTTCTAGAGAGAGAGAGTGTGTTGTCATGATTTCTTGATTGTAATCATTCGATTAATGAAATCATTCGACTTGTTTATCGTCTTTCTTGTGTTTGATTATCCTAGATTCATCTCCATCATCATCTTCTTTTTTGGGTTTTTCGAATCCGATCCTTGTTCTTGCTCAAGATCAGGATTTTGATGTGAAAATCGGTCCTGACACCTGCGGAACCAGTGTTGCCTCCAGCGCCATGACTCTTGCTGTGAAAAGCTCATGTACTGCTATCAGATGCTGGATGGTGTTCTCCTGCGATCGCACAACATTCGTCAACCTG
This sequence comes from Deinandra increscens subsp. villosa, assembly GCA_039602395.1. NCBI lineage: Eukaryota > Viridiplantae > Streptophyta > Magnoliopsida > Asterales > Asteraceae > Deinandra > Deinandra increscens. The sequence continues at coordinate 60,329,096 of JBCNJP010000007.1, read as the reverse complement.
AACACCTCCTCACGGAACAACCCAATGCTGTAGTCCAACCGATCCAGTTCCCCCTCGTCTTGACGACGTCCAACAGTCACGTCATTCACTTGCTTCTACAAAGCGTGAAGACCATTCTTCAAATCAGCCACATCGTCTACCACAGGAAACATACATTCCTAGTGACGAGCAGAATCCGCTACCAGAGCTGCGAAGGACTGCTCCGGCGGATAAGTAAGTCTAGCAGTGTCGGCGAAGTCTTCATCTCAGGCGTAACTTCGTCAACAACTGGGGATGGCACACGATAGATCTGGATAATGTCCTCCAGATAAGCAGGATACGTCCCCTAATCATGAACGTTCAGCCGCCTTCTTCTGATGACCGGTGAAGCAAGAACCAGCTCCATTGATGCAGCCACCACGGGTGTCTTCCCCTTAGCTCCCGATAACGCTCTAATATCAGATGGCGCAAATGACATGCCTGCAATATACATCCCATGTATATTACAGTAAGTAGCTACCCTTTTGTTGATACACGATATGGCAATGAGCTTGATCAGACAAAGACACGAAGATTTCAAGTTTTGGGTCTGATGGCCGAACTCCGCCCAAACCTTGGCCGAGCCTTAGCCGAACCTCAGGTTCGGACAAGCCAAGGAGTTTGGACACCTGTAGGTCTATAAATAGATTTTGTTTGTGTCTTTGTTAGTGAGTTTTTGAGAGTTTTGAGAGTTGAGTGAACTTTTGTATGTGAGATTGTGTGTGTACTCTGATTATCGTATTATCACGTTTTAATGAGAGATTGAGTTTATTTACATTGTTTTGTTTGCATTCTCACGTATATACGATTATTATCGACAAACCGATCCTACGCTCAGCCACTTTCAAGTGGTATCAGAGCTATCTGGTGCTGTTTGGCTTAATTTGTTGCAATTCGTGTATTCAAAGTTCGTTTTCAAGTTGCTCTCTGGAAATTTATGTGAAGAACATCATGTTTTGTGTCAAAATTCCTTGTTTCTGGTTGCTTTTGGTCATCTGAGTGCTTAGAGTTCATTTGTGAGTGTTTTCTGGTGAGATCTGAAAAGTTTCTGAAATTTTGCGTTCAGCCGAACCTGAAGTTCGGTGTAACCGCTCCGAGTCTTGAGTTCGGAGTGAAGTTCGGCCATCTTTTCGATTCGGTGAGAGTTCGGAGAACTATCGGAGAGAGTTTGGTGAGAGTTTTGTCTCGGAGAGAGTTCGGACTAGGATCGGAGAGAGTTCGGAGTTATCATGTTCGGTGACAAGTTCGTAGGGAGTTCGGACCTTGTTTTCAAGTTCGGTGAAGGTTCGGAGCAAGTTCGGAGCTTATCTTAAGTTCGGAGCAAGTTCGGTGACATCAGAATCTTGAATTTTTCAAAATGTCGGATTATAACGCGTTTGCTGCTATTCAATCGCATATGCTAACATTACTGAATTACGACAATGAAATCGGGACGACTCAGAAAGTTCCCAAACTTCTTAAGTTTGAGGACTATGCTAATTGGAAAAAGAGATTTGAAGCTTATATCGGCACAACGGATCCAGACCTATGGATTGCTATGGATACACCATATGTGTATCCTGTTGGTGTGAACAACGTTCCTATTATGCAAAGGAATCTGGATCTTGAACAAAAGGCTGATTTTATTAGAGAGCAAAAAGCATATGGTTTGATAAATCAAGCTTTACCTAAAGAATTGTTACACCAATTTAAAAGTTGCAAACACTCTAATGAATTATGGACGACACTGAAAGAAAGATGTGAAGGCAACGAACAGTATAAGAAAAGTAAGAAGAAAGTGCTAAACAAGGAGTTTGACAACTTCAAGCATTTTGATGGTGAGGGCGTTCCAGAGTTAATTTCAAGATATTGTCACTTGTTGTCTGAAATGGACAATGTCCAAATCAAGAAAGATGATGAAGAGCTTAAGGAGAAATTGCTAGAAGGTCTGCCATCAAAATGGGAATCTTATGTGCTGATGATCATGAATGATAAGGATTATTCTGAGTTGACATTTGTGAAACTGTTAGGAAAATTGCAAGCTAGAGATCTGGAAATGAAAAATGTGAATACTACTCCAGCAGCGGTTCAGAATCCTGATGTTTACTACGAATCAAATGCAGCAACAATATCAGGTAAGACAGCGAAAGTAACAAGTACTGCACCAACAACAGCCTTTGTAGCTGGAGGTCTACCTGGACATGTTTCAAATTCGGGAACCAGAATGGGTTTGCATAGTGGTGATTACAATTACAACTCTAGAGGAAGTAGCACATCAATTCCAGCAAGTAATTTGGTGAACACGGGAAAGATGGCTATGTCTGTTTCAACAACTGAAGATTATATGGCCCTTGTTTCTGCTTTAGTGTCATCTTATTACGGTTTGATAACTGGGAATGTTAGCAATGCTGAATTGACGGAAGAAGACTATGATCAGGTGGATCCTGATGATTTGGAGTTAATGGATATCAATTAGCAATTTGCCATGCTGGCTAGGAGAGTGAAAAGATTCTTAAAGAAGACCGGTAGAAAACATCTGAACTCTGGTGGCAGAATTGTTTTTGATAAATCAAAAGTGAGATGCTATAATTGTTCTAATTTTGGTCACTTCGCTCGTGAATGCTCTCAGCCGAAAAAGCAAGAATATCAAAAATTCGCTCCCAAATCAAATGCTTCTGGATCCAACAATCCTTCGAGTTCAGGGAGTACTTCTAACTCAAAATCTAATCCTGAATCCACAAAAGCTCTTGTATCTCAAGCTGATAAAACTTATAATTGGGGTAACCAATTCGCTGATTCATCTGCTTTGATGGTTACACATGTGCAGGATGAAGACACTATGACTGAATCCACTGAAGATGAAGGTGAAGTTCATGGTGAAGCGAATGGTGAAACTTTTGTTGGAATCAATGCTGAAGAAGAAGTCTCGGATTCAAGGATTGATCATAATTCTGTGTCTGAAAGAAAATTTGCTTTCATGGCTGATTTGTTTGATGAGAAGGTCGAGTCTGATGCTATTCTCTTGTTAGAAAAACAAGTTAAACTTCTAACTGAGGAGAAAGAAGCGTTGATTCGAGAATGTGAAGTAGCAAAAGCCGAAGCGCTTGATATAGCAAATGATTTCAAAAACTTATATCATAAAAGTCTTCCGCTGAAGGAACGATATGAGAAAGCTCAGCAGAATGCTGTAGAAATTGCTGATAAAATGCTTGCACTTCAGAAAGACATGCAGAAACTATCGGATGAGAACACAAGTCTGAAACAAGAGATCGGTACATTGAAAAGGAGAAATATCACAGAGTCAGTTGCTCTTATGGCTTATTCTTCTAAGGTAGTTTCGTATCCTTTAATGTGTAAGTCGTGTGATGATTTTGCTACTGCTAAGAGTACGCTCTTAGATGAGAAGACAAAACTTAGTGATCTTTTGTCAGTAGCAAAAGCAGATAAGAATATATACAAAGAAAGGTGGGAGGGAACAACCAAGGAGTTATTGTCAGTACACAAGCAGTTACGTTTGCCAAAGTTTGATTTTTCAACTTAGTCTGAACTGCTTGTGTCTGTACAAAAGGATTTGGCTGCCAGTCAGAAACATGTTGCAGATCTAAAAATAGAAGTTTTTGAATTAAAACAAAAATTGGATTATGTTCAAGTTTCATCTTCTTTTACAAATTTTCTTTATAAAACTGAAAAGGCAGATGTTTCTGGTAAGTTGAGTCAAGTCCCACCTCCTGTGAATATCACAAATGGTCCGTCTGAAGAGAAACTGGATGTTTCTTCTCATGCTAAGCAAACCAATCATCACTCAGCTAATTCAAAGTCTAACAAAAATTCAACCGGAAAATCTATTTTGGATTCGACGGTTGATGAACTTTTTTACGATGTCTCAGATTTTGATAAAGTTGATGATTTAGTTTCTGAAACAGATGTTGAATGTTCCAAAACCACTCCTTCTTAAGTTTCTAATCCAGATCACAAAGATTTGATATCAAAACATGATTTTCCAACGATTAAATCTGAGCTTACGAAATTGAGTGTATTCGAACAAAAACAGATTGCTCGGAGCAAATCTGTTGAAGGTAAGAAAGTTAAATATGGTGGAGTTGGATTTGAGCCTTTGGCAAATTCAAAAATTTTTGAAAAAGGGTCTTCTTCTAAAGATTCAAAACCTGCAAAAGCCAAGGCTAGCAATCTCACTTTGAAAACCAATTTTAACAATTCTAACAATGTGTGACCTATCGATTAAAAGGATCTAATCGGATTTATAGTGACAAGGAGTTTCCTTTGGATATGGTCAATCCGAATTTAATCGATCAAATTTTTGCGTGCAAATATGATCCTGCTTATGATCCCAAAATGAGAAATGTGCCCATTAAGAGGGGTAATAGCAATGTTAATGTAATGGACACATTTCATTCTGAATCTGATTCAGGGTTGGTTAACAGAGTGAACACTTCTGTTGAAAAATCATTAAACAAAAAATCATCGAAATCAACCGTTCAAACACCATCAAGAGGTTTTTATGATCAAAGACAACCAAATTTCAGAAAATCGAGTCCGTTTTTCAAAAAGTCTCAATTTTACAATGACGAAGGATTTTATGATGAATTTGGGTGTGGACCGAATCAACCTGTGTTTGGGAGGGGTCCAAAATGGGTTGATTATGGAGGTCAGAATGAATTTGATTCAAGGTTTGGTGGGCAAAGAAACAGATTTCAGAATTACACGGATCATTGTTTTTCTGAAAATTCTTATGTAAGAGGTCATATTGGGTATTGTGATGATTTTTCAGGAAACGTGTCAGGATATGAGTCAGGACATAATGATGAGTTTGGAAATTGTTATGTGCCTAATCGAAAGGGTTTGAAACCCAAGACCCAAAAACGGGTTGTTGAGTCCGAAATGGATGATGACACGAGCAAAAAAGTCGTAATAGATAAAAGAAAATGTTTTAAGTGCAAAGCTCGTGGTCATACATATCGGACTTGTCCGTTGAAGAAACCAAAATCCGGCAAATCTGACGTAGAAAAATCTGATGATATGTCTGAAGGTTATCAGACTGATACAAAGAAGAAAGTCAGATTTGTGGATGAGCAAGGCAGAGTTTATTTTAATAATAAATCTTCAGATTTTCATAAAAATGAAAAGAAATCAGAAAGTGAATTTTCAAAGACTAAATCAATTTTGAAAAATTCTGCTGCAAGCTCCACGGGTTCTACAACTGATGGACATAAACCTAAGGGTTCGTCCATGGCTGGTAATGACTTTGTTGAAGATGACGGTCGACCCAAAGCTTCAAGCTTGGGTACGTCCCAAAACCAATCTTCTGCTGTAATTTATGCAGGGATCTTCACGACAACTGATGAATAACATTTGGGTTGTTGATAGCGGGGCATCTCGGCACGTGACCGGCGATATTTCTTTGTTGCATGATGTGAAATACTTTGACGGAGGTAAAGTAACATTTGCTGGAAACAAAGGAGGTCAAGTTTCACGAATTGGTAAACTTTCAAATGGTGCTGTTACATTCGAGAAGGTTGAATATGTTCAAGAATTAGAGTATAATCTTCTGAGTGTCTCCCAGATCTGTGACAAGCAATTCACAACTGCTTTCACGGAGAGTGAATGTTTGATACTGAAACCTGAATTCAAGATTCCAGATGAGTATGTGGTAATGCGAGCACCGCGATTCTCAAACTTGTATATGCTCAACATGAATTCAGCAAAAGCAACTGTCGCGGGTCAATGTTTCTTGTCTAAAGCATCCGAGAGAGATTCCATTATGTGGCATCATCGCATGGGGCACATCCATTACAGAAAAATGAATGAACTTGTGCGGAGGGGTCTTATCGAAGGGGTTCCAAAGCAACAGTTTGTCTTCAAAGATGTGTGTGTGAGCTGCAAGAAGGGAAAACATAAAAGAAAATCCCATCCACTGAAGAAATACCATTCAATTGAAGTCCCGTTAGAGTTACTTCATATTGATCTGTTTGGTCCGGTGAATCGACAAAGTATTTCTGGGAATTGGTATTGTCTGGTGGTCACTGATGAATTTTCAAGATTTTCTTGGGTTGATTTTCTAGTCTCTAAGGATGAAACTTCAAGAATTCTCATCAATTTGATTACAACACTTGAATCTTGGTATAAAATGAAAGTACGAAGAATTCGTAGTGACAATGGCACGGAGTTCAAGAATTCAGCCGTGAGGACGTTTTGTATGGAAAAAGGGATTGTGCATGAATTTAGCACACTATACACACCTCAGCAAAACGGCGTGGCAGAAAGAAAGAATCGCACAATTATTGAAAAAGAGCGGACAATGTTGGCTGATGCTCAATTGCCTGTTCCATTTTGGACAGAAGCTGTCAACACTGCGTGTTATGTGCTTAATCGAGTGCTTACTATGAAGCGTCTTGGGAAGACATGCTATGAATTATTGAAGAATCTTAAGCCGAATCTCGATTATCTAGAGCCTTTTGGGTGTCATTGTACCGTATTAGCTTCTGCGGGAAAATTTGATGTCAAAGTCTTTAAGGGGCTGTTTGTCAGATACTCACATCAAAAGAAGCGAGTATTTAATAAGCCGAATGGTACGGTGGGTGAATATTTCCATGTGGATTTTTAATCCTATACTTTACCACCCAGAGGTGTTGGACCGGACTGGTTGTGCGATTATAAAGCTCTTTTTGAAAATCTTGATTCGAAGCCAGAGATGTCGGATGAACAACTTACTCGAGTTTTCATTGAATTACAAGACTATACACTGGTTCTAAATATGCAAACTCTGCCGACTCCGATAGTGCCTGTTGCTGATGAGTACATGACCGAGACTTCTAATGATTCGACTATTGCTACTGATGATATGTCTTCAGATGATGATAGTGAATTTCATGAAGCCGTGACACATCAGGTGGAAATTCCTGCTCAACAACTAGATCCACAAGTTGATGCTACTTCAAATGAAGTTGAGGCTGATTCAACTGATAATGTGGTCGATCCACAAGTTGATACTATTTCAAATGCTGCAGATGTTCAAGGCTGATGAAGAACGGTCCAGCTGTTGCCAAGGGGGAGTTTGTTGATACACGATATGGCAATGAACTGGATCAGACAAAGACACGAAGATTTCAAGTTTTGGGTCTGATGGCCGAACTCCGGCCGAACCTTGGCCGAGCCTTGGCCGAACCTCAGGTTCGGACAAGCCAAGGAGTTCGGACACCCGTAGGTCTATAAATAGATTTTGTTTGTGTCTTTGTTAGTGAGTTTTTGAGAGCTTTGAGAGTTGAGCGAACTTTTGTATGTGAGATTGTGTGTGTACTCTGATTCTCTTATTATCACGTTTTAATGAGAGATTGAGTTTATTTACATTGTTGTGTTTGCATTCTCACGTATATACGATTGTTATCGACCAAATTGATCCTACGCTCAGTGACTTTCACCTTTGAATAACGGCATGGTTAATTCAAACAAGTACTACTCGCAGGTAGATGTGACAATGTGATAGAGAGATATAGAAATAGCAACAATAGCATAGCAAGTAATCAATACGTATAGTCATATGTATATACATATATATCAGCATAAAACAAAACAAGAGAACTGCGTATATGTGTGTCTATGTGTGTGTCTAACTAACTCTAGTCATAGTTGCATCTAATGCAATCCTAAGTTCGCTATGACTGACAGCTCTGAAACAACTCTGTCACACCCAGGGAAAACCCGCCGCCCTCGGAGGCTCCGTGGACTTGGGGCGTGACTGGTGGAGCGACCGTGACCACCGCGACCACCACCAGGATCTGAGTCGTCAAACACTTCGAACATCTACATGCTCGACTCAACAACCAAAACACATTTTCAAAACAGATTTTATCAGAGTTAAGCGATATTAACCAGAACAGTGCGGAAGCATTTATCAAGTTTAGAAAACCATTTGCGGAAGCGACAAACCATTAGTTATAAAAAAACGTTGCGGAAGTGAAGCATAAATAGTTTAATAAGTCTTTCGCCCAAGGCGATAAAACAAGTTTAACAAAAACATAACCAATGCAGACCAAGTACCAATGATCCTAAGCGTGCGTGCCTTAGCGACTTCCTCCTAAGAACCTGAGAAGAAACATGTAAAGTATCAACACAAGATTGGTGAATTCACAGAGTTTAAATAGTAGGAAACAACTTTTTCCAGAAAATATAAGTTTAACCAGTTACTCTCAACGAGACATAACCCAATAGGAATTCCATTCCTGATAACAGTTTACCAGATTCAACAATGAAAAGCATTTTATATACCTGGGTTAGCTATAATACGACATTTGTAAACTAGTAGGTATTCGTAATCACCATAACTGACAGCGCGGGCAGGGTTTGTCAGACCCAGTATATCAACCAAACATTTCCCCCTTATCACTGATATACAATGGCTTATGCTATTAGTGGAAGGACTCCCTTGCATTTTTTTTTCGTCTACTATTCACAAACTAGTATATAAAACAAATAAGCAGTTGGAAAACTGTAAAAGTTTACCACATGTCTTCTCCCCTAAAAGCGTTAAATAGTAAAAGTGGGGCCATGAACTCACCTTAGGGTGCAAATAATCTATTCCAAATCAACCAATCACCGAGAAGTAGTGAAGACCTCCTAGACTTCACCTATGACACATAATCGTGTAAGTGTAGACCGTGTTTGACCGAACGTCCCGAAAACTTGCGGACATTGGATGAGTGGACTTGAAAATATATTGGTGATTATATTAATGAATCTATATTTTTCCTAACATGTATTACACATATAATACGTTATATGGCTAACACATATGCATTACAATTACTTACAACGTCATACTGCGTATATGATGTACGATCGACAGAACAATCATACAAAGTCTTGTCATTCCAACCAAGGTATGAGACTTGGGACTTGTATACCCGTATAACTCATAACTAACTTGACTAATAACATGCACTCATTTAATCACACAGTCACATACTCATGTTCATGTATTTCACAACTTCGACTAACTATTTATTTTTCCTTTCGAAAATATATATTTACCGCATACGAGCAAATTATCTAGAAATATCACAACGTCTACTCACCTTATTCCATATGGATCATCAAACAACATACTCCAAGTCATAACATAATATGTTAACCACATGCATGCATACTATTATATTCTGAAAAATAAAAATAAATGATATTATTACATAAATAATTTCCCTCAATTAATCCGCATGCATTCTATCATCAACCATGCAACTTTATGATGTCTCATGCATCCATATTTATGTTCCACATGCCTTAAATAAAGATCGATCACAAATCATGCATCTTTATTCCTGATCTAATACTTACAATCATAAAAATCGGGTTTTTATCGAAGATTTCACGTAAAAATCACAACTTTATATTACAAAAACCCTAGATCTAACTAGATCTATCATCTAGCACCTAGATCCATCATAAAAATACCAACTTTAACATCATGCATGCATCTAGATCAATATGCAAGCCCTAGATCTAATAGATCTCAACACAACTCGCATGAAAATCACATTTTTAATCACACAACTCAAACTTCATGCAATAGATCACTAGATCTATGCTCATCATCATCATATAGATAGGAATCAGCCCTAATCCATGTAAAAAAGATTGAACCTTGACAAGTTTAGAAGACCAAAACATGAATAAACACTTACCGAATGTTATTGGATCGAAAAGGATGATTTTTGGCTTGGAAATTTGAAAGAAAGCTTGAATCTTGGTTAGAAATGATGAAGATATGAAGAGAGCATGGGTTAAGGGCTAATGACTCGTTTTTAGGTGATAGAATGAGGTAATGGTGGCTTATGGTGTTTAAATAGTGGGGGTTTTAGGGTTTGCCCGACTGGGCGATTTACGCATATCGCTTCCTGCTTTAGGATGCTCTAGGCGATACGCGTAGATGCTTAGTTTCGACAGCCTTTTGACTTTTTTTGACTTTTCACGTTGAGGTTTTCGTCACGGTTTTCAATGATTTAGCTTTTCCTCTATTCACCATTGGTTTTATCACATCGAATACAATAAATTCAAGTATCAACATGTCATATAACAATTTTCAATTAAGCAGTTAATTTCACATACCGGTTTTCACATAATTCACAATATTCACCAGTTTTCAATATATCACCAGTATTTCGAGACTCCGACTCATGTGTGACATTTGTGTAGTGTTTTAAGGCTACTAGACTCTTCTAATACCTTAACTAGCATACTACGCCTATATACGCACGTTCCTGTTTCACCGGATTTATCAGTTTCATTCGTTTTTGAGGCTCGGGTCCCACCCGAAGGGCCGGATTGTCACACATTTAAATGAGTAGCATTTTGTTAGCTTCGTTAAGTGGCCGTTAGATGATGCAATGATTGATTTAATTTTTCTTTTTTTCCAAACTTATCCATTATAACACGTTAATCTCATTATTTTTCATGTGTTATTCATCCGCGCTCGGTTGTTAGAGACTCGAATTTTATTATTTTTCGTAATTGCGTTCGGGGTCTCTATTTTTCTTAATTTTTGGCACATTTTCTCGATTAAAGTGGCGATTTTGTGATTTTTCACAAGTCACTTAAATTGAATTATTCAAGAAATATTATCACAACATGGCTCTTGGATCTTCACAACCGTTAGCATTCGATTTCAGGTTTTTCATGAGATTGACCGATTTCAAGATTTTGAAACTGTTTTCTTTTAGGAACCGAGCGAAACGTTAGACACTTAGATACTTTATTATTACACTTCCACGGCATTTCATTCAGAGAGACTTAGACAAAAGGGGAGATTGTTTTGGGATTGGATTATCTAGGTTGAATACTTGGAGATATGCACTTAAATTAGGTGCTATAGCGGATAGCGGCCCTAGTAAAAAATTGGGTCCAAAACATAGCGGTCACAGCGACCGCTATTTTAGATATTTCGGTAAAAAATTTGGTCGCTATAGCGAAAAATTCGGTGTCAAGTTTTTTTTCCATTTAATGAATGCGTGTTCAGCCCAAAAGCCCATTTTAAAACATATAGATCAGCCATAAAGATTATGATGATGATGAAGAAGCTGAGCTATAAACCACATTGAAACAAATAGATCATCTATTAAGTATTAATATTGTCAATATTTTGGTGTTTTATGTTTCTTATATATATACATATATATAATTTTTTATATATATTAAAGTTACCGCTATATCATATAGCGGTGCTCAACCGCTATTTGATTTTGGACCGTATTAACCGCATAGACTTGGAGTTAAAGTTGTTGGTCCCGAAAAAACAATCGTTCACGATATCGTAAACACAAACAAGTGCGGAAACCTTGTTTGTGAGTGATTCGACAAGAAGATGATGAAATAGACTTGATATGAGATGAAGAACTAAGTAACACAATCAAATCTTGAATGGAGAAAAATCAATCTTCTATTAAAGGGATTTCACGATCGTAAATACAAGAGATAGGCATAAAATCGTAATCGAGAACTAGCTACAATCATAAACTACTACCCTTACAAAAGCCCTAGTCATAATCATAAACCCAAGAGGAGTAACCGGCCCATGAAGCCCAAATCGGAAACACATATATCCCATGACAATGCAAGCCTCGCTAAGTATAGCCCAACAATCTTCCCCTAGGCATGAACCATTAGAGTGTCTAAGGAAGAAGCAAATCAAATCGAAATGTGTGAGACTCCTTCCTTGACCACCATTCACGTTCCACAATCCTATTTGCTGTTCCATGAAAGATTCCCATCCTTATAGCATTTTCATAATTAAGCTCATCACCAAGAATAGGTTGGGTGGCCAGGAGTTTGATATCACGTTCTCCAAACCTCAGCAAATCAACAGGATCATAGAAGCGGAATCTCGCATCTTCTTGCAAACCACCACCACCTCATGAGTTGTTGGATCATAAAACCAATTATCAAAATTTCTCACAAGCGTACCATCTTCAATCTCGTCCAACATGTTGATCACTCGAGTTCTTTTGGTGGGAGGTTGCCTCACTTCTCCAACAGGCTCATTCGTGACAGGATCAGTTCCAGTTTGAACCCATCTTGATTGCTTGAGGTCAAAGTTAGCAAAGTTTTCCTCAAGATGGCTCATCAGATTGTCACGAACAAGGTCGCCATGTGCATTTCTCCATCTGTTAATGAAGGTTCCCTCAGCAAATTCCTCATCTCTGTCTCAGTCCAGGAGTGAAATTGACCCCGAGTTCTGTAGTACTCCACTGGACTATACCCATCTCTGATCACAGCAAACAGCTTCTTCTCACCATCATAGTGCCAGCACAGGATAGGTTCACGACTCCCCCTTTTGTCAATTTCACTTTCTCCCACATCAATTGAGTACAGCTTAGGGGGAGGTCCCTGGAAGAAATCCTTGAACCAATTTTCATGGCTTTCTGGTGCCTTTGAGATGAATCTTCCTCCTCGAACATAGTCTGAGATCTCAATGGAGTCATCACCTTCATCTTCTTGCACTACATCAGCAGTTTGGGCAACCTGTGAAGAACTCTGGGCATTTGAACTATCAGTCCCCTTCAAATCTTCCAACTTCTTCCTTAACTCAAGGAATCCAGCATACAAATACCCAATACTTGCTTCATTCTTGCTCTCCTTCTCCTTCAACCTCTTGTTTTCTTCCTTCGGTTCTTTTATCTCTCCCTCTCTCTTCCTGTTTTGAGATAAAAGGAAGTTGATTTGAGGATCAGCACTTACCCGAAGGTCTACCGGGAGATCACCAGTTTGAAAATTTTCTCCAACAAGTGTTGGATATGGACGAAAGCTTGGAATGATTGGACCCTGGCTTGATTCAGTAGAAACATTTACTCTCACTGGGCTGGGCTCAACAAACGAGCTATCAACTTCGAAGAATTGCCTTTCCTCACGAACTGGGTTGTGTTCATTCAGAATAGGACTTTCAGTTTGAGTTGGAGTTAGCTCTTAGACATCGGCTTGATCATCAACTTGAGAAGTGCTCTCAACATTTGCAGGCTCAGACACTTCATCATTCTGAACATTTGCCCTTGATGATTCGAACACCATCAGGCTTGAGCTTGTCTTTTGAAACTTAAACCGGATAGATCTTGGATTAGATTTCTTCCTTGGTGAGGGTTCACGCATAGGATTAGGTTCTGCAAACACATCATCATTAGCAACATTAATGTTTAACTCTTGTGGGATTGTGCCATCACTTGAAGAAGAACTCAGATCATCCCTTGTTCTCTTGTGGCTGATTGGCTCCAGATCGCCATATATGTCATCTGCCAAATTCTCATCTTCTGGGAAAATATCATCCATCACATTCTCTTCATCTAAAGGTATATTCTCTGGTTCCCCCTGAACATCCACTAGAACATCATGATCTTCAGCAACAAATACATTGACTGGAGGTTCTTTAGGTTGTGGATCTGCTTCTAGTTCTTGTTCCCTTACAACCTCAGGGAAAGCACCTCTTTTAGCCCACTCAAGTCTTCCTTGAAAAGTGCTCTTTCCCCTTCTATCGTGGGTTTGCAAACCAAAAACACCATCATCCATGAATTGTATATCCAGCTTCTCAACCCTTTCCTGAATCATTGGATACTTTCTCATAACCACCATGTGTACAAACCTTGGAGTCATGAGAAATTGTTCTCTGTCACTCAAATCAGCATTACCCACCCAATCTAAGAGCATCATCTTCGAAAAGTTAAATTCCCAATCCAAAGCCAGTGCAACAAATGATGTGCCATGCACCTTGTTCAGTTGATCGAAGCTTGTTCTCTTGCCCAAGAATGATTTCTGTAAGTAGTGTGCCAAACACCTCTAGTAGTGTGGCAGCAGCTTCTTGAAGATCGGTGGGAATTTTCCTTCATACCCCAAAAGACGTGCACCCTCTAACACTACATTCTTAGAATATTCTATTTTGTCTTTTGCTCTATCAGTAATATTCAACCCCTTGCGAATATCTTCTTCAACGATCTCGATTCTGCGGTTTTGAACAGTTGCAGTAATCCTTGTTTTATCAAGATTCGCCCTGGCAGTTCCTGTCAGGACCGATTTCACATCGAGAATCTCGATCTTGAGCAAGAACAGAGGTGAGATGGAGGAGAGACGGGATGATGAGAATCAAAGATAAAACATGACAAGTAAATGATAAAACAAACGATTCATTGATTATTGTTGAATGATTACAACGAACCGAATGATTACAAACTCGTCATTGGAAATCCATGGTCACATTGGGTTGAGCTCAAACCCAAAGTGTGACTCTCTCTCTCTAGAAATGATAGCTCACATCACTCATTATTCATCATTATTCATCTTATTCATCATCTAATGGAGCTAACCCTTCCTATATATAGAGAGCCCATGTGCTCACTAGCCCACTAACTAGCTAACACACATACAAATGAGCAAATACAAATAAACAAATGACATAATTATTATTAATTAAATCAAAGATGATTTAATTAATATGAAGCTTGACTCGCTCGAACCGATCTTCCGTTGACTTTTACGTTGACCGTTGACCCGAACAGTTGACTTTTCAAGAAAACGTCTTTGGTCCAAACTTGCAAGCCTCGAGCATCACAACCCGCGTCTCTGAATCAAATCACAATGGATACTTCAACCGAATTATTCGAGAATAGATTTGATGGCGTCAGTCATACTTATTAAAAGTTCCAACAATTCCCCCTTGACTGACGCTTTCAAATCTGTCATACTGGTGAAGAACCGCTCTGTCGTGCATCTTCGAAGAATAACTGATAAACCGGAATCTTTCTGTTGTAAAGGTTCCCCCTTTGAATAAGCTTCTTCTGTTCTTGTTGCTCCAGTTGAGATCCAAGTGCTGCAGTTCACTCGGTTCACACGGCCGGGTACAATACTAAGAATGCTGAACGTTGGAGTCAAAATCACAACAAACCGAATCAGACAAACCAATCAATCACTGAAAATGCTCCAACTTCTGATAATCGACCCGATAATCCAGTTCTATTATTGTTCCCCCTTTTCTCTAGATCCCTCTGAAAACATCCGATGCGGAAGCGGAAAATCAGATGCAGAGAGTGGAACCGTTCCGCTCAGTTCCGAAGAGAAAACGGTACTGAAATCCTGAAATCGGACAATCTTGCGAAAAACCGGAAGCCGGGTGCTGACAGTTGTGAATGATCCATAAATACTGAACTTGTTCCGCGTGACTGGGTTGGATGCGAAAATAATGTCAAATCGGTGAAAAAACTGAGATCCCGAGCGTAAACGAGAAATTTATTCATAACCGGAGTCTTCGTAATTTTGGGCGAAGAAAATCGAGCTCAGAAAAATATTCCGTGAAGAATTCTGAGTCAACCGGTGCAATTTGGAATGAATCTGAGAAGACCGTAAATTTTATTCAAGTAACGGCCTTCCGTTAGAGATTTAACGGAATATTCCAATATTTAACTGAGATTCCAGTTAATTCGGTTAGATGACATCAGCACTGCATCAGCTAAACAACTTGAAGTGAGACATAACGAAAAAGTCGCAGACTTAACCGAGAAGCGAAACCAGTCCGTCAGTGGTCGTTAGCTAACGTGGCCTTGACGTCAACAAAAACTAGAAACCCGGTCAATAAATGAAATTAATCCATGACCACTAAAATATTTTCAAAATTTCGTTTCGGCATTATCTCGTTATTCTCGTAAAAAATTGATGAGAAAAACCCCGCATTTAACGAAATAATACTGAAAAATTTATTACTTTAATTAAATCTCCACTAGAGGAACCGTGTGCTAAGAAACTGGCCAATCAGATTTGAGGTTCAAAATGATCCAACGGATGGAAATGGTGGCTGATTTACGGATCAGATCATAATCCGTGTGATAGGAACGCTGGCCAATCAGAATTAGCTTGAGAAAGCACACATGAACGATCCTACGGTGGATATCTGATCAATCCTACGGTTGGAAAGGCTGCATCCACGTGATGGCTTGAGGACCAATCAGGAAATGACAGCCACAACCCTTTCAACGGTTGTCTCCCCTTGTGGGACCAACGCTTACTTTTTCCAGCTAATCACAAAGGGACACCGAGAAATCTTATCAACGAATCTTTATTGCAGCTGGGTCCCACGGGCTGATTCCACCAATCACCACACGTCAGCCAACATTCCTTCAACGGATACATTATTTGACCAGGGCCCACGCGAATTCTTCTCCACCGTAATTAAGGAGAGAGAAAATTCATTGCAGACCAGTAACGCGCTGACACGTCAGCTGTTGTCTTCATCATCATGCGAAACCCTAGTTTGGTCGGATTCATCACCGGAAAAAACGTATCTTCGCCGGAAAAACGTATCCGAGCCATATCTTGCTTAATACTTGACGAAATCCCTCGTTTTTTATGTCGTTGAACTCGTAATCGCATACCCTACAATCCAGAACGAACAAAAACTTCTGAATCTTATGTGAACGAAGACCCAGTTGTAGAGTTTAGATGAGATCGCCAAGATACGAGGTCGCCAAGCTTTATTTGAGGTCGCCAAACCCAGATCACCAAGGTTACTATCCAGATCGCTAAGGCAAAGACGAAATCGCCATGAACAATCTCGAAGTCGCCAAGTGCATCTTCAACAACGTGAAGTCGCTAAGAACAACTTCAAACCTTCAAACAAAATCCAGAAAAACGATGAACACAGTCAAATCTGATGCGAATTCGATGTCCCAAACTGAGATTAGACCACAGATTCGTGACCGATTCGTGAAGATTAGCTATTCATGACAATGTTTTGGCCACAAACAATCCATCAACAGCAGTAAATCAGATCGAATCAGCTACTAAAATCTGGAAAATAACCAAGAACATGAAGAACACGCACAAACACCGTCGAGTGTGTGTTTTTCCAGATCTGTCTAAAATGTTGCGAATCAGGCGAAACCGATGCTTCCAATGGATCCGGAACGCGTTTTCCATCAAGATTAGTACTTTATTTCATCCAAAAACAGTAAGTATAACACCAAAAACTCAGAATCAAAGCTCTAAAAATCTTCAAAACCCCAAAAACGGGAAAACTCTAACAGCTTCGTTTTTCTTGCTCAGATCTCGTATTTCTTCACAGATTTGAACATATGGAGCATGAAATCATCTCTAAATGAACCCAATAACAAGAATCTATCATCAGATTCATCCAGAAATCATCAATCAGCTCCAAAAATAAGAAAAAGAAGAAAAAAGTCTCCAAAGTGGGTTTTCCAATCAGCACCTCATTCAAGCTCAAAATCACAGATTCGAGTGACCAGATTCACGGTGAGATGAATCTGATCGGTACCCGCTCTGATACCATTTGTCAGGACCGATTTCACATCCCCCAAGATTCTCTCACTAGTTGTTCATCTATCAGCACGTGCGCCCTGAGAGCATGATTGATTTTGCACACATTCATCCTAGCAACAAGAGAGTAGAACAACTGCATGTGTTTCTCTGGAGGGTCATCCAAATAAGCAGGTATGCAGTGGTCTCTTTCAAAGTGGATCTCTTCATCAATCATTTCTTCTGCCATCTGAGAAACCGAGACAAATGCATCAGGCTTAATCACATCATTGAGCAATTATGTTTGTTAAAATCATCTTCAAGTTCAATTGATTATTACATTATCCTTTTAATTTCTAAAAACTCAATTGAAACTTTTAAAAGAAAGCATTGGATTTTGTTCCGTAATTTTAACAAAACATACTAAAAAAATGTTCAATATTTACTTAAACAATAAGTTTGAAAACATTTTGTAATTATTTGATTGTTTACGATTTTAAATCAAAAAGAGAACAGGTTTACGATCCAAAATGTGGGTTCACGATCGGGTCATAAGAAGTCCATCGTAGCTCCGGTTGTAAACGCTAAGCCCGATCATAAACACCCTTGGTCGTAATCGCTCGGAATCGTAAACCCCGTCCAATCATAAACGCTGATCGTAAACACGGATCGTCGTCTCCTTCCTCACGACGATCGTAAACGTAGACGGCCGCCACTGAAGAACCTGTAAGCTTCATGAAACTCATCAAAACTCAACGTAGATGCAAAATAAACATCTAAAACTACCTTTTAAGTACCACAAACACAAAATTGGCTTCTAAACTCGAGTAATCGACGAGAATCTTGAAGAAAGAAAAGCTTAGCAACTGGGTGAAGAAAAACACACAAAAACTCTGATCAGACTTACAATCGAAGATAAAGTAATCGATTGAAGTGTGTTTCGAGGTCGAAATGAGAAGCCGAAGGCGGTGGTTCACTCGATTTCTACCGATAACGGTCGGAGATAGCCGGAAAGTGATTTTCCGGCGAGTGATGCGGTGGTTAGGGTTTCGGGTGGCTGAATCGTAAACGCAGAGAGAACAAGAGGGGCGATCGTAAACGGTGAGAGGGGAGTGAGAATCGTAATGGGTTTTGAGGGTTTTGATGAGAAAAATTTTCATAAGTCCCCCCTCATGTTTTCAAAACATTTCAAACAAGCCCAAACCTTACTTAAAAGAAAACACTTGAATAATTGTTAAGTTTGAAATTTTGAAAACCACAAAACTTCCCCTCAGACTCATACCCCGAGTACCTGGTCTTGATCATAAAAAAATGAAATTTTAATCACTCGGAAACTAAAAGAAAGATAAAAGCATAAAACAAAGCTACCTATTACCGAGACAAAAAGATATACTTGCCTTGAAGCTGATGATTTTCATGGATCAAACCAGACATATCTTTGACTGAGGAACCCTTTTCAGCTTCTATTACTCGACGCTCTAGACGATTGCCAACATATTTAACCGCATAAACTCACATCTAGTCATTTTGAATTGCTTAATTATGGTACAATATTACCGTCATGTTTAACCGTCCCCACACCCAATTGTTCATAGCAAAACCTACCCAACCTCAGAGTTTATTGAGGATTCACAAACCCCCAACTTGAGGAACCATGCAACACCGTTATGACTACCACTTATTTCCTTAATTATCATTTGGTGATCAGGTCGGCCGCATAAGCACGCAGAGAAGACCAAACAAAATAATTATTTTATTATTTTTCTTTTTTTTTCATTTTTCTTTTTGTTTTCAATTTTTTTTTGTGGTGTTGCCATAACAGCAGAAACATGGCGTGTGAGAGAGTGAATACTAGGTAGATACCACTCTCAACCCATTTTTGCTGGGACTCAGTTTTTTAAACCATGTAAACTAGGACGGGAAACTAAACATATATAATTAAGTTTACTGCACTTACATTGATGATCATAGTTTTGGGTTGAGCTTACCGACATATCATCTTTGAGCAATCTTTCACTTTAGCTTTACGCGTGTCAGTCTCCGATTGTCTTGGACATTTATATCACTTCCTACCAACTCAAGACAAACACAAAAGACTTCATAAAAACCTCAAACAGATTTTCAGATTTTCTGAAACTATAACATTTCTTCCCCTGATTTTATAAGGCTTTTGAAACATAAACACACATTTTTTTTTCTTTTTTTTGAATGAATAAACCAAAAGTAATTGAAAATAATACCAAAACAAAAACAAAACTATGTACAAGCAGTTTTGATCAGGTCATTCCTCGAAGGCAATCATCCTTAGGCCTACAACACACATTTCAAAATTTGACGAGGAAGGGGTTTTGTGAAAAGGTCAGAAACATTTTGATCGGAGCTTACCTTTTCGAGCTGAATCAACTTCCTATCATAGCAATCACGAATGAAATGTACCTTGATATCTATGTGCTTTGTTTTGGAATGTTGAAGAGGATTCTTGACAATTTGCAGAGCAGCAGCATTATCACAAAAAAAAATGTAGTATTAAGGAATTCCATACCGTAGTCAGTGAGCTGATTCTGAATCCATACTATCTGTGAGCATCCAGCTGAGGCTGCCACATATTCAGCTTCTGCAGTTGACTTGGAAACGGTATGCTGCTTCTTGCTCTGCCACGAAATGAGTCTGTCTCCCAAGTATTGACACCCACCAGTTGTAGATTTCCTGTCAAGATCACTACCTCCATAATCACTTTCAGTAAATGCAAACAATTGAAAATCAGTATTCTTAGGATAATAAAGCGAGGCCTGCCCTTCAGATACCTAAAAATACGTTTAACAGCAGCTAAATGAGAGAGTTTAGGATTAGCCTGGAAACGTGCACACACACACACTGCATGCATGATATCTGGCCTACTTGCTGTCAAATACATGAGTAAACCGATCATTGAATGATACATGAATTCACTCACTGATTCCCCATCTGTATCTGCTGCCAGTAGAGGCCGGGATGCCATGGGAGTGGAGATGGACTTGGAGTCCTGCATCTTATACTTTTCCAGAATTTCATTCACATATTTTGCTTGATGAATAAGAATCCCAGATTCATCTTGTTTGACCTGTAATGCCAGAAAAAATTCATCTCCCCTTGATCACTCATCTCAAATTTCTTTCTCATGATATCCTCAAATTCGGTGCATAACTCTTCATTTGTTGACTCGTAGATGATGTCATCCACATAAACTTGCACCATAATGATATCATCTTTCACCTTCTTTCTAAACAGGGTTTGATCAACCACTCCCCTTGTATAACCATTTTCCACCAAATGTTTTGATAGAGTCTCATACCACGTGCGTGGAGCTTGATGCAAACCATATAGAGCTTTATCCAGAAGATACACATGATCTGGATGTTCCTCATCCACAAACCCTGGCGGTTGAGCCACATAAACCTCTCCATTCATTTCAGCATAAAGAAAAGCTGTCTTCACATCCATCTGATGCACTGTGAAGTTGAGATATGTTGCTATAGCAAGGAATATTCGAATTGCTTCCAATCTGGCCACTGGTGCATACACCTCATCATAATCAATCCCGTAAACCTGTCTGTGACCTTAAACAATCAACCTGGCTTTGTTCCTCACAATTACACCCGTATCATCTTTCTTGTTCTTATACAACCATCTTGTGGGTATAACTTTCTTATTTTCAGGCCTTTTCACTAGATGCCACACTCCCAATTTTGAAAATTGATTCAATTCATCGTGCATAGCCTCCATCCAACTCGGATCTTTAAGTGCTACCATCACATTTAGAGGCTCTATCTAGGAGATAAAACATGAGTGCATGCAGAAGTTGATGTCACCCATGCGGCTTCTAGTAGTGACACCTGCTGACACTGGTCCGACCACATTGCTAAGAGGATGATCTCTGTTGATTCTTGTGGCTTGAACATCTGGTACTGAAACAGAGATAGGCAGGTTGGTATTATTAATATTATCAGTCATACCTTGGATTTCTGACTCCTTCTGATCATCATGAGTTCCTGAAGATTCTAGAACATCCACATTATCATCCTTAGGAGCTGCTGCTGATACATTGTCACTAACATTTTCACAGATGGCCTTACTTCAGGAGCTGGAGCAATAATGTCTTCTTCTTCTCCCAGACTAGGAAACATATTTGAGAAATTGAAACCTTCAAACAATGACCCATAATCAAAGATCCAGTCTGGTCCATTTCCAGCATCAGTAGGATTGTCTTCCAACGAGTCAACATTGAATGCCTCAATTATCACTTTGGTGGTTTTGTTGTAGACTCGATAAGCACTATTTGCAGTATACCCAACAAAGTAGCATTCATCAGCCTTTGCTTCGAACTTCCCCACATCAGACTGAATTAGAACTGTGCAAGGACACTCGAAAGTCTTAAAGTACCCCACCTTTGGTTTTTCTCCATAAATAATCTTATAAGGCGTCTTCTCATGCCGCTTGTTCAAAAGTACCAGATTTTGCACATAGCAAGCGGTGTTGACTGCTTCGGCCCAAAAGAAAATTGGCAATCTTGCTTCACACAGCATAGTTCTTGCAGCTTCAATAAGTGTTCTGTTTCTTCTTTCAGCAACACCATTCTGTTGAGGTGTGTACGGTGCACTTTATTGCCTTTCTATACCTTTCTGTCCACAGAACATATTCAATTCAGCATTCTTAAATTCTGTTCCGTTGTCTTATCTTATTGCCTTCACTTTCTTGCTCATCTGATTCTCTATGAGAGTAACAAACCGTTTCACCAGTGCTAAAGTTTCATGCTTGTTTGACAAAAAGAAAACCCAAGTAAACCGAGAGAAATCATCCACAATCACCAGACAATATGAGAACTTGCTGATACTTTGTACTTGCATTGGGCCGAAGAGATCCATATGAAGTAGTTGCAACACTGACGAAATAGAGTTTATCATTTTAGAACGATGTGGTAACTTGTGCTGCTTCCCCTTAGCACATGCAACACACTTCTCAATTGACGTGAAGTCCTTGATGGGGAAGTTTCTAACATGCTCTCCATTTGCCAGCTTGGTCAGATTCTTCATGTTGGCATGTCCCAGACGACGATGCCATAACAATTCCAGATTTTCATTTTGCTTTGAAATAAGACAGGCCACATCAGATGGCAGAGGATTACGCATGTTAAGAAGATAAGAATTTTCTCGCCTTGGTGTACGCATCAAGACACACTCCTCAGGAATCTTGACTCCAGGCTTGAGAATAATACATTGCTTGTTATTGAACAAAACAGAATATTCTCTATCACAAATATGCGAAACACTGAGCAGACTGTGTGAAAATTCCTCAACATAATGCACATCAGAGAACGTCAAACTGTCATTCTTCACCACACCTTTCTTTCTAATCTTGCCACCTACTCCACCAGCAAAAGAAACACCTCCTCCATTGAAATCTTGAACCTTTTCCAAAAGTGATAAGTCTCCGGTCATATGTCGGGAGCAACCACTATCAACGTACCAGAGATTGTTGACAGTTCTTTTGGGTTGTCCCTACATGAATCAAAGATCAGTTAGAGTCGGGTACCCAGGCCATAACAGATATGGGCACACCCTTGGAGTCAATGGTTGACTAATTTAAGGGACATTCCTGATTTTGATTTAGTTACACTCAAACTTTGAGCGTTGACTTTTGGTTTCCACAAAGTGTGTTTTTGAGGTTTTGACACATTGGTTGAATTCTTTACAGTTGCAGGTTTCTTCTGTGGAGATGTGACCTTTTTATCTGCATGTTCCTTGACAGGTGTCCACTCAAGTTTCAATTTTGTTTGAACAACTTGTTTTGTTTGAGAAATATCTTTTGATTTAGAAACCTGTTTCTTAACCTTTGTTTTACCTTTAGGTTGAGAAATCCTTTTTATTTTAGATACCTGCTTTTCAACAAGTTCAGGTTTCATCTTATCTTTTCTTTGATAAACTCCTTTAGGTGTGTAAGTTCGTTTTGGAGTTTTGGCCACATTCCATTTTTCATCAACAGGCTTTGTCACTGGAGTTTTAGTGTTTAAACCCTTAGACTGTTGTGTCTTCATTGGTTTTGAACTCTGCTTCCCCTGAGACAAAGCTTATTGGTTCTGATTTTTATTTCCACCTGTCATCATTTTCTGCAACATACTAGTCTGTGGGTTTTGCGGATAGTATGGTTGATAATGTCTATTTAAACAATTTGCAGCAAATGCCCTGGTTTTCCATAATGAAAACAATTCATAAGTCTAGGCCCATTCACATGACTATAGACATATGAATGCCTTGGGTAAAATGACTTCCATTCAGGCTTATCATCCCATTTGTGTATTAAATGTTTTGGAACTTTTTCAGGTTGCGTAATTAAACAAAATTGTTCTGATTTTGATTTGTTCATTTTGTTAAAAGTAGACATAACCTGGGGATAAGGAACAAAGTCCTTGGGCTTAGACTCGCGACTAGCTTTAGTGTTAGGCACACGAATTTTAAAACCATTAACTACTTCATTAGAATTAGAAACATGTTTTGATGACACAGACAACACAATTGTTTTGACTTGGACGCATTAAGTTCAGACACAGATGCCAGAACATCGTCCTTAGGTAAATCAGAAATTAAACTACTAGACTCATGACACTCCTTGACTCTCAAGCATTCGGCATCCTCCCCAGAAACATCTTTGATCCTTACTTCATCTGCACATGAAACAAAAACGTCAGAAGAACTAACATTATCGTTTAATGGTTCCTGGGATGGACCCGGTTCACAAGTGAATGCCACTGTTTTATTCTGATTACCCAAACCATACGTCATATGTTTCTCATTTTCTAACTCCTCTTCAGTCATGGGTTTCACACCAACCAAAACACTATCTATGGGAGGTCCTGCTTCATGCATTTCTGATTCAGATCTATCTACCTGATCCTCCTCATAGATCATACCTATAATATCTCTAGACACAGGTTGGGGAACACTATTCTTAATTTTTTCAGAAAAGCTAATTCCTATTCCACCTTTATCCTTACCAAATCTAACATCAGTTATGCAGGTGAACAATGCCTTACCAGCTTCGAGCATTCTTTTGTTTCTCATCTGATTCACATCTAATTTCACTTGCATCTCATTGTTCTTATTTTTAAGTTCATCTAACAGCTTCCTAAGCTCAGCTATTTCTAACATAGCATTGTCATACAAGACATACTTCTGAGTGCCAAGGGCTTGGTATTTCTCTATGTCCAATTTCTGATCTTTGACTTTCTCCTCACTCTTTTCCCATCTACCCTTAAACGAACTTCTAGAACATTGCATATCAAATAATTATATCTCACTATTCTTCCAAAGTTGTCTAAGGCCAGGAATTAAACGTGCACAAGTGGGATTAGTACATACCTTTGTGTTGTCGACCTCGGCTGCAAATGCCTCCTTGTCTTTAACCAGGTTCTCCTCCTCATCTCCCGACTTCTCCTCAGTGACCACAAATGCATGCTCCTCATCAGAATCATTCTCCATCTTAGCAATCATAGCACGAGTTAGACTGAGTTCCTTTATCTGCGAAGCCCATTGATATTCCCCACAATCCTGCACAACCAAAGCCTTTGTCTCTGCCTTTCCCTTACCATCTCCAGCTTTCTTCTCTTCTGGTTTCTCCTTATTTGGCTTGGTGCATTCCCTTGCAAAATGCCCGTACTCATCGCAGTTGAAGCATCTGAGCTTGCTCTTATCAAAAACCCATTCTTATCTTATCCTGATCCTTCCACACATTCCTTCCAATTGTTGCCATAAACTTCTTGGCGTGGAAAACTACCATTGCCATTTGCCAGGAAACATCAAGCATCTCCACATCTTCAGGATTAATCTGGTTCAGTTCTCCTGACAACATCTCAGTAGGCACCAATGTTCCAGCCATAAGGGCATGATAACTATTCATAAACCCCATTCCAAATGCAAAGTTGGGATCATTTGTGGCATTTGCCTCATCAGGGTTGACTGTTCCACTAGAATTTGCTTGGGATCGTGTCACAAATGCAGTTGACTTTGAACTCGAATCATTTGCAGACGAACTTCCAACCTGTTTTGAGCCTACTTCTTCAGATAGGAGTGCCTGATTCAGTTTTCCCGCCATGCTAAGTGAACTAAGATGATTCAGCTCTCTTTGTTTATCATCAATCATCTTTGACTTCAGTTTGTTAATTAGCTCATCAACAATTAATTCATCCAGCTTGTTGTTGTCTTTGATTATTGAAATGTTGGTATTCCAGGACTTGGGCAAACTGTTCAAGAGTTTCAGATTTTTATCCTTCAGTCCGGGTTCAACGTCGTAGCTTGACATTTCAGTAATTAAGGACACAAATCTTTGAACTTGAGCTTCAAAGGATTCTCCTTGAATGTGATTAAACAAATTGAACTTCTGCTTCAGTCTTCTATTAAAGGGAGTTCACGATCATAAATACAAGAGATAGGCAGAAAATCGTAATCGAGAACTAGCTACAATCATAAACTACTTTTTGTATTTATACTACCCTTACAAAAGCCCTAGTCATAATCGTAAACCCAAGAGGAGTAACCGGCCCATGAAGCCCAAATCGGAAACACATATAGCCATGACAATGCAAGCCCACTTCTCTAATGTTCATACCTCACTAAGTATAGCCCAACAAAAGTATCTTTGAATATCGATTGATTTATCTGATTCGGTTAGTTGCGGTTCGATCCCCTAACACATGACTATAGTATTGTTTCCGACCGTGTGAACTATTGTGCCACAAAGGTTGAGTGTGGTTCCCGACTAGCCGAACGAGAACATGAGAAACTTATTAAGAATAGAAATTACTACAAACAGAAAATCTCAAGTTTATCATTTGTTCATTTGAAGATGTATGATAGAATGATTCTTCTTCCGCTTATAAATGGAAAAAAAATTTGGGTCTATTATTTTTTAAAGCATTAGTCAATGGGAATTTTTTTTTGGTTCTATTTGTGAATTGTGAGTTGTAATAAATGACCTTGTTTGGGCTTTGTCAACATATATGTTATTAAGTGGCTATTTAAACAGATCGAATTAATATTGTATTGACTTTGACTATTTAGTACATAATTTGTCTCTAGAAAAAGAAGGGGGTTTAAGTTGATTGTCACTTTGAGTCACAAAAGCCAACAATAATTTGTCTCTAGAAAAAGAAGGGGGTTTATGTTGAATGTCACTTTGAGTCACAAAAGCCAACAATAATTAGTGAATCTTACAAACCCCCTTTTGATTTGAGGTTGTGAGTGATGCAGTTGAGAATTTTTCATAGAATTGACTTTAAGGACCCAAGACACTGCACATTAAACAGAAGCAAACTATATATATATATATACTAGTTTTTGATACCCGTGCGACGCACGGATAGATTTTAAAGAAATGAATCCAAAATTTAAAATACTATAGTGAATGTAATTTGATAATTGGAATTAAAGAAAAAAATCAATATTAAAAAATGTAAGAAGTTACAAATTCGAAAATACAGACTTATAAACAACATTTAATGTTTTGTTTGTAACATGTCCGTCTTCATCCAATATAATAATTTACTATGGTAAATTTTAATAAATTATAAAAATTAAATACAACAATTAAGTTTTAAAGCGAAAAAGAAATACTTAGATTTCATTCCTTTTAGGTGTTTTTTTTAATAAATTGGATCCCTAAATTAGTTAAATCATCATGATTATATGCTCTTTGGAACTTTTACACATAATATAGGCTAATAAATCAAGTATTAATTTCAATATGTTCAATAAGAAAAATGTTCAATAAGAAAAGACTAACATAGAAAAATTATAACTTCAATCAGCGCCGTTGGAGACTTGCAAGCTTTATTAGACGATTTTGATTCCTTAGAAGCCCATATTAGACGATTTTGATTCCTTAGAAGCCACCATGGGCTTCTCGTACCATCAATTGAATAGCGGGAGAAGGTTAAATCTTTGGTAGACTTCTATGTGAGCAGATGCTAATTAGTTTTATAATTACACTTTTAAGGGAGCCTATGGTGATTATTAATAATCAAAACAGAAAAAAACACCAAGGTTTCTTGAGAGGCACAATTTCCCATCTGCTTACATTACAGAA
This sequence comes from Deinandra increscens subsp. villosa, assembly GCA_039602395.1. Taxonomy (NCBI): domain Eukaryota; kingdom Viridiplantae; phylum Streptophyta; class Magnoliopsida; order Asterales; family Asteraceae; genus Deinandra; species Deinandra increscens. Next base: position 60,301,694 of record JBCNJP010000007.1, on the reverse strand, counting down.
AGCAAATGTTATTATTTTATTAAAAAAAATGTTTTTCATCAATTATCTAAGTTGGTATGGTGATTGCTAATACTCCGAGCATAAAGGTTTCTTCAAAGGGGCAAATTTTCATCTGCTTACATTGCAGAACATATGGCTCGTAACACATCTTATCTCCAATTTCCATCAAACTGAATGAAAAATATCAATATGTTAAACATTTCTACAACAAATGAAAAGGCAAAAATAAACAACTGACTCAACGACACATTTCCACGTTATATCTAGCTTCTATATAACATGGTTTTGGAACTTTTGAAATGCTATAATAGAATGATAAATTGTAAGGTTATTAGTAAGATATCAAGATAAAACATTAAAAGGGCAAAACTGATTCAAATTGAGGCTGATATAACTTCTATATAACATGGTTTTGGAACTTTTGAAATGCTACAATAGAATGATAAATTTTAAGGTTGTTAGTAAGATATCAAGATAAAACATTAAAAGGGCAAAATTGATTCAAATCGAGGCTGCAAACGCGTGCTATGAATAGGTAATCTGTAAAAAAAAACATAATAGCAAAGTTATTTGAGATAGATAACTTGAGACTTACAGTTAGGAAGGAACTTCAGTAAGTGCCGATTGAACTTCAGCAAAGACCTTAAGGATTAATCAATGAAAATAATATATCAACATCTATATAAAGAGTGTCATGATATGGTATGATGGTAGAGTTGCACACTCTCATTTATGACTTTTTATCTCTTAATCAAGTTTTTAATTGAATTTTATGTCCTAGCACTTACAAATAGTAAACTTAATTTGCATCCATATGCACTGTCAAATTTTACCACATACATAATCATTTTTTAATATAACATTGAAGTTTCAGCACTACATATATCTTCTATCAGTAGTAGCAAATGAATTGTGTTTTACTACATAAAACATCCTAAAACATTCTATTTAAAAAATTAGAACTGGTATAGCTACTAACATAGTTATTTGACACACTAATTATATATTAAAAAACATTTTTGGGTCACTCCGAACTAACCCGTTTTGGCTCATACAAATAAAACATTCTTGACCCATCAGCCAACCCACACCACCCACCAACTTAGCATTGAAAAAATTTAGTAACTAACTGTGATTTTCACACCCATAATTACAAAGCACCTTGTGAACTACAAATTCATAGAGATAAATGAGAACCCAAACAGTGAGTTTATGAATATTATACCATGCTCTGTGCAAAGTTTTATTATCTGAGCAACATACTCGGATATCATCTTGATAGGATCAACCTTTTATTAAAAAAAAATAGATATTAGTATCATTCTAAACTCAATGGTTAATTTAAAAGTAAAATTTGATAATTCACCTATTCACCAAGAAACATACTTTGTACAAAATCGGCTAACTGCAAGTCATTGTTCTTGTTGGAAACCTGTTTTCATCAGAAATTAACATGTCAGAAACTTGAATCTAGTTATACCTATGCTTGATATATATTCTATGTAAACACAATTTTGTGTGGATACATTTGGTAGTTTAATCATAAGCTTCTATACCTGCATAAATTTTTTGAAGTATTTTTTTAACCATCTACAAACCAACTCAAGTTTTGAAATTTAAAAAAAGAAAAAAGAAAACACTATGCCCAATAAATCATTGTAACTAAAAAAATTTATGACAATTTACTTGCACTGATATGAGATGATATGATATATATTCTATGTAAACACAATTTTGTGTGGATACATTTGGTAGTTTAATCATAAGCTTCTATACCTGGATAAATTTTTTGAAGTATTTTTTTAACCATCTACAAACCAACTCAAGTTTTGAAATTTAAAAAAAGAAAAAAGAAAAACACTATGCCCAATAAATCATTGTAACTAAAAAAATTTATGACAATTTACTTGCACTGATATGAGATGATAATGACTAAATTTAACAATGGCCTGAAGTAGCATTTTTAATTTAACATGAGAGTAGTAGCAAGTTGAAATGGTTCTGCAAACACAAACATATTTTTCAGTTATGGATAAAAAATTAATAGCAAAAATTAAAGATGGCCTTTAGTAACATATCTAATTTATCACATATTTTTGTTTATGACCATAGCAAAATTTTTAGAGAAGAGGAAAGAAATTCAAACCTTATTAAATTGTGGCTGATAAAAAGATTAATCTGAATATAAAAAATGGATTGTTATGAATATTATTTTACCAAGTATGGCCTTTCAGGGAAATGGACAACCTTGAAGAAGCTTGGCATATTAAACTGAAAAATTATGTTAAAATTAGTAAATCAGTGACATTAAAAAGTTTACATAAAGAATTGTAATAAAACAAACATCTCAAACGCATGATCCTTTAATATCTACCGAATAAGATGAATATTTATCAAGAATAGGTTATAAAAATATCATTATACAAACATGATCTCAAATAAATAATCATTTAATGTGTACAAAATCAGATTATTATTTACCAAATTACTAAGCTCATCTTCTCGAAGAATGAAGTAAGTGACTCCAAATCAGTTTCAAAAATTTAGAATGAGTTCCAAATCAGATGAATAATTACAAAAGCATATGCCCTCTCTTTTTCATCAAGAGTGAACCATAAAAAGGACATATTCAAATCACAATAAAAGTTCCCAAATCATCCCAATATGTCTGAATCAATAAACATTTACACGAAATCAGAAGAATCCTTAGAAAAGCATACAGTAGGTACTCAAATCACAATATGGATTAGTTAATAAAACATACCAAGATCGATGACAATTATGCTTATATGCTTAGATTAACAATCAATTGACAGATGCAGTAATCATATAGAAAGAAGATTAACAGAATCATAAAAGATAGATGACAATTATATAGAAACAAAGATTAGGGTTTAGTTAAGAAAACAAAGATTAACAGAATCACTAAAAGATAGATGACAATTATATAGAAACAATTAAACTCGATGCTTATGTGTTGTCTATAAAAAATTAGGGTTTTACAGAATCAAATCTCTGTTACAAATCATATATCACAATGGACTGGATTTAAGACTTCGAAATCGTGACTGATTTAGATTAGAAACAAAGACTAAAAGACATCGCACATAAGAATCGAAGATTAACAGACATCGCACTTAAGAATCGATTAACATGATGTTCTTTAATATTTTACAATGAATCTGTGGAAGAGAAAGGCGTACCTTGAATCAACGAAATCGAGTGCGAATTGGTAGGATCGGATCTTTCGAAGGAGCAGATTCAGAGAGGGTTCCAATTCTGCTTGAAGCGAGGATGATTTTAAGGGAGTTTGGGAATTAGGGTTTCTAATAAGTCGGCTTATTTGTTGTGATTGTGGGTCGCTTTATTTTCTGAAAATCGGATCAGATCCGAGTCATTTTAGCTGGTATCATCTAGGCGGGAAAACATAAAAATGGGATGTTGTGGTGATGCCACATGGCCACCATTCTTTTCATATATATATTATATAGAAAAGCATACAGTAGGTACTCAAATCACAATATGGATTAGTTAATAAAACATACCAAGATCGATGACAATTATGCTTATATGCTTAGATTAACAATCAATTGACAGATGCAGTAATCATATAGAAAGAAGATTAACAGAATCATAAAAGATAGATGACAATTATATAGAAACAAAGATTAGGGTTTAGTTAAGAAAACAAAGATTAACAGAATCACTAAAAGATAGATGACAATTATATAGAAACAATTAAACTCGATGCTTATGTGTTGTCTATAAAAAATTAGGGTTTTACAGAATCAAATCTCTGTTACAAATCATATATCACAATGGACTGGATTTAAGACTTCGAAATCGTGACTGATTTAGATTAGAAACAAAGACTAAAAGACATCGCACATAAGAATCGAAGATTAACAGACATCGCACTTAAGAATCGATTAACATGATGTTCTTTAATATTTTACATTGAATCTGTGGAAGAGAAAGGCGTACCTTGAATCAACGAAATCGAGTGCGAATTGGTAGGATCGGATCTTTCGAAGGAGCAGATTCAGAGAGGGTTCCAATTCTGCTTGAAGCGAGGATGATTTTAAGGGAGTTTGGGAATTAGGGTTTCTAATAAGTCGGCTTATTTGTTGTGATTATGGGTCGCTTTATTTTCTGAAAATCGGATCAGATCCGAGTCATTTTAGCTGGTATCATCTAGGCGGGAAAACATAAAAATGGGATGTTGTGGTGATGCCACATGGCCACCATTCTTTTCATATATATATTATATAGATATATAGATATGTGTGTGTGTATTAAGCACTACAAGTTACTTAAGTTGATACAAACCAAAAACCTTTTTGTGATCAAGAATTATATAAACATTGAGATCATCACATCAATTTTATCATACATTCAGTGGAGTCGGCACAGCAGGAGCAACCCGATTTTCAACAGGAATTTCAGCAAATTCAGAAAGGATGGCCCGAAACTCGTCACCGCTCATTGTTTCTTTCTCGATAAGAACCTCGACTATCTTGTCCATGGCTTCACGGTTGTTTCTGATATGAGTCAAAGCGATTTCATACGCACCGTCAGAAAGCTTCTTAATGGCGCTATCAATGTCTTCAGCAAGCTTCTCAGACATTGAGTTTCTAGCCATCATTCTCATTATAACATCTTGACTTTGACCGGACCCATCCATAAGTGACCATGGCCCAATTTCCGACATGCCAAATGTCACAACCATCTGAAAACAAACAACCAGTACAAGTTTTAACGCCCTTTTTCTTCACACGGAAATAAAATAAGTTAGAAGAACAACAGAACAGATTATTTATTACCTGCTTAGCCAGACCTGTGATCTGCTGGAGATCACCAGCTGCACCAGTGGTCACCTCAGGCTCACCGAAGATGATTTCTTCAGCCGCTCTGCCACCAAGACCGCCAACAATTCGTGCAAATAGTTGCTGTTTGGAGATCAACGTAGGGTCATCTGATGGAATGAACCAGGTCAATCCTCTTGCTTGACCACGTGGGACCAGGGTCACCTTCTGGACTGCATCGTGCCCTGGTGTTAGAGTTCTGCATCACAACCACCACATTACTACCAGACTATTCTAAAAACAGAATAACAAAAAAGAATTGTCGTACGTACCCACATATGGCATGGCCAACTTCATGATATGCTACAAGACTCTTGCTTTTTCCATCTGTCATAACAGTTCCTTCCATTCCCGCAACGATTCTGTCGATGGAATCATCAATTTCTTTGGATGAAATTGCAGTTTTTGCACGTCGACCAGTCAATATAGCTGCTTCATTTAAGAGATTTGCCAGATCAGCACCACTAAATCCAGGTGTTCTCATGGCAATCACCTCAAGAGAGACATCCTTGTCAAACTTCTTATTGCCAGCATGTACCTTTAAGATCTCTGTTCTTCCCTTCACATCTGGAACGTCAACCATTACCTGATGATGCCAGATTCTTTCCAAGGTTAGTGACAAAAAATACAGTTTATTAGTGTGGAGCCAACAAGTAGCTACATGTTTTCACTTCATTTGTAAACACTCACCCAGCTTTTCAAAATTGTCATTAAAACCATTCAACTCTAACAGCATATAGCATGTTAATTTGAGAAACACAGTGACTTTTTGAAGGTGTTTGGCTGTGCATTTTGAAAGTGCTTTTACCTATTAATAAAACATTTTGAATGGATGTGCTTCTACTAGCTGCACATGTCTAAGAGAACTATCAGCAGAAATGAGTTAATGAAATATTCGAAATGTGTTATTGGTATCAAGGTCAGAATCATACCTTTATTACACACATCTAAAGACCTACTAGTTACAATTTTTTAAAGTTTATGACCAGTTTAAATATAAAGTGAAATCAGAAATGTAATAGCTAATGACATGTTTGACCGACAATGGATCAAAATGTTAACCTTTAAAGAAATAAAAAAATACAGTAAAAGGAAGCGGGTGAAATGTTAATAAAACCTCCTAATCAAAAATTTAGATTAGAAAAGAATTCAAAACTTTCAGATAAAAAGTGGAGCTGAACATGACGGTTGTAGCCGCCTGAACCTATTTGCACGCATGGTTGGTTACCCAAACGCCCATATTCCAACACCACTTAAGTAATAAATAATGATTTGAAGTGAAGTACGGGTACCTGTCTGTCAAATCTTCCTGGTCTCAACAAGGCAGAGTCTAGAATGTCTGCACGGTTAGTAGCTGCAACTACAATGATACCCGTGTTCCCTTCAAACCCATCCATTTCAGTCAAAAGCTGGTTAAGGGTTTGTTCTCTTTCATCATTCCCTCCTCCGATACCCGTCCCTCTTTGTCTGCCAACCGCATCAATTTCATCAACAAATACAATACAAGGTGCGTTCTCTTTTGCCTTTTTGAATAGATCCCGAACTCTCGAGGCACCAACACCAACAAACATCTCAACAAATTCCGAACCTGAAATCGAGAAAAAAGGGACACCAGCTTCACCAGCAATAGCTTTAGCTAATAGTGTTTTCCCTGTTCCCGGGGGGCCCACAAGAAGAACACCCTTGGGAATTCTAGCACCAACGGCAGTAAACCTCTCAGGCTTCTTTAAAAACTCAACGACTTCCATGAAATCCTGTTTTGCTTCGTCTACACCTGCCACGTCATCGAATGTAACACCCGTGTTTGGTTCCATTTGAAACTTGGCTTTCGATTGACCAAAAGCTAGAGGGTTCCCAGGGCCACCTGGACCTCCCATTCCACCCCCGGAACGTCTCGACAAGAGAAACAAACCACCGATTAAGATCAAAGGAAATGCTAAGTTCCCGATTAAATTAAATAAAAAGGAGCCTGAATCCTCTTGAGCATTATGTGCTGCAAAATCAATGTTTTTCTCCCTGAACTTTTGAAGAAGTTCTTGGCTGAGACCTGGGAGTTGGACCCGAACTCTCTGAACCCGGTTTCCCAATTCTGGAGAAACCGCCTCGACAATTGCTATTGTTCCGTTTTCAAATAAATCGACTTTATTAACTCTATCTTTGTCTAAATACTCCAAGAATCTGGAATAAGACATTCGTGAATTAGAAACACCTTGCTCATCAGCAGCAGCATACGCTTTCCCACTGCTTAACAAAGCGGGCCCTACAAGTGCCGTGTTCCCAAGCAATAATTTCAAAAACCCTCTTCTTCCTTGATCAGGCTGCTGACTCTTTTCAAGAGATGCTTTTATAACTGCTGCTTTTGGAACCTTGTGAAGAGATGGTTGCTTGTTGATGCTTCTTTTAGTAGATAAACAGTTTCCAACAATACATGCAGCAGCCATTTTAGAGAATCCTGGGACAGATTATATTTTAATGAAAAATTGTATAAGCATTTTAGTCAACTATTAGCAAAACACACATCACCTATCAAAAGATTTCTAAGATCTCTTTAGTACATACATACATACATACATGCTGACCCTAAATGCAAAAGATAAAGGTCTAATCTAAATAAGCATCCAGAAACTACTGTCTATGAACTATATAAAACAATTACTAAATGTGAAAACAAAAAGATATCAACATAACAACAAGATATAATTTTAAGTAAAATATTAATCAGGGAGCTGTAAACATTTGAATATGTTATAGGTGACTTGTGAAAAATTTTACTAGGCTTTTGAAGAAATTTTTGTTGTTAACATAACACAATAGCCACAAAACATATAGTATACCATCAGCCTAATTCTTCCATTCAAAACAAGCAAGAAATATATTTACATCTTCTATTTCAGATTCCAGTAAACATTATAAAAAGGAAGAGAATGAAATAACACAAATAGAACTGAGAGCTAAAACCCAGAAAATATACATCCCAAGATTTCACCAAGAAAACTCCAAAAGGAACAACTATTACACCAGTTGCCCCCACAAATTTATAGTTAGCAGTTGAAGATGATGCAGCTGTTTAGTTAAATTTTAGTTTCTCTTATCTTTTTTTAGTGATGCACACAAAGAAAGAAAAACATTAGACGTTATCTTGTTGAGAGTTTTAAAATACGAAAATCAATTTCTAAATTCCGTGAGGCCGTTTTCAACCAGAGAGCTGATGAATTAAAACATCTACCACAAATAATATCTACGATTTCATCCAATAGCGAAGGAATTTGCAATAAACAGCCTAATTTCTATATAACATCAACAATAACTAAATTTAAACAAGAAACTTACAATCGATCGATGGTGATGGTGTTTGTTTTGGTGTTGGTGTTGGTGATGGTGGAGAGAAGGAAGGTTGATTTGGGAGGAGTGATATAATAATTACAAGAGTAATGGGATGTGGTTTGGAGAGTGATACGTGTTCTTCTATCCATGTTTAAATTCCATCACGCCTCTTCCTCTTGTTTTTCTTCCCTTTCACATATATTGAGTTTTATTGATTATTGATATTTATATATTATATATTCCTTTCTTTTTTTGAACGGCAATAACATTAAATGCTAGCAAGAAGTTAGAACAAAATTACATGGAAAAATTGAAGTTACACCAACTTAACCAATCGATCAAATATAAGTTTTCCCCTAGTTTTTGTCAAAGTGTAGGACCAAAACTTTATCTCCCCGATAATATCCTCTATTCTAGAAAAACGATTGTTGAAATGCCTATCATTTCTAGATTTCCAAATGATCCAAAGCGTAGTGAGAAAAATGCAATGAATGGAGCGGTTTAAACCTTGGAGTTGCTCCACGAGTTGCATCTAGTAAGAATGTCTCGGACCGAAGAGGGAATCACCGGGGGGACCTTGCACCATTGAGTAATGCGGTTCCTAATAGAAAAAACACGAGGGCATCTAAGGAGAAGATGATCCGTGGTCTCCGGGCTTGAATTGCACCCCTCACAACACGGATTTAAAACAATACCCCGAAGAGAAAGGTTAGCCTTTGAAGCGATTTTATCCAACCCCGCACGCCAAGCAAACGCATTCACCTTGAGAGATATATTCCTATTTCTATTCCTATTCCTATATAATTAAACTACCACATAAATAACCCAATTCAACTACCACATAAGGTTAATATTAATATCTCCATAAAGACATAAACCACTTTTCTATCATATTAGCGTCATATCATCACACCAAACTCCCCACAGCTTTCACTAGTTATACATCTACCAAGACACCAAACCATTTTTTTAATAATAATTTATTCATTAAAAAAATCATTAATTTAAATAATAAAATCTGCATTTAAATAGATAAAAGAACATAAAAAAATTAAAATACGTATTAAAAAAATCACCAATATTCGTCATCGCTACTTTCTTTTTGAGATTCCTCGTCAATATGCGGCGGAATGGTATCTCGAACACGGTCGATGTGTTCGATCAAATCAGAGCGAAGACTCTCATGCGTATCCCAATTATGAATCTCAAAAACATTTGTATCGATTATTTCTTGAGGAGTTTCTGTTGGGTCCCGAGAGGGGCTCTTTAATAATGTTGGCACAATTTAATTTGAACAAGATAAACAAGTTGCGAAAAGTAAATCAAATTGAAAGACATCAATTCATAAAAGGGTTATTCTGTATATCTCAAATGTAAATAATGGTTTACACGAGTTTATAGTATAACTATGTAAGAACAGAAATAACTTTTCTATGGGAGTGATGTTGTAATTGCTTTGAGAAGATATTGAATTGTATGTTTGATGTCTTACTTTGTTTTGTGAAGTCAGCTTGCTATTTATAGGAAGATGTAGGAAGTTGTATTTGGATAAGGTGGTTGAGGACGGTTGATTTTAGAGTGTGTCAGAGTATATAGAGATAAAATGAAGATATTCAATTTATCTCTTTTTCAACCGTCTTCAACTGCTTTAGTGATTAATACCAAGTTGACATTCATTTTGCTTGTTCTTCACACAAAGGTAGAATTTGTTTTTCTCGTAATTTTTATCTTCTAATTGTCCAGAACTCCGTCAGGACTCTTCTTTGAAGACTATTGATGCTTCCCATTAGAAACTTTCTACAGAAATGAGGATTTCTGTAGAATTTAGTCTGTATAGAACTACTTCGGAATTTTAGGAGTAGTTCTGTATGAGTACAGAAATCATGTAGAAATCTGTAATTCATACAGACTTTCATATCCTTTATCTTTTAAGGATATATCTTATATTTTCTTCTAATACTTGATTGTTTTGTGTTATATTTACATTGTGTTCTAACAATCTCCCCGTAAGTATTTGAAGAAAATACACAAAAAGAGAAAGTAACATATGTATAGATCATTTTCATTGATCTTTTTATGGAATACAAAAGAAGTCTTGTCTATCATAATTTAAAATTTAAAAGTCTTTTCTGATTTTTTTTCCTACCAGTGAGTGAGTTAATTTCAAAGTTGTACTCTGTAGTACATTCTTCCAGTAGGGTTTTGTAGACAGTTCTTTCTTTTATCAGGGCATCAATTTCTGCTTTGATGACTTCATTGGTGTTGTTGTTGTTAGTCTTGCATTTCTCTAGAATGAATAGGAAGAATTCTAATGCCAGATTTGTATACTTTTGTTTATCTTTTAGCCTGAAGAACATTCTTTCTTTAGAGTGATCTCTGAAGCATATACCAGAGATTGGGCTGAGAAATGTTGTACCGGATCCTCTCCATGAGACTTCAGGAGGGATAGTCTCATTTAGCTTTGTTAAAAACAGTAGAGGGATGTTGGATTCTTTTGCTAATTCGACATCCACCTGTGCTTGTCTTCTGAACATCCTTTTACCAGCTTCAATTCCTTGGTATAAAGTAGTGCATACCCTTTTTAGTTTTTTAAGGTTGGCTTGAGAAGTACCTTATAAATGGCACCAACTGTATTGGGTTAAATTGGTGTAGGTCTTTATCAGTGAATTCCTTGATGCTTTGATCATTTGTCTTTACTTTGTAACAGTTGAAGTGATCTACCCATAGGTGTTTTGTTATAGGTTGGGCCTTGATCTTTATGAACTCAGTAATCATAGGCATTGTGTAGTTTGGATCTTCCTCAACTAGTGTTCCGGTGGTTCTGTCAAAAGCTTTTCTTAATAGGAGGCTCATTGTGAGTTTGTCCTCTTCTCTTTTGAGTAGTTTCTCTTACAGTTCTCTGACTTCTTCCTAGATGACTTTTTGCATATTCTGCTTTTCAGTGTAATCATCTTCAAAGACTTATCCAAATATGAAAGATCCAGCTAATGAGGATGATTGTATTTGAGTCTATTTAGCTGGGGTTTTCTATGTTGTTTCGGTGAAGAAGGGTTGAGAAGCATTTGTTTTCTGGGCATTCTTTGTTGGTGGCTTAGGGGAAGAAGGAAGTGGAGGAGGAGGCATGCCTTCATAAGCTTGAGATGAAAGTTTGCATTTCTTTGAGTTCTTTCTCTTTAGTTGATCTGTTTCATCTTCTTCTTCACTTGGATCATTACCTTGAAGTCTTGTCTTCTTCATTGGAGGTTGAACAGAGATTGTGATTAGCTTTCTTTTCTCATATGTTCCTTTTATCTTTTGTTTCCATTCTCTTTCTATTTCTCTCAACTGATCTTCTTAAAAAACAGTGTTTGATCTCCAGATTTGCTGAAGTCAGATGATTTCTTGTTAGTTTGCTTCTGACTGATTTTATTTCTTTTTGTGCCTTTTTAACTTGATTTCTGCCCATATCTTCAAGAGTCTTTTTCTTGTTTATTAATTCTGCAGAGAAATTTTTAATGATTTGTTGATCATCGCTTGTGTCTACATATTACAGCTTTTGAAGACTTTTGTTGATGTCTTCTGAAATTTTGTTGGCCTCTTCACTTAGTTCTTCTTTCCAGGTTTTCAGCTCATCTACTAGAGTGTTTAGTTGATTGGTGTTCTGAGTTGTGTTTCTTTCTACCTTCATGAATTTTTATGAGTTTGAGCACTTGAGGTTTCCTAGTTCATGAAGATCAATTTTTTGATCCCTTTTAAAATTAAATATTTTCTCTCTGATTGTTTGAGAGAACTCTAAGATGTCAGATTTGAGTAGGATTGTTAGAGCATTTTCTGTGTGACGTGTGTGTAGCGTAGTTAGTTCTGTTAGTTGGTTCAGTTAGTATAGTTAAATATTATACAAGGTAGAGTGCGATTATATCATAGTTAAGGGATATGAAATTACAATAATGAATGAATGTATTTCATTCATTATGTAGTTGCTGTTTAGAGAACATGGAGTCATTGAACCAGTATTTGCAAGACATCAGCGTACCATAGGAGGAAGGGCAGTGTACCGAGCTCTATATATATGTGTGTTGGTTAAGTTGTAGAGGGTAACAGAAAAACAGAACAAGAACAACCGAACTTACCAAAACCCCCAGTTACCTTTTCTCTGAGTCGATTCTATAGGGAGAGTTGTTGACCTTGTTATTCAGATTTCGTATTCATCATGGAGTTAATCTTTCATGTAATCTGGATTCAATCAATGCTATAACCGAGTTATATTTACCTTCTGTGTTCTTAGCTTTCGGTCCAATTTTCGGTGTACAAATCACTAGATCGGAACAAATCGGTTTTACAATTGGTATCAGAGCAATCCAGGCGTGATTCTACACAATTTTTGGATCGATATCTGCTTCAATTTGATCAAATTTGTTACGTTTGACTTTATCAAGTCAAACTACTCAATCTTTGAATCTGAAATCGGACTTTAATTAGATTGTTTTTGAGTTTTTGATCGATATCAGTCATTTTATCATATCAATACGAATCTATAGCTTATTTCATAATCAATTTTGGTGGAGATTTGATAGAAACTCTAAAATCACATAATTGTGTTCATCTTCATTGTTCTTCACGATATCTTCAATGGTAATATCTCAATTCGTTGTTGTTTCTGCTTAATGTTGGTTTGTACAGGTTCTAATTGATCAGTGGAAGCTATAGCAACAAGCAGAATCGATTTTCACCAACATTTGATCAACTTTCAGATTTGGAATTCACATTAGTTCGCCGGAGTTTATTTTCAAGCCTGAAAATCAAATCAAAATAGTACAACAATGGTGCTAGTTTTGTTCGTCTTGTTCATACGAATCCATCTCAACTTACAGAAGTAATTTTCGTTAAGAAACGAGAGAGTTATCGCAGTTTGAAAAACTGCGTTTTCGCCAGAAAAACGAACTTCGCCGAAAAATTCTGTTCTCCGGCGGATTGGTTCGGTGTAACCGTTTTCTGGTTCCCCGGTGATTGTTTTAGTGATTTCTAGTTCAAAAATTGGTTTGCCGGGTGTTTCTAAAATTGGTGGTTCGTCGGAGTTTCTAAAAAAAAAACTGGTACGCCAGATATTCTGAGACTGGTTGGCCAGAACTGTGTTCATCACTATTGAGATTGATGGAATCTTGATTACATGTCGTCTGTGTGATCTATTTCTAATTCAGTTGGAACATTCAGTTTCGGTTTGATTGAATTTGAAGTGTTTATCATTCAGAGGAAAAAAAACTCACATCGTCTTCTTCACGATACCTTCTAGTTATTTCATAAGATTTTCAAATCTTCGTCACTTTGTATGAAATTTGGTTTCATTGAATTAGGTACATCTTTGCGAACTCACTGGTATTGTCAGAATCACAATTGGTTAAGAATTCAGATCGCATATCTCAGATCACATTTCCGTCGCACCGTGTTCGATTTTGGTTTTTTCAGATCTTCACTTGAAACATATCAACAATGCATCTAGTTTGAATCGTTTTTTAATTTCGATCACAACCGTATCTTCAATTTTGTGTTTCGATTAGTTTTACAAGAGTTGTGATCAATTGAAGTTTATAACTCATATTAACTTTCATACGTACGTATGAAATGAAAAGTTTCATTTAGATCCTCAAAGTTTACAACTGTTTAAATTTGATTCGGTCATCTCAAAAGTGTCATTCGCAGCCTTCTGAATCTCATGTGATATTTCATTCTCAAGTTAAAAATATATATATATGCTTTTGAGAAGAAGGAACTAAATTTTGGTGCTTCAAAAGGAATAAACTTGCTCCTGATTAGTTAAAGAAATTGTGACACAACATTTATCTTTGATGGGATTTTCAAGATGGTGATTATAAGGGTGCTTCGGTGTTAAGAAGAGAGGTTGATTACTATTGAGGTTATTCAAAGGGGTCATTCATCAAGCAATTTGTGACACAAAAGTTATACATTTAGAAAGATATTCAACGTTGTCTCCAATCAAACGAAGATTTCATATTTGACGGGGTGATTAGACATTATTTGGTGATTCACATATCCGGGTTCAAAAGTCAAAGGTTGTGCTTTATTGTTGTGATTAAGAGAAGATGGCCGGTTTTTATTCATATTATTCTCTTGGAAAGTTTCAGCTGATTGAAAGCGAAGTTCCAGTGCTTCTTCATTTATATGATTATTGCAATTGGAAAGGTAAATTTGCGGACTTCGTGGTGGGTACATTAGGTGAATATGTCTGGAAATCAATTCAAGATGGATATGAGTTTCCTGTTCTAAATAATTCGGGTTAAAAAAGTACCATCTCCAAAGTTCTTATCAAGAATGACCGAATATGAGGTTAAATATCATGATAGTGAGAAGATAGCTTATTATGCTTTGATGAGGGCATTATCTAAAGATATTTTTTGGCAATTCAGACAGTATAAAACTTCAAAAGAGGTATGGGATGCTCTTGCTCAGGAATGTGCTGATGTTGAGAATATAACAAAAGCAAATGTGAGTGATGCAGAAACAACTGAATCTGGAAAAGAGATTGACAATGAGCAAATCTGTCAGAAACAAATTGAAAAATTAAGAAAGGAAAAGAGTTTGTTAATTGAAGAGTTCAAAGTTACAAAAGAGAATTTGGAGAATCGTAAACATACAGTGAAAGAAGTTACTGAAGACTTCGATGCACTTTATTCTAAAAGTGTGATTTTGAAAGAAAAATATGATGCACTTCAAAAGACTTGTGTTGAACTTGCTGATAAAGAACTTCGTCATCAAGAAGACAACACGGAATTGCTTGACGCAAAGACTAGGTTGATAGATGAGAATACATTGTTGAAGGAAAATGTTGAGATTTATAAAAAGAGGTGGACATATATAAAATTAGAGTTAACTAAGGAACATGCGTTCATAAGAAATCAAAAGATTGAGCTTGATTGTAAGTACGACGAACTTATTCAATGTAAAAAACAATTGGCAGATTCACAAGCTATGTGTCGAAAGCAGTTTGATGATGCTCAATTTGAGATTTTGGAACTTAAACAGAAGATAGATGGTTATCGGCATTCACCTTCCATAATTAGTTTTATGTTCAATGCTCAGAAAGAAGTTGATTATTCTGACGTTCCTTCCCCACAAAATTTTACTTCTACTCCATCAATCAGATCAATTGAAGATGATATGTTTGAATTGCATATCAAATTCATGCATAAAGCAGAAGAAGTAAAGAAGCTTAGAGTTGAGTTAGACGTGGTTAACAAAAGATTTGCTGAGGCACAAACAGTGTCACACCCCCAAATCAACCACTAACGGAGTTTATACCGTTAAGGGGTGCGAGCAAACCAGGACCACAACCATTAGTTACAAATACTAAACGAATCAGAGTAAAGTCCAAACATTAATAATAAAAACAGTTTAACAGTACGCAGCGGAAAACATTGTCTTTAGCACTAACCACGTGCTTTACAAAATCAGTGTTTAGAAATCCCAGTTTAGTTTTAAATGAAAGAAGAACATCTTCATGTGCCATGCCAACCTCCAGCGGATACTCCTCAACGATCTGCAAAAGTGAAAACCACACAAGTGTCAACCTAACGGTTGGTGAGTTCACAGTGGGCTTGTCATGCAGTGGCCCGGTCTCATACATCATAATCGTGTAAACATATTCTTATGTACAATTTAATTGTGAAAAGCAATGCTTAATGATAACCAAAATCATAGTATTGTGGTTTAGTAAAAGTATTGTTCGTAACCTACGTTATCGGGTATGTACTAGTTTTGTATAGTTAAAGTGCTCAACCGATATCGCGGGTAGCTAATCCGTTGTTCCATGCACTAAGGAAGTTTGTACCAAAGCTGACCGATAATTGTAGTGGCAGCGCCATCATCTATTTTGTTTTGCGGACCTACGTCATCGCGGCTTTGCCTCCCCCGTGTCCTCTCGGGACCACGGTCAGATAAGCTGATATTGTACCTCCGTGCACCTCCAGTGTCACGAGGCGGAGTTTGTCAAACTCCAGTAGATCTACCCAACATCCCCTCGCTTTACAATTAATGGCACAATTAAGTTGAGGACTTTTTCAGTTAAAAGGCAATCCTTAGAAATCATGTGATATCATGTGGTTTAGACTTTAACCTACACTAGCCATATTAAAGCGGTTTACTTTGGGGTTCTTATGAATCCCGAAAACATTTTTCAGTTTCGTTTTAGAATTAGTTGTTTAAGTAATTCACAAGTGTTTCCCATAAAACACTTCAAGTTCATCAAGTAGGTGCATAGCACTCTAAGTTTTCAGTTTCATCAAGTAGTGCATAGCACTCATAAAGTTGTCAGCATTGTTTTTCATTAGGTTATTCAGTGTGTCCCAAACGGGCTCACAGTAAACGGGTTAGTGACACTCACCTTGGGTTGCACTGCTACACTTGTTAATAATCCAAGTATTGCTTAACGAAGACCTATGAACACGTTTAGGTCTTAAGTATTAGTTTTGTGTCTAAACTCTACATAACGTCACTATGGCCCATAACATAGCACGTTGGACTATAACACGACATACCGACACACGACACCGATGGTTGATCATAAACAAGGGTTCATATAATACAGAAATCATAGTATGTCTTATCATAGCATAATCATGTAAGTCATAGCATAGCATTCAAATAAGTTGCACAAGTTTGGGTTTAGTCTGGCGAAACTGCTGGAGAAACTGCTAGAGAAACTGCTAGAGAAACTGCTAGAGAAACTGCTAGAGAAACTGCTAGAGAAACTGCTAGAGAAACTGCTAGAGAAACTGCTAGTTTCGCTAGCTAGTTTCGCCAGGAACTGGTTGAACTTTCGTTCAGGGACAAGGTCAGTTTCGTTCACGAGAGACACTACAGTTTCGCTGCACAGTGTCGCTGGAAGGAGATATGCATAGTTTCGCTGGATAGTTTCTCCTAATGAATGCACAGTGTCGCTGGTCGCTAAAAAACCCGTAAATTTGACTAAAAATCTTTCTAACAGCCTCCATACTTCATGTAATTCATTTTCAAGCATACATAATCATTTAGGAACATCACATGAGCATTTTTAACATCATAAACATGTATTTTCATCATCAAATCTTCAAGAACACATTTTACACAAAATAACCTAATCTAGCATGAATCTTGTGACA
>JBCNJP010000007.1:60215025-60283874 GCA_039602395.1 Deinandra increscens subsp. villosa | reverse complement strand
CTTAAAAGAAAACTTGTTGAATTGCATGATTATTCAAAGTTTGCAAATTCTGTTTCAGAAAAAAAGAAGAAGTCAAAGTTTGAGAAGCAGAAGCTTGAAGGAGGAACATCGTCAACATTTTGTTCAGCTTCAACTTCTTTTGAAAAAGAAAAGGTGTATGATGAGGAAGTTGGTTAGAAGGTTGATAAAATTTCGTCTGAAGAGAAAATTGATGAAACTTTGCTCAAAACAAACAATCTAAAGGAAATTAAGGCTTCATTTACCAGAGTTGCTAAAATGGAAAAAGGAGAGTCTAATTCTCAAGCCGAACTTTCAAAGCTACCTGGTTATAAACAGAAAGGTTTGGGTTTTGAGAAAAAAAATGACGCAGTGCATGAAGAAACAATGGTGGATCAGACTAAAAATTCATCTTCTAATACATCACTTAAACTTTCTGAGAGAATTACATTGAAACAAAAGGAGTTTGTCAGCAAAATGGATGAAATTCTCAGTGATGTTCAAGATGAGAAAGTTAGCACTGAAAATGCTGAGATTTTTACAAAGCAAAATTAAGTTAGAGCGTCAAGAGAGTGATCTTTCTTCAAAGTCTACAATGTCTACGGAATCCATGTCATCTCCTAAGAAGGTCGATGAAAGAGCTTGTTTTTACTGTAACAAGACGGGACATGTGATTCGTGATTGTGCTATTCGACGAAGTTATGTACGTGGTTCATATCAATCATCATCATTGGAGTCGATGATTTTCAATGAGGTCCCAGTCAAGCGACATCAGAATCATCAACGGAAGTCAACTACCAAGAAGCCGTTTATTGGTAAAACTTTACATTTTGATGATGTTTCCCACAATTTTCAAAACCAAAACAATTTTCAAAAGGAAAACATTTTTTCAATAATGATTTTGAAATGCCTTACTCAAATGATTTTTCTTATTATGGGCATCGACAACATCACTCAAAACCTGAGAAAATATTAATCGGTGAGTTGTTGCATATTGTTTCCAACTTGTCACAGTATGTCAATGGTTTTGATTCGCATCAGGCGACATCGTTTAAACCATTTCGTTCTTGGAAACAGAAAATTGCAACCTCTGCAGGAAATGATTTTGTTGAGGATATGGGACGACCCAAGTCGGTTCAGGTTCCCGTATTTAACTAAAAACTTGTTTGAGGCTGTGTGCAGGATGCTTCAAGAAGACCTATTAGTGATTGCAAAGTTGCTGATAGTGGAGTATTTTGCCTAAGTTAGCGCTTCGTCGATTTCATATTTCACAATATTTTTTGAGAAAAATAATTTTTCAAAATCTAAAAATGCAAGGTATCCGTGTTGGTCGATCAATTTTATTTTCTTCTCTTTTACTTTATTTCATATTTTTAGGGGGGGATATTTTAGAAAATTCAAAAATAGAGTTTGTTGAATTTTAGGGGGAGAATATTTGAAAAAGCAAAAAATAGCGTGTTTTTCATGTAAGGGGGAGAAAATGAAGAAAAAATTGAAAAAAATGAAAAATATAAAAAAAATTAAAAAAAATGAGAAATTGATCCGACTACGTGAGAAATGATGGTACATCAGCATATACGTTATCTACCATGGATAAAGAAGATGTAAAGGTTGTAGGTTATTGCTTGATATGTGTGATTTGCATGACAAATATGATATATGCAAGTATGATATCAACATAATGCCTGCCTGCTAACTGTGGTTTATCATCTTGATGAGTATTGTGTGATAAATCTGCAAAAATATAATAAGAGATATCCTTGTGTATGCATGCGTTTTTTTGAAAGATTTAAACTTGTTTGATTTTCTCTATTTTCTCAAACGATCAGACTTTCTCTGCGTATCGAAAGATCGACCTGATTGTTGTTCGTTTGAGGTTCTGCTTTATTTTTCTTGGTGTTTCGTATAATTCATCGGACTTTCTTTGCGTGTCCACAAGACCGACCTGATTGTTGTTGAATTAACAACTTCAACTTGTTTTATTTTTCTTATTTTGTAAAATCCGAGGCCTTATCTGTGTATCGAAAGATCGACCTTAAGGTAGGCGATTTAACATTATACTTTCTTTTTGCATGACACACATTGGATGTTTACATCTCTGGAAAATAAATTCTATAAAAGCAAGCACAAAGATGTGTATGATTGAAAATATATGCATGATATGGCTTAGTTTGAAAAATGATGAGTTGCCAATATCTTTGAAAAGTGTGAGGACCATGTTATCAGTGCATGACAAATATACCCTTTAATATATCAGAAAGCTATAGAAATTCATTTGTGCATGCTGAAATAAATAAGAAATTACTGTATCTGCTACCTTCTTTGCCTGCATGCTGACTAAGTTGAAATTGAAGTGTGCTAGATGCGTTATGACTGATATGATCTCACGTGATCTTTCTCACAAAACCAAAAATAGAGTTTAATTCTGTATTGCATTTATGTTTTAGTTTCAGAAAATCCAAAAAGATTTTAGGTGTGTTTTGATATAAACTTTGTAAAATCCAAAAAGATTTTCTTTCTTCTTTGTTTTCGATCTTATCGACACGCGATGCATCAAATATTCAAAACTGATTTCAAATCATCTTGGTTCTCCAAAGGAGAAAGGTTTCCAAGATTAACGTTATGATTGAAAAAGAAAAATTGCAACTTCTGTCTTTTGAAGGTTTGCAGGTTGAAAAGATTAAAGTCTCTCAGATACAGATCTCAGAATGGATCTCAAGCATGGTTGCAAAGCTGTCAAAGAGTTTACTCCTTTAGCAGTTAGAGGACAAGCTAACAAAGGATAATTTCAGAAATGGTTCAGTTGACACAGTCCTGTTCCTGCCATGCCTACCCTTCATCAACTAACAACAGATTCAAAGAGTTTGAAGATCTGATACAACACACGTCAAGGGGGAGTCTGTTAGAGCATTTTCTGTGTGACGTGTGTGTATCGTAGTTAGTTCTGTTAGTTGGTTCAGTTAGTATAGTTAAATATTATACAAGGTAGAAAGTGCCATTATATCATAGTTAAGGGATATGAAATTACAATAATGAATTAATGTATTTCATTCATTATGTAGTTGCTGTTTAGAGAACATGGAGTCATTAAACCAGTATTTGCAAGACATCAGCGTACAGTAGGAGGAAGGGCAGCGTACCATAGAGCTCTGTATATATGTGTGTTGGTTAAGTTGCAGAGGGTAACAGAAAAACGGAACAAGAACAACCGAACGTACCAAAACCCCCAGTTACCTTTTCTCTGAGTCGATTCTATAGGGAGAGTTGTTGATCTTGTTATTCAGATTTCGTATTCATCATTGAGTCAATCTTTCATGTAATCTGGATTCAATCAATGCTATAACCGAGTTATATTTACCTTTTGTGTTCTTAGTTTTCGGTGAACTTTCGGTCCAATTTCGGTGTACAAATCACTAGATCGGGACAAATCGGTTTTACAAGGATACTGGGTAAGCTTGGAGTTGGATCAACAGGTGATCTTTCTCCTTCTAACATACCAATGGACAACACATGTCCAGCAGTTTTACTAACAGATTCTCTATTGAGAGTTTTGTTAGTGCCTAGAAGACCAGAAATATCTGATGTTCCTAGGTCTTCCACATTCATTGTCATTGTCCTAGATGATTCAGACTCATGTGTTGTTAGATTATTCTTTTCAGAATGATCATGTGTCGAATTCTTGGGGAACCAGTCCCTGTGGATTCTTTCTAAGCTTCCTTGACTCATTGAGTCTCCACTTGTTGGTGCTTGCTGATGACTCTCAGAGTCATCAAACAGGCTGGGCTTGGTGGCTATTTCAGGAATGTGGATCTGAGGATGTGAGTTTGATGGGCTAAAGTTGAAGTCCTTATAGGCTGAAGTGGTGGAGTTGGATGTGGGAGAGTCAGATGAATTTATGTTTAAATTGACTGATTCAGAAAAATGGGATGTTTGTGGGCTGTGTTTAGGGGTTGGTTGTTCAGGTTCAGATGAGTTCTATTTCTGTAGTTCTATTCCTTCTTTGTATTTTATCAGGACTGGGGAACCAGCTGGTATATTTAAAAGTAATGAAATAGGTACAGAGGATATAGAGTGTATTGTACCTGATTCAAACTTTTTCAAAATTTTTAGAGTGGTTAACCTATGCTTAGCTCTTGTCATAGCTAACGATCCTTCCTGACACTTTTTGAAGATGAGTAGAGAAAGAAACCTTATAAATGGAATGCGGGCAGTTTCTTTC
The DNA here is from genome assembly GCA_039602395.1 of Deinandra increscens subsp. villosa. NCBI lineage: Eukaryota > Viridiplantae > Streptophyta > Magnoliopsida > Asterales > Asteraceae > Deinandra > Deinandra increscens. The sequence goes on along the minus strand of JBCNJP010000007.1, from coordinate 60,279,658 downwards.
TTTTCCTTATGTTTATCTTCAATTCTTTTTACTAGATTCCTCCACAGCATAACTCCATAATCTATTCTTTTATTCAGGATTAGAGCGACCATCATGGAGTATGTTGATTCACTGGCTTGATCTGATGAACCGACTTTAGCAGTTAGGCTGTAGATGAAGGTGTGCATCATCAGTTTCCACTTTCTCTCTAGCTGATTGATGTTTATTCCTGAGATTGTGGTAAAGCTTGTTCCTTTGTTCAAAAAATTGATGGTTTTGAGAATTTCTGTTTTATTTGGGGGTTGAGCAGGGTCTTCTGGTGCTTTGAGGTCAATAACTTATCTGAAGTCTTCTTCTGAAAACTATAGAGTTGTTGTTGATCGATCTTCGTTTTCAATGAGTGCTTCATTCCATACCTTTTTACTCACAGTTTCAGTTTTTACTCTTAATGTTGACCAGACATTCATAAGAGTCTCTTTGGTGATTTCTTCATCTTTAGCGAGAGCTGTCATGAGAGGCGAGTACCTTAATGCTTCTATGATGATTTGTACATCGTTTGAGTAAGCCGGTGGATTTAGATTTGCTCGCATATTGTTTTGCTCTATGTTGAATGTTCTGAATAGGGAGATTTGAGAAGATGAAGCCATTTTGATTGTTCGAAGAAATGCTTTGCTTAGTGAGGATTGTGATTTTAGGAACGGTGTTTGATTTCGAGAATGAGTGAGGATTTTATGGCATAAGAGAGATTCTAGGGTTTTAATGGCTCTTTTTCACCGATTGGATTGACTGGGTGGTGAAACGGATGTCCGTTGGATCATTGATTTTCCTCGTAACTAAAAAAGTTACTATTTCTATTTATTAGGAGCTTTTGACGTCTTCATTGTCGATTGGGATTTCTTGATGAAGAATTGTTTTGATCCCAATTTTCAGGGTGAGATCAAATGTGTTTTCCTTCCAGCAACTACAGTATTTTTCTTCCCGCATTCCTTCCCCCCTTCTTTGTGTGTGTGTAGGGGGGGGGGGGGTACGTCAAAGATTTTTCATTTTCCTTTTTTGTTTCATTCTAGCTTGTGACATCCGGGAATTTCAAGGTTAACTTCCGTTAGACAATTTCCGTTAGTTACGTTATAAGTGTTAACTTGGTAACTAATGCTTAACTAGGCCGAATACGTCCACGTCCTTTGGTTGATCACCGAACCCGTCCATATGTGTTATGTATTTATTTATATGTTGTTATTATGAGAAACGTGATTTAAATGCATGATTAGTATTAAAAAGCATGATTAATTGTTTACTTGTTAAATTATGTGATAAAATGTTTAATTTCCTAATTATGTGATTATATGTTTAACCGGGTAATTAAGTGTATGCATACATGTCTAATGATTGGGCTAGTAATTAGTTAATGATGGATTAATCATTGGGCTAAGATTGGCTAATCATTGGGGCCCAAATCCCAATGAAAGCCCACCATGACCATTAGTATTTAAATGGTCATTAAACCCTAACCTCATTCTTTACTTGCATCACCATCAAAAACACACACACTCCTCTCCTCACTAGACCAGCCGCCATCATCACTTGACCACCAAGATCTGCAGTAAATCACAGTGATCTCAGCCCTTGAAAATCAACCCTCGAGCTTGGTGAGTCCCATGAACCATGTTCTTGCTTCTCTTATGTGTTTTCTTCAATAAAGCATGCCTAGATCATTATGTAATCGTTAGATCTTCTGTTAAGATACTTAGGAATGCTAGATCTATCATAAAAACAACAACTTTACGTGTGAAACTGATCCATGATGAAGATTTATGCTAGAATAGGCTAATTTATGTAAAATGTGTTCTTGAAGATTTGATGATGAAAATGCACGTTTATGATGTTAAAAATGCTCCTGTGATGTTCCTAAATGTTTATGGATGCTTGGAAATGAATTACATGAAGTTTGGAAGCTGTTAGAAAGATTTTTGTTAGTTTTTCGGGTTTTTCTAGCGTCTAGCGAAACTGTGCATTCATCAGGAGAAACTATCCAGCGAAACTATGCATATCTCCTTCCAGCGAAACTGTTCAGCGAAACTGTAGTGTCTCTCGTGAACGAAACTGACCTTGTCCCTGAACGAAAGTTCAACCAGTTCCTGGCGAAACTAGCCAGCGAAACTAGCAGTTTCCCTGGCCAGCGAAACTAACAGTTTCTCTAGCCAGCGAAACTAGCAGTTTCTCTAGCAGTTTCTCTGGCCAGCGAAACTAACAGTTTCTCTAGCCAGTGAAACTAGCAGTTTCTCTGGCAGTTTCTCTGACAGTTTCTCTAGCAGTTTCTCCAGCAGTTTCGTCTAACTAAACCCAAACTTGTGCAACTTATTTGAATGATATTCCATGACTTACATGATTATACAATGATGAAACATGCTATGATTTCTGTAATATATGAACCCTTGTTTATGATCAACCATCGGTGTCGTGTGTCGTTATGTCGTGTCGTAGTTCCAACGTGCTATGTTATGGGCCATAGTGACGTTAAGTAAAGATTAGACACAAAACTAATACTTAAGACCTAAACGTGTTCATAGGTTTTCGATAAGCAAACAATACTTGGATTATATAGCAAGTGTAGCAGTGCAACCCAAGGTGAGTGTCACTAACCCATTTACCGTGAACCCGTTTGGGTCACGCTGAATAACTTAATGAGGAACAATGCTGACAACCTTATGAGAGCTATGCACCTCTCTGATGAACTTGAATTCGGGAGTGCTTGGCACCCACTTGATGAACTTGAATTCGGGAGTGCTTGGCACCCACTTGATGAACTCGAAGTGCTTTATGGGAAGCACTTGTGAAATACTTAAACAACTAATTCTAAAACGAAACTGAAAAATGTTTTCGGGATTCATAAGAACCCCAAAGTAAACCGTTTTAATATGACTAGTGTAGGTTAAAGTCTAAACCAATGATATCACATGATTTCTAAGGATGCCTTAAAAACTTAAAAGTCCTCAACTAAATTGTACCATTAATTGTAAAGCGAGGGGATGTTGGGTAGATCTACTGGAGTTTGACAAACTCCGCCCCGTGGCACGGGGAGTGCACGGAGGTACAATATCAGCCTATTTGACCGTGATCCCGGGAGGACACGGGGGAGGCAAAACCGCGATGACGTAGGTCCGCAGAACAGAATGGCACGGCCTCTACCATATTGGTCAGCTTTGGTACAAACTTCCTTAGTGCATGGAACAACGGATTAGCTACCCGCGATATCGGTTGACCGCTTTAACTTTACTTAACTAGTGCATATTAGGTAATACATCACTTGGCAATGTTTATAAAACTAATACCTATTACATGTTGATGAATACGATTATGAGACCGGGCCAATGCATGTCATGCCCACCGTGAACTCACCAACCGTTAGGTTGACACTTGCGTGGTTTAAACTTTTGCAGATCGCTAAGGAGTATCCGGAGCGGGTTGGCATGGCACATGAAGACTTTTATTTTTAGTTCAACTTAATTGGGAATTTAAAACACTGCATTGTAAAATACGTGGTTAGTGCTAAGATACTTATGTTTATTTTTCCGCTGCGTACATTTAAAAACTGTTTTGATTATGAACACTTGAACTTTACTCTGATTCGTTTAGTATTTGTAACTAATGGTTGTGGTCCTGGTTTGCTCGCACCCCTTAACGGTATAAACTCCGTTAGTGGTAATTCTGGGGGTGTGACATAGCTTCTGTACAGAACTACTTTGGAATTTCCGGAGTTGTTCTGTATGAACAGTTTCTTAGTAAAGAGCAGAAGAACACACAGAATCACTAGTAGTGATAATTTAACTTAACACAATTTTGAGCTTTTCTTACAACAATCCAAAAATATCCAGTTTCAACAAATTTTCCAACAATTTTTTTTTCAACAAGATACCTAGTACATAACTTATTTAAACATTAAGTTTAAGTGAGTGCATGTAGTTATACAGGTACAAGGTAGGATAATTCTGGTGGGTATTGGAGGATATGTTCTGGCTTCAAGTTGGAGAGGAATGTTGTTATGAGAGATGGGTCTCAGGCCTTCATCATCTTCCTCTATTGTCTCATTTGGAAGTCCAGTTATGTGAAGGCCAAGATACCTTTGAGAAGGTACTAGTTGGGTGGGATATTTGCGGGGAATTGCTTCTCATTGCTTGGTCTTGCAAATTATTCTTGTCATGAAATGAGGATATAGAATAACTCTCTCTTATACAGAGAGATAGCAGTTGTTTTTCATGTTCTACAGAAGATAGTGAGAGAAGCTCATATCCAGTCCGTGAATTAGAGCATGCATGACCATTTGTGTGTCATGGTCAGCAAGATGATGATCATTGACCCAGGAAGAAAAGCAGTGTTGAATTTGAGAGAAGAAGAATTTCCAGATGGGGGGAAGGTGGAATTTCTTGGCCTGTTCTTCGAAAATATTTCCATCATACCCAATGTCAATGAAGGTTTCAAAGACTTGGGCCCTGTTAAAGTGAATGGCTCCATTTTTGTCGTTCAGACTGAGAGCAGAGTGAATGGAGTCCTCAGTGATTTCAAATGAGAGGTGGTTCACTCGAGTTCTTATTAGGCTTCCAGGCAGGTTGGGTTCAGATCTTGCATTGACCGATGATTCCCTTAGAAATTCGTATCTGAAGGGAGTGTTTTGGGTAAGAGCAAACCCAATAGCACAAGTTTGCAAAAACCTCATCATTCTGGTGAAGGTTACCTGATGGTTGGATGTATGAAGACAAAGGTTGTGAGTTGGGTGAAGTGGAATTTGGAAGGCTTGTATGTCTAACAAAGCTTGAAAATCCATTTTCTGATGAATATTTGAATGAAGATTGGATTTTGTTTGGATGTATTCTTGGATGAGTTGAGAGTGATATCCATCTATTTGTAATTGGGAAGAGTTCAGAAGTCTGGATATTTGGCAGTAAGACTTTTGGGCTTTTTCGGCTCCTTAGACCTCTGATGTAGGTAGTTGGGATGGTTTGTGATAGGGAATTAACTCTTATTTTCATCATTCTTCTATTTTTAGAGTTATTATTACCTCTTTTGTATGCTTTAACTCATAAAGATTTGTTTCCCGATATGCTTATTGTCATTTAAGTATGTGATTTGATGGGCATCATTTCTTATCAGGAAGAGAAAGTCAACCTTTTTTAAAGAGAGAGTTTGAGATGACAAGTGTCTTTTAAATTCATTTATTGAAAAAGAAATAATAACATAAAGTGAAAAAGAAGACTCCCCTTACATATGTGCATGGTTGGAAGTCTCTTAGTTAATACATATATTCTTCAAAAAATTCCGAAGGATATCTGTTCAAGCAAACAAAATTTATTTGGTTTTTGGAACCATTTGTTTTTTCGTTTTTTATTTGTTATTTCAGTGGTTTCTTTTCTTTTTATTTTTACAGATTTGGAGGATATACTCAACGAGGTGTTACATTTTGCTAAGTATATTTGTTTAATGTTGTAGTGTTTTCCAATCAGTTTTACCATTTCAAAGAGGTGTTACATTTTGCTTGTATATGGCACTTTCTCCAAAATTTTCAAGATTTCGACTTAAGGAACTGGTTGAATCAGATTTGGTTTTGTTTGAGTCATCAGGGTTGGACTGATTGTTGTATGAAGTTTCAGAGACGGGACTTTTGTTTTTGGCATAGTTGTCCAGTTGTGATTCCTTTTGACTGCTGCTTTTTACAAGGACAGTCTTGGAGTTTTTTTGTCCCTTGTACATACCCAATTCCTTACCCATAATTTCTTGGTGTGTTTGTCATGTTTTCAAGTTGATCATGAGCATCTATGAGACCGTTTATTTTCTTTGTTTCTATGTGTAACCTTTGATATAAGGTTGCACGTTCAGTCTCATAGTGGTCAATTTTAGCTCTATTGCTCAAGTTTTGTGTTTCTAGTTGTCTTAATCTCAATAATTGTTTTTCTCTACCCCCTTTTAGTTAATGAAGTTCAGATAGAAAAGAGCTAATTTCTTCTTCAAAAGTTTTAAACTTGTTTTCATTTAAAAGTTTGTTTCTTTCAAAGTTTTTCTCTACCCCCTTTGTAGTTTATTGACATGTTATTGAATTGAAAGATTAGATCAGTATGAGAAGAACTTACTTGTTTTCCATGTGAGGTTTCGGAGAGATCAGGAGAGAGAGATTCATCATTTGGTCATGAGACATCTGTTGGAATGGCATTCTTTATCTGATGACGACTCTGAGTCCCAGTTCTCAACTTCAGCCATTAATGCCTTTTCTTTTTGCATGGCTTGTTCATATTTCTTTTTGTAGTATGCAACATCTTTGAGTCTTTTGTTCTTGCATTCTGAGGCATAGTGGCCAGTGGTGGAACTAGAACTATTTGTTTGGGGGGTCAATATTTTTTACATTTATTAAATTCTATCGGTTATCTTTTTTACTGATCTCTAGTCAAATTTTTTTTAGAAAGCAATTTGAATTATAAAATAGCTTGAATGATTAAATTACAATAAAGTGGCAGGTAAAATTTGAACTTATAAAAACTAAAACTGATAAATTACATATTCAATCAGTTTGCCTATAAGATTAAACCAATGCAAAATTTGAACTTATAAAAATTAAAAATAGACACTCATTTAGATTATAACATATAAACATATTAACATTAAGAACACCCTCGAACAAGTGAGATCACCTTGATTTGAGTTTGGCTCATTCACAAACTAACCAATTTAATAACTTTATGAACAACGCTATCAAGTTTCGCGGGTTGATTTAAGTTTTATACTGATTTTATTTGAAAGCACATCTCGATCAACAACGTCATAGAAAATATTATTTAGTTATTTATATTCACAAAGTATAGTATCAAATATGTAAAAAAGAAAAAAAAACTAAACCAAAAGAATACAAAATATAAATAAGTTAAATATTCATCAATAAAAAAACTTTATATAACATTGTTTCATTATAAAATTTATAAGTAAATGAATTATAAATAAAAATAGTCATAACATTAAATAAAAGAATAAAAAATTAATAGTATTTTATGAAAATGAACATAATATATAAATAAAACATTTTATTTAAATGGAGTATTTTTTTTACCGTCGGAGTGAATATATTTGAGTGAATATATTTTGATGACTAGTACTCAAGCTAATCTGACATATGTACCTTGTACTTTTGTATTAATTAAATTATTTTTTACCTTTTATTCTACTTAAATATATTAAACAAATATATGTTCTCTCTTAATTATTGTCTTCTTCTTTCATGATTTCAATTTAGCACAGGTCGCCGGTCGGAGTTTTATAAAAACCTTTATTACCATTTTCTTTCTTCACACTCTCTCTTTCTTTTCATCGTATTAGTTTCATAGCTTTACGATACGATTTAGAGGGTCAAGCGAAAGAAAAACTCTCCCGGATACCCTGAGTAACAGGAAAATCTAGCTTCGCCGGAGGGTCAACGGACCCTCCGGACCCTCCTGTAAATCCGCTGTTGGTAGTGGCTCATTGTTCCACATTTGAAGCACTTTATCCCACTCTCGTCAACTTCGGGTTTGTTGCAATCAGTTGACTGTTTCTTGCTTTCTTCATTTTTAGAAAAATTATTTCTGGTTGACCAGGAGGGATTCTTTTTTAATCTACCAAATTGTTTGGTTAGTAGTGCCAGTGATTTTTCAAATGACTCATTTTTTGTTTCGTACTCAGGATATTCATTTTCTGAGTCACATAGTTCTTTTCATTTTGAGTGGCTTGGCTATTGTTTGATATTTCTTTTCCTCTTTTCAGAGTAAAGGGGCAGTGGATCCACTTTGAATTTTAAGATGTCCAGTATTTCAGATTCTTGAGAGTCTAGAATACAGAAGAGATCATTTAGACTTTTTTCTTCTAAATCCAAAGTTGATTAAAGAATCATGGTTAGACTTCTCCATTCATTAGGAATACTTTTGATAAATTTGATGTTTGTTTCCTCATTAGATTTAGAAACATTGAACTTTCTTAGATTGTTAATTATTGTGGCAAAACGATTGTAAGTGTTTAAAAGTGACTCACTTGGAAGTGACTTGAAAGATTCATATTCTTTTAGTGCTTTTGTTCTCTTGTTTCTTTTCATTTGATCCCCCCCCCCCTAATCAAAGAGTTTCTCAGGGGCATCTCATATGCCCTTAGCTGATGTATTGCAGCAACTTGACAAAATATTTCATGATGGAGAGCCATGATGAGGACTGTCTTTGCTATGTCCTCATTAGTTTCTTTGGTCTTGTCTTCCTCACTCCACCATTTCCTTTCTTTTGGAATGGTGCGAGCAGGGACACCAACTGAGGTTTCAGTTTCTTTTATCTCAGGAATGTTGAATGTGGGACAATGGGGCCCTTTGGCTATGCATTCCAACAGAGAGCTACCCCCTTTTTTATAGGAAGTTGGTAATTCTTATTTTCCACTGCGAATATCCCTCCCTAGCAAGCATAGGGGGTTTTGCCAGTGAGCCTAGTTATTTTCCATTGTTCCAACTTAAATACATTTTGAAAAAGTGTTATAAAAATGTTAAAGAGCAGGAACTTTGAATATTGATTATTTAATCTGCTCTGATACCAATTGTTGGGTCCCATGAGGGGCTCTTTAACAATGTTGGCATAATTTGATTTAAACAAGATAAACAAGTTGCAGAAAGTAAATCAAATTGGAAGACAACAATTAATAAAAGAGTTATTCTGTATATCTCAAATGTAAATAATGGTTTACACGAGTTTATAGTATAACTATGTAAGAATAGAAATAACTTTTCTATAGGAGTGATGTTGTAATTGCTTTGAGAAGATATTGAACTGTATGTTTGATGTCTTACTTTGTTTTGTGAAGTCAGCTTGCTATTTATAGGAAGATGTAGGAAGTTGTATTTGGATAAGGTGGTTGAGGACGGTTGATTTTGGAGTGTGTCAGAGTATATAGAGATAAAATGAAGATATTCAATTTATCTCTTTTTCAACCGTCTTCAACTGCTTTAGTGATTAATACCAAGTTGACATTCATTTTGCTTGTTTTTCACACAAAGGTAGAATTTGTTTTTCTCGTAATTTTTATCTTCTAATTGTCCAGAACTCCGTCAGGACTCTTCTTTGAAGACTATTGATGCTTCCCATTAGAAACTTTCTACAGAAATGAGGATTTCTGTAGAATTTAGTCTGTATAGGAACTACTTCGGAATTTTAGGAGTAGTTCTGTATGAGTACAGAAATCATGTAGAAATCTGTAATTCATACAGACTTTCATATCCTTTCTCTTTTAAGGATATATCTTATATTTTCTTCTAATACTTGATTGTTTTGTGTTATATTTACATTGTGTTCTAACAATTTCCACATTGGATGGTTGAACATCATCGGGCTCGTATGGACATATTGCAAATCCTTTATCCTCCCTAATCATATTATGCAAAATCATGCAAGCATATATGATATTTGTGATTTTCGTAAGATGTCTTGACCTTGCAGGATTTTCAATGATCTTCCATTTCTTTTTTAGACAAGCAAATGATCGTTCAACGTCCTTTCATGCCCCCTCTTGAGCTTTGGCATATCTTTTTCGTTTCTCTGTTATGGGAGCCGTTAGAGTTTTTGCAAACACGGTAAGATAATATCCGTGTTGGTAGAGGGTGTCATTTACTTCAAAATAAGACTCGGGTGCATTACCCGTAATAAGATCATTCAACAAAGAAGATTGTTGAAGCACGTTGATGTCGTTGTTGGACCCGGCTACTCCAAAGAATCTATGCCAAAACCACATATCTTGAGATGCAACCGCCTCAAGCATGATAGTGGGGCGGGGATGATCACCTCGGTGGAATTGTCCACGCCATGCATTTGGACAACTAGTCCACTCCTAATGCATGCAATCAATGCTAATGAGCATGCCCGGAAACCATGTTTTCTTTCATGAAAATCATAGAGGTGCATAACATCACCCTATGTTGGCCTGCGCATATATCTACGAAAATACATTGCACGAATATATTTGCAAAATTTATAAAGACAAACTCGTGCGGTTTTTTCTCCGATATTACAAATACTCATCAAACGCGTCAGATGTGATGCCATAAGCAAGTTGTCTTATGGCAGCAACATATTTTTGTAAAGGACTAAACCCCTTCCTACCTCTAGCATCCCATCTAAGTTGAAAATATTTGTAGTTGGTTTGCAAATCGTTAACAATGCATAAAAAGAGAGATTTATTCATACGGAATCTTCGATGAAATTTGTCTTCGAAAAGCGTCCCATCCTTGAAATAGTGATTGAATAGTCGATCATGAGCCTCTTGCCTTTCCCCTTTAATAACCTTGCGCGGAACAAATGGCTTGGAACTTTCGGCTCCTTCCTTAGCCACTTCAAACATGGCCTCGACGAAGAACGCAGCCGCATCATCATGGGAAGAATAATCGTCGGATGAAAGTGACATTTTTAGTGAGAAAAGGTAGAATTTTGGGAGAGAAACGGATATGAATTGGTGAGAAATGGTATAAAAATGTGAGGTTTTATAGTGTATTTATTGGGGATTAAAAGGGGAATTTTTTTTAAAAAAAAAGTCAAAATAGCCGTCGGGGGGGGGGGGGGGGTGGGGTGGTGGTGGGGGTGGCCCACCACCCAATGGTCAAATTAAAGGATGGGATAGCTCGGTGGATTTTTCCCGAGATTGGGACTTCACTGCGACACCGAGCTTCAGATTATGGTGTTCCCGAGCTCGGTGTCATCCTAATCAGCATCACCGAGCCCCTTCGGGGGAGGTATTACTTCACTCTAAATAATAAATAATCTGTATGTTATACAAGGTTGAAAACATAAAAAAAATTATTCTTAGAAAGGTTTGTTAATGATTTATGTGTAATATATATAGATAAATGTATCTTTCATATATAATATGTATTTTAAAATAAGTAAAGTTTGTACAATTTTTTTTTTAATGTTTTCACTTTGGAATGTAGTGTCAAAAAAATATAGCACTTATACTAAAAATAACATATAAATTGAAGAAAAAAATAGAATTACATTTACAAACTAGAAAAACAAAAATATAATATTTGTTGTTACATTTGAAAGATTGATATCTTTATCTAAGATTAAAAGTTTAATTCCGTGTTGTTGGTACATGTTCTGGTTCATCGTGTGAAGTATCGAGTACAAGACAAGAGCTTCAAGTGTGCTATTGTCCGAAGTGATCCGAACTGGTAGTTCCGATTCACACGAACTTGTCTGAACTGGCAGTTCGGATGATCGTATGTTTGTATTTTCTTGTTCATCTATAAATAGCTTCGTCTTGTATAGAATAGGAACTTCTGTTCATATTTATTGTGTGAAAGTGTGTGTGTATTCTCTGTGGTTAAGCAATACAATTCCTATTGTATTTACCTCATCGTGTCCATTTCTATACTCGTTTAACATAGATTTCATATCGATCGAGTAGACGATCCACAGCTCACGCAATTACAAGTGGTATCAGAGCTTTTGGTTCATTCTACTGGTCTGGAAATCTGTGTTTTCGGTTTTTCAAGTCAAAAAGTGGGGGTTTTTGAAAAATTTGTGCATTTTTGTGTTCGTTTGAACAACTTTGTTGTGATTTTTGTGAAAAATTTAGTCCTAAATCATTCCTACTGAGTTTATATGATTTACTGCTAAAAATCTCGTTTGAAAACACTAAGAATCGTGAAAATAGAGTCGGAAATGTTCTAGTTTTGTCTGAGTTCGGGTGAGATCTATCTGTTTGAAAAAGTAACCACTCCGAAGTTGTAGTTCGGTTGAGTTCGGTCATTTTCAGTCAAACGAAGTGTGAGTTCGGCCAAGTTCGTTTGTGTTTGTTTATCCAAAGTACCAATTCGGATAGTTTTGGTTCGTTTTCAGTTTGGTTGACTTCTTTTCAGTCCGGATCACCTTAGTTCATCTCAGTTCGGATCTGGTTCGGCTCAGTTCGGTCCATTTTTGAGTTCGGTTGAGTTCGGGTAGACAGTAATCAAGATTTTTGGGAGGTTTCATTAAAACTGACGTAACTTGAGTTCCGTTAAGAGTTACGGGAGCTAATACCATCTAAACGACCGTCTTAGAGAGATCTACACTTTTACTCGCCGTAAGGCCAATACCCTCCGTTTCGGTACCTAAAATCCACTTCTAAGATCTTTGTTTTTGGATTTGAAGTTTTTGGTGTGTCATATTTTGGAAAAAGATGGTTGATTTTCAAGCAATTTTGGAAAGTCACAGTCAAAGTACACCCAAGTTAGTAAAGCTGATTGAATATTATAATTGAGTTAAACAATTTGAAGATTATATTCGGGTGAATGATGTTGATATGTGGATGTCGTTTACTATTCAATATAAGTATTCTAAGGATATGCATGGAGAGCCGATTCATGAAAGATGACTTGATTTTGGACAAAGGAAAGCATATGAAACTGAGAAAAAGGCTCTCAGCATATTGACTATGGCATTACCTAAAGAGTTGCTGTAACATCCCTGGATAAACCTCGAGAATCGGATTGGATTTTTCCAAGAAAAATAAAAAGGGAAAAGTTTTTTTTTCTTTTCTGGAATGATGCGGGGCGCATTATGTTTCTTTTGAAGCAATGCAGCCCGCATCGAGTGGCGGGTCGCCGGGTCGGGTGCGCTACCCGGAAAAGATCCGCGAGATGGAAATGCGGGGCATATCGCCCGCTGAAGTAATCTGATGCGGCCCGCATTGATCCCCAGGTCTATAAAAACGAGTTTTGCCCCAATTCTGGTCATTTGCACGGTTTAACTTTGGGAAAACTCTCTCATTTCGTCCTCTCAACCCCTGTGGAGCTCAAGTCCGGCCAGTGGGAGCTTTGGTGATCAAGGACAAGGCATTTTCGAGACACACGAAGCTCGGGTAAGCATTTTGTTCTTTTGTTTCACCATTTTAAGCTTAGTTTCTTATGGGTTACCTACTGATCAGTAGTTGTTGATGCTCCAGATGGTGTTGCATGTCCGATCCATGGTGATCTAAGGCTTGTGGGAATAATTCCATGGTGAAACAAGGTGAGATTGTGTTCGGTTTTGGTTTAGATCATGTTTTTGAGGAAACCCACCTCTAATTCTAGTATGGATGATGCATGCAAGGGTGGATTCAGCTTCTGGAGTGATCAAGAACCTTAGAGAAGTGAAGACCCGCTTGGATTTGCCTTAGTACAAGCTTTATTGCATAAGGTACAACTAGTTATTGCATGCATGATTATTATCTCGGGTTTAGATTGCATATCTGAGTTGTGGTCAGTGAAACCCGACAACCTCAGTGGCAAAAATGTCACAAGATGAGGATTTGGTCATTAGGGGTGGAGACCCATTGTTGTATTTTAGTGTTTGGACCCGAAACCGAGATATTTGGATTATATTGAGTCTATATGAACACCCAGAAGATTCCAGCAGCCTACTGGTCATTAAAATAAATTTAGGACAGTTTCTTGATAGTCAATTAAGTGTTGGAATGATCGATTTTGGTTAAAGTTGTGTAAAGAAATGTTTTCGGAAAAGTGGAGACAAACCGGGACTTATAACTTTGGTTGGATAGGGCCTCAGTGCCTAAATTTTTGATATTTTGCTACTGGAAGTGTTGGGAATGAAACCCCGTTGGCGAAACGAGCTAAAAATGCAAAATTGGAAAAAAGTCACTAAAAGACAAAATAGTCGTTGCTGGGTGCATCGCCTTTGGATGACCCTGTTGCAGCCCGCATCACCCCCAGTAATCTGCGGGGTACTTCTGACCCATAGCGGGGTGCATCGCTTGGCCAGTAAACCATTGCGGCCCGCATCGACTCTGTGACCAGAATTAGTGATTTTGTTTGTTTTGTGTTTTAGGAAATATCGAGCGACCCGGTTTGATTATTTTTACGAGTATGGGCATAATGGTTTCTAGTATAGATATTGTACTTCCCGGTTGGGGCCCTATGATCTCGTCAGGTGTTTGTTGTCCGCTTAGTATGTTCCTGGGAGTGTTGTTAGACCTCCCGTTTGTTTATGGATTGTTGCTACCAATTGCTTGAGCATATATAATTGCGGATAGGTTCTGATATATTTATGTATATATCATTATAATAGACTTGCCACTGTGATACACTTGGACGTTTGGATTCTCGTGCCCTGTGACGCTTGCTTGATCCACCATTTGATATCTGTGAGTTGATAGCTTTTTCCCCTACTTTAACTTTTTAACGTTTTGGGGTGTACATGAACCTTGTCAAACTATTGCTTGTTTGTTTGTTACTGTGCTTAGGTATTTTGTTACCGTGTTATAAATTTAAACTCGCATGTTACGAGATGTTCATGTTGATTAGTATGGTTAATTTGGGCCTTAGTGTTAGGCCACAAAGACATATATTGCACCAATACAGCTGTAGAGGTAGATCAAGGTGTCTCATACCCGTTTGTTGGATCCATTAGGGGTCGGGTGATGGCGTATATGCCTAGTCCACAAAGGGAGGCGTGCGGCCGTAGGATCGTAACCCCGGAGTGCTGGTTTAACCATAGGAATTTATAACAGGCACGGTATTGCTACTTGATTTGTGGAAACTTGGATTTGAGTCAAACGCGCTACGACTCACCAACAACTTTTGTTGTTGACGTATTTTTGGTTCATGTGCAGGTAAGTAAAAGCTTTGGGTGGATGTCACAATTGGATGTTAGGGACGAGTTGGGTTTTGTACCCGTTGGGGTTGATTTGGTTGACTTTGGGATTTGTTCCCCGTCATGACTATCCTCTGTTATTGTTATCTTTTCCTTTGACTGTGTTGGTAGCCTTAGGTTCTGCCTGGGCGTAGACTGATGTGTATTACTTAAGACTTAACATATTTAAGTCCATTATGGCTTGTGTTTGATTTTGTATTGGACGGGTCGTCCGTTTGTGTGTGTTGACCTTGTGATCTTGCATCTATCTGTTTACTTCCGCGTGTTCTGATACAGGCGGTCGGTCCCACTCTCCTCTCCCCCGCGCCTGGCAGGGCGCGGTGAGGCGGGGTGTGACAGTTGCTTCATAACTTTTCAACTTGTTATATATCAAAAAGTTTATGGGATGTTGTTGCTTAATATTGTGCTGACATTCAAGCCATGAAGATTGATGATTGTTTACTTAAGATTGGCTCAGAATCTACTGATTCAAAATCATATGATTCAGCATCTAGTGGTTTAGAATCAGGAAGTAATGAGTTGTCAGATAAAAAGGATTGTGGTACTGTTTTCAAAACTGAATACATGAATGGATGTTTGACGGATTCTGATTCTAAAACAAGTTCTTGCCTGATATATGATAAAGGGAATGATAGTGACATAGAAAAATTCATAATGAAGTTTCTTTTTATAGTGTCTAAAGTGTGCTGAAATTGTTTAGATCAACAAGAACTTGATGAAAGAAAAAGATGGTCTGTTTGTTGAATGCGAAAAAGCTAAAGCTAAAGCTAAAGCTAAAGATGTTGCTGTAGATTTTGAAGCTTTATTCGAAAAGGCTTATCCTGTTCAACAGAAATATGAAAAAGCTAATCAGATTGCTGTTGAAGTTGCTGATAAAGTAATTAGTCTTCAAGAGGAACTTTTCAAACTTCGAGATGAGAATGTTTTTTTTCTGAGAAAAGAATGAAATTTTAACAAAAGATATTGATTATTTCAAGAAGAAATGGGAATAGGTTACCGAAGAATTTTTGGAAGAGTGTGACTTGAGAAGAAGACATAAATATGAATATAATGAGTTGTCGAAACAGTTCATTGCTTCTCAGAAAGATTTGTTGGATGCTCAAGTGAAGATTTCCGAACTAAAAATTAAGATTGTGGATTTGCAACGTCAAGTAAAGAATTGTAATTTGTCACTTACATTTCTGAATTACATTTACAAACAGGAGAAGAGTGAAGAAAGTGTTAAAGATGATTTACATATAGTTCCGTCACCAGTTGATGTGTCAAGTATTCCATCTGTTTCTGTGAGTCCAAATGCAGAAATGGATAATTATTCAAACTTGGCAACTCTTACTCCTACAAAGAAAAGGAAATCTAAGTCTAGGAAGAAGAAATTTGAAACTGGCAAAACTCCAAAGTTTGCTGCTAGTTCATCATTCTTGGAAGATGAGCAGATATTTAATAAGAGTAAGAAGTCTGTTAGTAATTCAAGTGAAGCTGAACTTGATAAATCTCTGATTCATGAGAACAAGCTGAAAGATATTTTAGCTAAATTTACTTAAAGAGCTAATGAAAAGAATGTTTCTGATTCTAAAGTTGAGTCATCAAAAAATTCAAAGGTTCAAGCACAAAGGTCTGGGTTATGAAGTCAAGGATGTCTCAGTGAAACAAACAACACAGAAACAGAAGAAAGTTGTTGTTAAGCATGTTCATCAACCTCAACAACAACCAAAGAAACATGTTTTTAAACATGTTAAGCATCAACAAAAGCAAGCACAACAAAAGAACTCGAATGCATTTACATCAAGAAATGGTCGTTATCATTCTGGAGGTTCGTCAAGTGGTTCCTTCTATTTACCACAAAATTTATCTCTTAGGTATGATGCCTACGATAATTTCTTTGATACATTTGATTCTGATCATTATTGTGGTTACTATGATTCTTTTGCTTCAAATCATAGTTGAAAACCAAAGAATTATTTCAAATGTTCACCTAAGTTTCGTGAAAGAATTTTCTATGCATGTCGTTGACTTGGACATATGGCTGCAAATTGTCCGACGGCTACATACGTTCATAAAAATGCAAAATATGTGGATAACAATGGTAAAATTTTTGATGAACCATGGTCCCTAATGTACAAACCAACTAGTCAGTCGTTTTGGTCCAAACCAAGGACGCCAGTTAAAAATTTTTCAGGTTCTGATTCAAAAATTTTATCATCAATGATCTGGAAACCAAAGGTTATTTCCAAGGCCAACACAGACTATGTGGAAGACACCGGGCGACCCGACGCTGTTGAATCGGGTCGATCCAAAAGAAACTAATGTATTATTTGGTGTCAACAGGTATTTCAGAAAGACCTATCGGTAGTTGAAAGATTGCTGATAGTGGAATATATGTGTTTAACTTAAAAATGAATTTCCAAATCATCTTCAAAATCCCGTGTTTTTCAAATGCTTAAAACACAAGTATTCGTGTTGGTTGATAAACTTTCTCTTATTTTTCACTCCGTCTTGTTTTGAGGGGGAGTTTGTCCGAAATTAAAAATCCAGCAATAGTGTGTCGTTTTTCAAATGGTAAAAATGTAAATCTAAAAAATAAAGTTTGTCATTTTTAGGGGGAGAAATTTGGAAAAGACAAAAACATTGAAAAATACAAAAATACAAAAACATTAAAAAAAAATAAGAAATTACATTCGACATGATTGGGAAATGATGGTACATTGGCTAATGTTGTCTGACTCATGGATAAAGTAAGTGAAAAAGCCATAAGACTATTGTTCGATGTGCTAGGTAGGCTCAGCAAATCAGAAAGTATACAAATGTGATATACACTAAATCCGATGCTTGACCTAGTGGACAACATCTTGATGCGTATCTCATGATATATCAAGAAAAAGATATGTGAAAAGAAAATGAGAAGTCACTGTGTATACATGTGTTCATTTTGAAAAGATTTAAACTTGTTTGATTTTCTTTATTTTCTTAAAAGATCGGACTATCTCTGCGTGTCCACAAGACCGACTTGATAGTTGTTCATTTAAGGTTCTGCTTTATTTTCTTGGTGTTTCGTATAACTCATTGGACTTTCTCTGCGTGTACGGGAGTACCGACTTGATTTTTGTTGGGTTATACAAATTCAACTTGTTTTTATTTTCTTATTTTGTTAAATCCGAGGCCTTATCTGCGTATCGAAAGATCGACATTATGGTCGATGATTTAACATTCTTATTTCTTGTTGCATGGAACACAGTTGACTATATCATGAATACAATCACTATGTGTTAAAGCACAAGTGAAATCACAAAGTGTGATAAGCATAAACATATCTGAATATGTCTGATAGTGTGGGGTATACCTTAACATATCCAGATGTTATGAGTATGATTATGCCCGAGTTTAAAGTTGGATAAAATATATCTGCAATCGACAAGGCTTATGTGCTGAAATAATTAAAATTGAAGTGTAGTTCAGCACGTTACATCTAATATGATCCCAAGTCGTGATCTTTCTCGCAAAAAAAAAAATATAGCGTCTGATTTAGTATTGCATTTACTTTTCATATCAGATAATACCAAAAAGATTTTAGGTGTGTTTTGATATAAACTTTAGAAAAATCAAGATTTTTTTTTTCTAATTTCTTTTTGTTTGATCAACACGGAATACAATTCAAATTTTCAAAATCTGAATATCTTAGAGTCTCGAAGAGACGTTTTGCGCCAAGATTATTTATGTTGGCAGGTTCTAAGTGGAAAGGGAACAACAAAACTTCAAGTCTTCAGAAGCTATTGATAAAGAGATGTCACGCGCTGCAATGTCAAGTATTCAAGATCAGACTAACCGTCAAGATTGAGGGAGAGTTTGATTGAAGATACAAGTTTATGTGGAAGTTGATACTACACACGTCGAGGGGGAGTTTGTTGGTACATGTTCTGGTTTATCGTGTGATGTATCGAGTACAAGACAAGAGCTTCAAGTGTGCTGCTGTCCGAAGTGATCCAAACTGGCAGTTCGGATTCACACGAACTTGTCCGAACTGGCAGTTCGGATGATCAGATGTTCTCACTTTCTTGTTCATCTATAAATAACTTCGTCTTGTATAAAATAGGAACTTCTGTTCAGATTTGCTATGTGAAAGTGTGTGTACTCTCTGTGGTTAAGCAATACAATTCCTATTTTATTTACCTCATCGTGTCCATTTCTATACTCGTTTAACATAGATTTCATATCGACCGAGTAGACGATCCATACGCAATTACACGTGTTCGCTTTTAACTCTAGATAAATCAACTAACAGTTGGTCATATGAGAAACCTGGATTCTTTAAGAACAAACCAACCCTGGAAAGAGCCTATCTTTGACTTATATTTATCGTTATTCCAAGACAAATGTCACCTTGGAAATTAAATGGGAATTCTTTTATCAGTAGGAGTCAAAATAACTCTAGGGATAAATGTTCGAAAACCAATATTATTTCTGGATATGATTTCGGCTTCAATAACACAATTTCCCATTGATATAATCTGAAGCCTTGTCCCGTTGCATAACCGTATTTCTAGTCATATTTCTTAGCAACATTACAAGTAAGGGTGTTCACCGGATTGAATATCGATTTATTCGGATATGATTTTCTTTTTTAGCATATTCGAAATCCGAATCAATATGAATTAAAAACTTCTCTAACCGATCTGAATCCATCTGAATTCAAATCGGATCGGATTTGGTTATATCCGAATAAATTAATTTCATTTGTCACACCCCCACCAAAACCACCCGCGTAATACCCGCGAGCGGGGGCGTGATGCCAGACCAGGATCTGAGTCATCAGACACTTCTAACATCTATATGCTCGACTTAAAAACAAGTTGACGTTTCTAAAATAGTTTATCAGACTAAAACGTTAGTTGAGAGTTAAGCGGAGGCATAATAACATAATTAAGTTTCAGTTCAAAATAGCGGAAACGACAATCAATAAAACAGTTTAATATGTTTGTTCTCCCAAGGAGACAAAAAGTGTTAAATTATTACAAACCATGCAATAGACACCATGAATGAATACATAACGTGCTCCTTAGCTGCTCCTAAGGACCTGAGAAGAACATACTAAAGAGTGTTAACGCTAGGTTGGTGAGTTCATAAGTTTAAGCAAATAAATAACATTTATCAAAACAATTTGTTAACCAGTTACCCTCATCGAGGCATAACCATAGGATTCATGTCACCATTACTGACATCTACTTTGCCTTCTAGTCATATTGTTTGCGAGTAATGACCGAGCTAGAGAAAATATAATACCGGCCCCGCTCCCGGTGGTCGAGTAGGGCTTGTCAGGCCCAGTAGATCTACCTTATAATTCCCCGTTAATAATTATTCATGGTTCACCTTGTGGAAGGACTTTCAGCAAACGTTTCAGCCATGGCTTATGAAGTGTTGGTATAAATAATCAAGTTAAGTTATAAAACAATTACCGTATGTCTTCTCCCCTAAAAGTGTAAACAGTTAAAAAGTGGGGTATGAACTCACCTTAGGGTGCATATAAGATTCCAAATAGTAAATGCTCGAATAGAGAAGGTATATCCCTCCTAGCACGCAATCGTGTGAGTGTTGACTTATTTTGACCAACTGTCACACCCCGGTCAAAGGTTTGGGTGTGTGTGAGATGAAATCATAGTCACAGATATACAGAACAACTACTACTAGATTCAAACGTTAATTAAAACATAATATAATTAATTGTTGCAGCAGAAAGAGTGGTAAACGATATTTCTTACATTTAAACTTAAAATGTCTTGTTTTATTTATGAAAAACATAAAGTAGTTATTTAAGATAGATAGGGACTATGACTCTAACGAAGCAGGTCCGAATGTAAAGGCGAAGTCCCATTTGCACGGCTTCCATGATAAGCTTAATTACCTGAGAAATCATGAGTTTAAAATATCAACATAAATTTGGTGAGGTTCACAGGTTTAGGACTCGATAGTAAGTTTGTAAAACAGATTCAAAGTACTTAAATGTTACGTTGGCTTACTGTTGTGGTTGTATGATCTCACCTGAACCTCGATTTCAAATACTAACGGTTTACCCACCCATGGTATCTCGCCCGAGAGGTACCGAACAGAGTAGAATAACTGACGTTTACCCCAAGACAATATCTGGAGGTCAGAATTGGAGCTACCAATCAGGACAGGGTTTTCAACCCAAATAGATCTATTCACTAGGTATCGTTTCGAGCATAACTAATTGAAATCAATTAATGGTGAGGTTCGGTTGTACTAACGTTTATAACGATAAAGTACTAGTTGTTGGGCAATCAGTAAGAGAACAAATAATCATACGGATAACAGGTAAACCATAACATTAAGTTAAAACATTTATCAGTTCATGATTTCCCCCCTGTGAGTATAAAATAGTTATAAATAAAAGGGGCCGTAATTCAGTGGTGATGATGGATTACCGAGTGGTAACTAGCAAGTAAAGTCCTAATAAAACATAAGACAACATGCATAAGAGTCCACAAAATCATCTGAGTAACGAATGTTACCCAAATGATACCGGTCAAGTCTTGACGTATAATACCGTTTGTAGCGTTGAAAACCCGTTAGTTAATCAGTTTACTAGATCAGTAAAAACTACGTTCATGTATGTATATAAGCATTTATGTAAAATAAACACAAGAAATAAACATGTAAATATGTATCCTTTAAACCAGTTCAATCAAGTCTTGAACATTGTGTTAAGTAATAATATTTATTATTATTTTTTTGGTTCGCTCGATCGATTGTATATTTAACCATGTCAAGTTATAATATATAACTAGGTTTCATAATTATCATTTAAATAATTATTCTAACTTGTCGAAATAATTTTATTAAATTATTATAAGTTAACGATTAAATGATTTAACACAAGTAGTTAAAATATTAAAGGTTATTTTAATATTTAAACTCATGTTAGGAAAGTTAGGGTTTCTAAACTCATATGGATAATTATTTGTCGAAAATAATTATTTACGTTTCGTTATGTATTTAAAAAGTTTAAAGATTTCGTTTTAATTCCAAACGTTTATAAATGTTTAAAAGTATGTTTTTCATAATTTCTATAAGTCTTTCGATTTTATTTTTTATAAAATCATTTTTAAATAACTTTATTTATTAAAAAAAGCTAGGGTTTTTAATTAAAGACTTTTTTATAGAATATTCTCCAACATAAAATATTTTCCACTTTTGTATAAAAGCCAAGATTTTTATACTTTTTTTATGTCAAATGTCATAAATATGATCTTTCACCATTTTTGGCATAATATATATATATATATATATATATATATATATATATATATATATATAATACTTTAATATGTATATAAGAGAGAGGGTGTTGAAAATTGAAAAATTAAGAAATGTACAAGTGATGAAGGAATATGTACAAACCAATCAATTTCACCCCTTAAAAAGTCTGTGCCCGCCCAAACCAATCTCCCTGCCTTAAAATTTGAAATTCAAGTTTCTACCATTTTTGACCTAATATTCAATAGCTTTCTCCTCTTACAGGGAATCATACCCATTTAGATATAGAAACCAAATAACCTGAACCTTTAATCGATTATAATACCATCCAAATATGCCCATTTTGAAATTCCCGGCTGTCACGTATTCTCTCTTCACTCGATTACAGTAACATCTTCATCTGGTATGTTTTTCACCTTCAATCCTACTCGATAAAGCCCTAATCACGTTTCATACATTTTTTTCTACAGGTTCTTTTTTTCAAGCCCATCGATTTCCTCTGTGGTTTGTTTGGGCTGCGAATTAGGTCATCAATTTTTCTTCGTACGATTTTCACAGAGGTTACTTTAAGGGTTTTTCTTTTGACCGATTTTTCGATTATTTGTGTACTGTTCCTACGATTTTGGAATCGATTTTGTTTAATGGTTATGATGGTTGGTGTCGGTAAGATGTCGTATGTGATAGAGGTTTATCGCCTTTCTTATTCTCTTTTAGGGTTTAAAGATGTTGTCGCGAATCTGCAGCAACTCTCGCCTCCACAAGTGTTTATTTTTGCTGATTCAGAGTGAGTTCCTAGGTCCTCCGACGACCAGTGTTTAACTTCTGATCTGTGTATTTTCCTTTTGATTGTTGCTGTCATCTACACATTTAGGCTGCCAATTTATGAGTAAAGATTATGTTGCATTACATTAAAAAGATTGAATTATTATTTTACTTCGTGTTTCAGGTTTCTATTGAGGATGATCTTCTAGCATTATGAGTCCAAAACTTGGAGGTGGTTAAAAGTAAAGTTCTGAGGTACCGTGTTCTTATTTTCTAATTTACAGTTCTGATTTTATCATCTGCATCAACGGTGGATTTGCTGTTATGTTTTATAGAGAGGTTAATTTGATTTATTTACTTATGACTTATGAGTATGTCCACATATGCTCAAAGTTAATTGAAAAATTAACATTTATGAACCTTTTGGCACATGGAAAGGTATAGTTTTTGCAAAATTAATTGCAACTAATAAAATAATTCCTTAAGAAGCAAACAAAGGGCATATTACAATTTATTATATTCGATAACCACATTTTTATGATAAAAGCATGTTTTATGACAATAACATTTTGATAATTTTTTCCTAATTTTTTGACACAGGGTTATGGTTCGATGTAAGAATGTTTACCAATGTTTTTGTATTATATAGGAAGTTACTGCTAGAGTTTGATGGAGACAGTGGCCATCATATGGCTGTTGGAAGTAGTGGTTTTATTAATAGTTCAAGTCATGACAAACATTTGTTTATAAAAAGAGGTCTCTCTATATTGCATTCATTTTGGAAACATTACAAAGTGTTTTGGTTTAATAATATTTTACGGCAGATTTTCCTATTTTGGTTTAAGATTCTAACCAACCTGCTAAAAGGTAAGCTTGTTGACTGCTTCACTTAATAGTTATTAATTATAATCCATAGATTTATTAGAATCTGCATTCTGCACTTTTTTGACTTAAAATTGGAGTGTTTGATCTAAAAGTCAAGGCTCAACCCTCTTTCTTGATTTTGAGATAATTTGTGCATTTTGGTTGATCATCTAATTTGTGAAACATGGTTCAGTTTAGGTTTGTTTGACATTTATGTTCCGCTGCTGATCTGCAGCCATCAACATCTTTTTCCTTCAATTGAAAATTCTAAATTTATCAATTTTCTCAGGTTGTGGAATTGCTACTGCTTCCTCTTGCTTTTTGATTTCAGGTTTGTTTGTTTTATGCTACGTTGCTGGATGTACAGGTAGTGTCCGTTTCATTTTTTGTTGATTTGTTTACGTGTATCATGTGGTGGATTGTGTATCAACCTATTTCTATGTGCCATGATATAGATCAATTTATCAAAGAATGAGCTATTTTTTTTAATTTTATTTTTGGTGTAGCAGCTATCAGAATTGTGCATGATGTAATCAGGATGAAAGATAGCTGGTATATAAAAAAGCTTAAGGCTGAACAGTTCAAGCCCATGGTTCAGGTGATTAGCCCTTTGAGCGTGATCATGTGTGTGTTGTTGGAGGTTACTGTGTGCCTAAGAAACAAAAACCAGCATCTTAGATAATAGAAAAGTAAGCTAAACATGCTAGCTTCTTTATGCTCTTCTGTTCTTGTTGTCCTCACATGTCTCATTGACTTTTACAGGTCAAAATAACTTCAAGAGATTTGGCCAGCTTAGAAAGACTAAGGTTATTATTACCAACTTGACAATGGTTCCAGTTGGTGATATGTACCTGTATCTTTTTTTCTATCTGAAATTGATGCTTCTTTTTGTTTTTTTTATTTAATCTTGTTTCACGTTGGATCTGTGTTGTTTCCTTACAGGAACTGTAAGGTCACATGTTTAACTACCTATAGGGAAGGCTGTTGTTACCTGTGATTATGCTCTAATGACGTTTTTAAAGGTAATATTCAAGTCCCATTTTCTTTAATCGACCCTTATATGTAGCTACATGTGTACTCATAGATATGTAATGGAATATACTATAATAAGTTTTCACAAACAATTGATTTGTATTAGAAAGCAATTGCAATAAACGGTGAAAATGTTGTATATTGGGTGAATCATTTATTGTAGTGTAAATTCAGTATTTACTTAGTACACAAAAAGAATGAAGTGACAAAAAGAATGTAGTTTTGGCTAAGCCATGGTTTCAGTGAATTTGGTGTCCACTGTTTGTTTTAGTTTTGGCTAAGCAATCCATCAGGATGTTCATTAACTGCTCTTTCCATTCAAAATAACTTTTATAATCTGAGCTGAACTCAAGTCAAAGTCACAGATGTTCATTATTTTCACATGCTATTATCTAATCTCTCTCAAGTGTGTCAAGAAAGGTAGTTGTAGTCTTTTGTAAAACCATCATGTTGTAGCTTTCGTTTAACCTTCTTAAGTTGTAGCATCCTGCACCATAAACCCATTTCTGATTTCCCATCTCAGTTTCTATTCTGGAAAAAGTCAATTTTTAACTTTCTGAAGGAAGTTGATATCATTAAAATTCTGGTGTTTTAAACTGATGATTTGGTTTACTTTGATATTACTGATTTTATATGAGTTACAATTTGAGTTATGTTTTGTGCAGTGATATTGCAAGCTTGGCCACTAAGGTTCGTACATCTAATTTTTTGATACATTATCTGTTTGGATATTCTTTCTTTTATATCAAGCATAAAAAAAATTATAGCCCTGAGGCTGAAATATTGGTGTATGAATCATCAAGGTTCAACTGAAAGTGTGTGCAAAAGGCTTCACAAGAAGTCACAGAAACTCAGGCTCTTACATTCCTACATTGACTTGCTTATTATTCTTATCAGTTATCACAAATTCATGGTTATCCCTTCTACCTTCTAGGATTTTATCATAAGGAAGAGTATGATGATAAATGAACGGGTTGTCTCGAAACTATTTCCAATGAGCTTGGGTCGAACTGGTCCTTTAGCTGCATAATTTTGTCCAAATTTATTGTTTCTTTTTGGGTATTCGCCTTGAATTCACTGATTTCCTATTGAATGAAATCTAATTTCTCAATTTTAACACACACACCCTCCTAAATGGTTGTATTAAAAAAGTTATGTGTGAAAATTTTGGTGTTACAGGTGCAGGTAGAGCTGCATGAGCTCAGATGCAAGCAACTGCAAAATAGGCTTCACATTCTTAAATTTGAATTCATATCATAAATTTTCATATAAGTTTATTTATTTTTTGACTTGTTTTGACCCGCATGGGATAAGGCATATGTTTATTTTTACCTTCTTTTTTATGACCCCTGTTTTGTCATGTACATATTTTTATCATTATCATATTCATTTTTGAACTGCTGATGGTGAATCACCTATTTTATGATTGGGTTTAAGGTTTATGATTGAAATTTATTTTCGACCTTGTTGTGGCATTGTTATGGCAATGTGACACAATTCTTGCACTTTAAACAATTGTTTATGTGACAAATAGCTTATTAGAATCAGTTTTGTTGTCAGAACATTGAAGCTGTCTAATAGAAGGTGTGAGTATTCATCAATTTTCTCTTCATTTTTGTATATGAATTCAAATTTGTGTAATGTTATTAGGAATGTTATCTCACATTAACAATTTATTTGACTACAGGTCATTGTGTTTTTAAATGTTTTTGAACCTGTAATTATGCTACACCATCTTTCAGATTTATGTTAAAAGATCCGTTACAAAATAAGCTTTTCAACTTTGTATTTTAACAAGTAGTGTTACTGGTAATTTTTTTTAAAAACCATTTACGCTAAGTGGTCATTTAAGGTAAAAGAACCTATTTACAATTATAAGATTAGTCTATTGTTCAAAGGCATGTAACATGGCCATTTTGTGGTTATGTGTAAAAGAACCTTCTAACAGCTAGAGGATTAGTCTATTGTTTAAATGTATGATAGAATGAAGACCTGATCAGTGTTAATTGTGTTTAGGAAGCCAGAAGCCTTTTGATTGTGAACTTTTTAATATATACAACCTATAAGGTTTCACATTAAGAAAAAACCAGGAGAATACTCTAGATATTGAAGTAGGCAGATGTTTAAACAACTAACCAACACAAACATGCCAAAGTAAAATAGAAAAGAAAAATCCACCCAATTAACAGAAAACTAATAAGAATAAAGTATAAAGTCTTAGACATTGGGCTGCAGAGGTTGTACAAAAATTTGCAAAGGAGAGTAATACATGTGGCCATATAAATTGTGCAAAGATACTTAGCAAACCCAAAAGATAAATACAATAACACTATAACCTTATGCTTCAATGAACTCAATCGGTTGCATAAAACCAAATTATACACAAAATTCTTTAGTTTTAGTGAGCTTAGCATTCGGTTTTTTTATATGGATTCCCAAAAAAATAAAATTATATACATATAAACCTATCCTTAAAGATCATATTAATAACTAAAGCGATGATACGGATGAGAAACTAACAGACATACAATGAAAAATATATCACGAGAGTATTGATAAAATAACAAAAACATGTACCGCATTATAAAATGTCATCGCACTAACAGTAACGGATATCACTTTGTAAATTATTGCGCCGCCATAATGTGCCAACAAATGACGAATAACACGTTATAAATTGTCGCCGCCGCAACGCGCAGGCACACGGCTAGTATATATATATATATATATATTTCTATCCATTTTATTTTTATAGAATCCAAAACAGACATTTTATGTCTTGTGTTCTTAAAAATTATATTTTTATAAAATGTGATTATTTTATATAGCAAATTCCATGGAGATTTTATCACTTAAATTATCCAAGTAATTTTTATAAAATTACTAAATTAGTATCTAACCAATATAAATTCATTTAAATGTTTTAATGCTATCATTTTATGTCCAATATCAAAGTAACATTTCCTAAGGTCCAATCTAAGTCCAAATGTGTCACTAACATCAATTTAGTCCATTATAATTGTCATTAGCACACATTAGTCCATAAATAAGATGATTAACAACTAAAAATCATAAATAACAATCTAGTCATTTATAATCTATTAAAACATGATAACAACAAATATGAACCATGCAAAGTATATAATCATCATACATTTACCACATGATTTAATCAAACCATGAAAATATATTAGATAACATAATTACCAAATGATTTGATTAAACCAACCAACCAACTTAGAAAATATATCCATAGGTTTAAATTCTAAACTAACAACTAACATTTTTGTGAAAGAGCGTGTAGCGGTGGATCGTGTCAACTCAAGGCACTTATGTAAACGAAACGAACAATAACGAGGTAAATAAACTCAATCTTTCATTCAACAAACCAAGGACATGTTACAGAAAGACTCAGAGTAAAACTAGAAATCACCTTGAGTTTCACACACTAAATGACAACTCGTTACAAAATTCTAGACAAAATCTAATATATATATATATATATATATATATATATATATATATATATAAGTACCCAATCACCCGAACTGACAGTTCGGGTGCCGGTTCGTCCACAGTTCGGCTGCAGTTCTGCTAGTCTACGTTTTTCTTCATATACATTTAATTCTTCTATAATCTTCTGCCTAATTCAGCATCTTGCCATATTATGCATCAACAAACTCCCCCTTGGCAAATGCTGGTCAGTCTTTATCATTCGTGAGCTCCAACCTCCATCTCAGTCCATGTCTTTTGGTGATTATACCCGACATAGATATTGAACGCAAAACAAATCCGGATCACCCTTTGGAATTACAGAGCCTATTCCATATAGTCAGGATGGAACAAGATCTGGTTATGGTACATCTCGTCTATGGCAGCCCTGAATAAGTTGATCAGCCACGTCGGATCATAAATCTTCACAACTTTCTTATCATCCTCTATCACAATCACTGCTTCTCCAGTCTTTTCATTGTAGTACCACCACCTCAAGTTCTTGATAAAATCCAACTCCATCTTCATCAATGGAATTTTCTTCATCACATTAGGCTTCTTCTTGAAAGTTAGCACTATCAGCCTCTTCCCAATTTTCTGATGTATCTTTGTCGGATGTTCACGCCTTTTCGGTCTTTGAGGCTTTAAATATTGAAATCCATTGTTACATTCTTTCTCCACCTGATGCTTGAAGTATAAACCCTTCCAATCATCTCCATAGTTACAGAAAGGTTTTCTTGTAAGCTCCCGAACATCCCAAACTTGTAAAGAACTAAAGTCTATTGCATGCTTGAAGTAATGAATACCATACTGGCGTTTAAGCCCATAACACTTCAGACTTGCTGCATACATCTAGCTAATTATTTCACCTGACACCTGACCCTTGAATCTCACATGCCTTCTCTGTTTGATCAGTTTTGGAGATGGAACATAGTTGGCATGAAATGTCTTCATGTAATCGTTGTAAACCCATCGTTGTTTCTATTCCTTAACCTCATAGGCAATCAGGTCTTCAGGTTTTTCAGCTTCTTTTCTTTTCAGCTTCACCTCAGCCTCATCACCCTTTTCCTTTGGAAAAACCTCAAAGTCATCATCAGCTGAGTTGTTGTTGTTGAAATTTGAATACAGATCAGGATACTCCTCCTCTGTTATGTCTTCAACCTCAACCTCCTCATCCAAGATATCATCTTCAGTTTCTGACTCTGATGACTCATATATTTTGGGTTCAGCTTTGGTAGCTTTCTTCATCTCCTTGTCGTTTAAATCGAAGATTGCTTAAATTTATGCTTGGTTGAGTTCACAGACAAACTCACCATCCTCAAGTATTATGCCGGTCTCGTTTATGCTTTTTGCTGCTTGGTTTGACGGGACAGAAGTAATTGGCACTGCATCCCTAGAATCAGACTCCCCCTGAGATCTAGATGTACTAGCACCCGAACCAGTGGTTCTGGTTGGGCCTGGACCTCCACCAGTATTACCTTTCGGGTCATCATTCTCTGGCTCATCATTTAAATATTGCAGCCTATCATCTTTACATCATGAACCAGAACCTATCTCCCCCTGAGCTTTAAACTTCTCAAGCAAGAATTTAATCTGCTCATTCATCTGTGCAATTAGAGCATCCTGGTTTAGAATGGCCATTTTCAATCTTGTTATCTCTTGAGCATTGGCCGCTTCCCCAGTTTTTAGCTGGAGATAATCTCTATGCAAAGACTCATCTCTTGCTTTTAACTCTGCAATTAATTGAGTTTTCTCTTCATCATTTCTCTTCAACACTTCAATCACTTGTGATTTCTCAGCATCTTTGGCCTTCAGCTCTTTAATTTTGGTTTGACAATCCAAAAGAGTAGTGTTGAGTAAATCCATTTGAGAAAAGGATATTGACCCTTGATAAACACTAAAATTAACATCTGGTGTGGTAGGAGTTGATGTTTTTGTAGTGGCAGTTTGAGAATTTTGGAGTAGAAGTTATTCCCATTGGCTGTTGTACATATTGAGCACCAACACTTGCTAAAGGTGTTGTGCTGGCTGTTGTAGACTTTGACAATCCAAAAACACCCCGACTGACCCAACTCTGTGAATATAGCAGCTTGTGCTGTAGAGGTAACTGGAGTTGAAGTAGTCTTAGGCATAGACATATCTAGACCAACTGATGACAATCCACCAGCACGTCTTTGTAAGATAAAGTCTGAACTTTTAAGCTTCTTTGAATGACTTTTACCTCTTCCACTGGTGGCAATCGACTTCCTCCTTTTTCCTGGAGTCAATTAAGATGTAGAAGTATTCTGTTTCTTACCCTTGCCTTGTATGACATTAGCATCTGGGTTGTAATCTTCACAGATTCAAACGAGCCTTTATCTTCATACACACTACCCATGTATCGGTCATTGCTTTTATTCAGACTTGTTCGGTAAGCAAAATGTTCATCAATACCCTTTCTTACTCGAACATTCTTTGATTTGACCTTAATGTACACAAATAGATTATTTGTGTCTGAAACATCCTCAGAGTTAGCCATATCACTAAACTCATCATCATCAGAATCTTCATACATCAGGGTGTTTACTTTAGGTGTCTCAGTCACATCGAAAGTCGCACGGACTTCAGGTGCTAAGACAGCAGGTTCAGTGATAGTAGGTTCAGTTGCAACCGGTTCAGATGCAATTGGTGCATATACTGCAGGTTTTGATACTACAGAAGGTGTCTGTGTCTTTCGTCTCGGTCGTTTAACTTTCTGTTGTTGTGGTTCCTGGTTGCTTTCCTCAATCTAACTGTAATCAAGTTCATCAGAAGAATTCCCTTCCACATGATGAGGTGCACCTTGAGGTGGTGCAACATAATTGACATTTCCAAGATGACCAATTAGTCTTTTCAGCTTCGTGTATTCATTTGGTTTCTTCTTCTGATATGTTGTCAATGTACCAACACTAGTCTCACTCATATGCTTCAGATTCATCTTTTGGTCTTCATTCTTCACCAAATGTCACATCCCCCCTCCACCGCCCCCTGCCAGGAGCGGGGGAGAGTGTGGGGCTGGCTATCCGTATCAGTTCCCAAGGAACCAACTAAGTATCAATCACACAAGCATATATAACGGACATCCAGTCCTCACAGTGAAACCCTAGACTGATTCTGAAAGAGGATGCACTGGGCACCTCTTAGCCGGCCTAATAGAATCGATAGCCACCGGATTGACCCAGGACTGAACAAAAAGATATATATATATATACATATATATATATATATATATATATATATATACATACATACTAGGTTAGTAACCCGTAAATTATACGGGTTGAATTTTGGTTCATAAATGAGATAAATGAAAGAAAAAAAATGATAAAGAGATCTCAAAATTCAAGTTAAAATGTTTTAAAAGATTTGAAGTTTCATTAAATTTGTTAGAAATTTAAATTTTATTAAATGTAAGGTTCAATTTTATATTTGGAAATTTAAATAATATATTTATTTTAAAATTTATATATTGATTTAATCTAGTGTTGACATGTGGACATGATGATGTGGAGACCCTAGAAAAAGGCCATGTGGCAACCTATTTATTGATTTATTAGGATTAAAGATATATATATCAAGGAAAAACATAGTCATAAGAGGTATTCAGAAACAAACATCAGTCGTTTATTATACATAGCCCTAGTCTTAGTGACAACAACCATCTTGATAATCCAAAGTCAGATCAGGTCTTCACCTACAGTTATTTACCTGTAACATAAGTCAATCACAGAGTCAACAACATACGTTGTTGGTGAGTCGTAACTACCATCATCATATTAACAGTTTTCAAACACATAATGATTATGAATTTATCATGTCGCACCCAAGGTCAACACTCAGATACTCTACGGGCACGTTGCGTGTAGCCGTACGCCCTCTACGAGTAGCTTTTAAATTCAACATATAAGTACATATTCCCCCTAATAAATTAATACTAGAGGATCCAGGTGAATATGGATCGTTCAACTATAATGGCCGCTATAATCCCTTATATGTCTGATAACTTAATGACTAGAAAGTCTCTAGTGACCCACATAGGGGAATTCCGACTCACAGTGTTCGACAGATAATCATAACAGATATAACAGATACATCAGAACAGAAGTATTATCTCAAACGGTTAAATGACATAAAGGAAGTCGCAGGACTCACAAATAATGAATTCAGAAAAAGAGTTCAACACAGAATGCAATCCGAGATTCAACTAGAATATCTATCTCCGGATTCTAGCAACCTATCAGAATTATTGTATGTATTTGTGTTATATACAATGCTAAAATATCCCATAATGATACCAGGTTCAAAGTATTATGGAGTACATACTTATAGGTTAACAAGCTAACTTTTTAGTTAACTTAGAATTACGACAATTAATCTGCCATTTTTCCTCATAGGCGTAGCGCTCAGAATAAGACATATTTGGGCGGTACGCGCCAATTAACAGTCTGAGTTTCTAATTCGCAGATTTAGGCGTACCGCTCTGTTTGAATAGAGAACTGGGCGATATGCTATAATCTGCTGGTATGGTTACTGTTTTTAATATTTAGGCGTACCGCGCTGCATGTACAATACTTGTGCGGTACGCCCAAATCTAGCCCGACTATTTTGTCTTTTTGTGCCATTTTTACATCTTTCCGTTATGTTCTAGAATCGATTTGCCAGATCAGTTTATGCCAGATTGGGGTTGATCAGTGGTTCGTTTATGGTTTATAACATTTGCTAATCTATTATCCCAATTCCTAAACATTCCATTTATGGTAAGTTTCATTATTTTTGACCCTCGATTCGTACAAGTATCTTTATAAACAGAATTCTCTTGGTTTAATAACTTATTCCCTCCTTAGGAACACTGGTCAAATCTGGGTTTTATCATCCTTATATACTATGTTTCTATTTATAGGAATAATCAACATGCATGCACTAATGGATTGTACCTTGTGGAGATTTCCTTGTACAATCAAACTTTCTGAATTCCTTGCTTCTCTTGAGCCTTAAATCAAGCTTCCTAGGGCAGATTTATGGCTGCATGTATGATACATGATTACATTATGAGGGTATAATATCATAGAAACCCTAAAGGACATTTTATACAAAACTCAAGATATCCTTACCTTGATTACTCTTAAATTCGGTTTCCACACACTTTAGCCATCCCCAAAGTGAGCCAACACAACTGAGTTGCTGAGAATTTGGGAAATGTGTTAGAGATACATCAAGTAAACATAGCCTTGATATGTAAATGGGTGATTAGGAAGCTTACCTTTGAAGATCAACCCCTCCACAAGGTTCCTAGGGCTGGAAAACGATAGTGACAGAGCTTTGGGACAACAACGAAGAAGCTCTGGCCGGAAGTGAGTAGAACTCACAAGTGTGCTTTGATATAAAGGCCAAAATCCTTGTTTTTAACGATCTGGAAATGAAGCGTACCGCCCCAAAATGTTTGGTTTGGGGCGTACCACTCGATTTTAAGGTGCGGATGGGCGGGGATCCGATGGGTACCGCAACCCGACCCGTTTGACACACGGGTAGTGTATCGCCTGAAGTTTCCTCTTTTTAGGCGTATCACCTCAATTCGTGAACTTGAAGCTTTTTAAATATTTTTCCTTTACAATTTCCAGTTCGGATCATGATTCAGGCACAAAGGTTACACTAACTCCCCCTTTAAAGAAATTCCATCCTGGAATTCATCAGTTATTAATTTAATAGTTGGGGATATTTTCTTCACATGTCTTTTTCTAATTCCCACGTATATTCAGGGCCACGTCTAGCATCCCATTTGATTTTAACCATTGGGATTTTCTTTTTGCGTAGCTTCTTTGTGATCCGTTCCATGATTTCAATAGGTTGTTCCGTAAAATTCAGCTTTTTATTAATTTGGATTTCTTTTAACGGAACCGCGAGAGCTTCATCTACCATACATTTCCGTAGATTTGATACGTGAAACACGTCATGAACTTTGCTAAGTTCCTGTGGCAATTTAAGTTGATAAGCTACTGCTCCAACTCTTGATATTATCTTGAAGGGTCCTATATATCGTGGACTTAATTTCCCTCTTTTGCCAAATCGAATTATACCCTTCCAGGGTGATATTTTCAACATTACCATGTCTCCCTCTGCAAACTCAAGCGGTCTTCAATGTCGATCCGCGTAACACTTTGGTCTGTCCTAAGTGGTTTTAAGTCTCTTACAGATTTCCATAATCTTCTTAGTAGTTTCCATAATTAACTCAGGTCCCGTAAGCTGGCCTTCTCCTACTTCAGACCAACACACCGGCGTTCGACATTTTCTAACATATAATGCTTCAAATGGTGCCATCTGAATACTGGAATGGTAGTTGTTATTATACGAAAACTCAACTAGTGGGAAATGGTCATCCCAACTACCGCCAAATTCTATAACACAAGATCTTAGCATATCTTCTAGCATTTGAATCGTTCTCTCACTCTGCCCATCAGTTTGAGGATGATATGCTGTGCTAAATACTAGCTTTGTCCCCATAGCTTCTTGAAAACTTTGACAAAAATGAGAGGAGAATCTACTATCTCTATCAGAGATTATAGATATTGGCACTCTATGTTTTGATATAATTTCGTTTACAAACAGTTTTGCTAGTTGCTTTCCATTGTAAGTTTCCATCATGGGAAGTGAGCAGATTTTGTTAAACGATCCACGAATACCCCCCCCCCCCCGCATCCACTCGGAAAGCTCTATTTGCTGCAGACAACCGGCGAGCTTCTGATGTCCGGCCTTTACTTGTAAGCAAGTTGGGCACTTTTCAACATAGGTAGCTATTGCCTTTTTCATTCCCGGCCACCAATAATTGGCTCTCACATTTTGATACAATTTATCGCCTCCTGGATGAAGCATGTATTTACACTTGTGAGCTTCTCGAAGAATTATATCACGTAAACCTCCTTCTTTAGGCACCCATATGCGTTTACCTAGTCTGAGGATGCCATCTGCTTCCTTTGTCAATTTCCTTACAATAGTCATCATATCATCCCGTTCCACATTTGGGTCTGCCATCTGCTTCTTTTGTGCTTCAATGATTTCTCCATTTAGATCCACGCTTACGTTTAATCTTAGGGCTCGATCTCGGAGTGGTTTAACTCTTCTTTTCCTGCTTAGTGCATCTGCCACTACATTGGCTTTTCCTGGGTGATACTTGATTTCACAATCATAA
This sequence comes from Deinandra increscens subsp. villosa, assembly GCA_039602395.1. Taxonomy (NCBI): domain Eukaryota; kingdom Viridiplantae; phylum Streptophyta; class Magnoliopsida; order Asterales; family Asteraceae; genus Deinandra; species Deinandra increscens. Next base: position 60,244,396 of record JBCNJP010000007.1, on the reverse strand, counting down.
TTGCTCAGCACCTCCATCCAGCGTCATTGTTTCATATTTAATTCTTTTTGACTGAACAAATGTTGTAAACTTTTGTGATCAGAGAATATTACAAATTTTGTTCCATATAAGTAATGCCTCCAAATTTTAAGAGCAAAAACTATTGCTCCTAACTCCAAGTCGTGAGTGGTGTAGTTATTTTCATGCTTTTTGAGTTGTCTTGATGCATATGCAATTACCTTATCTTTATGCATGAAAACACACCCGAGTCAATTTATAGAGGCATCACAGTACACCACAAAAATTTTCAGTACCCTCTGGTAATGAAAGTATAGGAGCAGAGCTTAATTTTTGTTTAAGCAACTCAAAAGCATTTATATGCTTAGGTTTCCAATCAAATTTCACATTCTTCTGGGTAAGGGAGGTCAAAGGTGTGGCTATTTTTAAGAAATTCTGAATAAATCTTTGATAATAACTAACTAGACCTAGGAAATGTTGAATTTCGGTAGGACCTTTTGGTTACTCCCATTTTACAATAGCTTCCACTTTTGTTGGGTTCACTTGAATTCCAGCTTTACTGACGATGTGACCCAGAAATTGTACCTCTCTTAGCCAAAAGTCACATTTAGAAAACTTTGCGTAGAGCTTCTCTGTACGTAATAATTCCAATATCTTTCTCAAATGTCCACCATGCTCTTCTCGGCTGCGGGAGTAAATTAGAATGTCATCAATAAACACAATTAAAAACTTGTTGAGATATGGTTAGCACACTCGATTCATCAGATCCATGAACACTGCTGGTGCATTAGTTAATCCAGAAGGCATAACTGTGAATTCTTAATGGCCATATTTTGTTCTGAATGTTGTTCTCGGGATGTCTTCCTCACGAACTCTGACTTGATGATATCCTAATCTCAAATCGATTTTCGAAAAATAACTGGCTCCTTGCAATTGATCGAATTGATCATCTATCCTAGGCAAGGAGTATTTATTTTGATGGTCACACGATTAAGGTCACGATAATCGATACACATTCGCATTATGCCGTTTTTCTTTTTCACGAAAGTACAGGTGCTCCCCAAGGTGATGAACTGGGTCTGATAAAGCCTTTATCAAGTAGTTCTCGAAGTTGGTTCTTTAATTCTTGCATTTCAGAGGGTGTGAGCCGGTAAGGTGCTTTAGCAATCGGAGATGTTCCAGGTGCAAGCTCGATTCAAAACTCCACTTGACGCCCCGGGGGCAATCCGGGCAGCTCATTGCGAACACACTTTTTTGCTTTTAACTTGGATATTACCCTTAGTGGTTTCGTTTGTCTATCTCCAACGATCGTGTGAATCTTGTTGTCCGTGGATTTTAGTTCAAAAACCTTTTCGGCACAACGAATCTTTGCTTGATGTCGCGTGAGCCAATCCATTCCAAGCACTAGGTCGAATTCACTTAGATCCATGGGGAGGATTTCTAGATTAAATGTGGTGTTCTCATGTTCTAAACGACAATCTCTAATTACATTGGAATTACTAATCTTTTGGCCATTAGCAGTTTCTACAACATAGGGCCTATCTAGCTTATGTATCGTACATTTTAGTCTAGGCACACAGGTAGAGGATATCAAACTTTTATTAGCACCGGAATAAAATAGTATGCTAACAATCTTATTATTAACAGAAAACATACTGGTGACCACGTCGTCATTCACACGTGCCTCCTCGGCTGTTATGATATAGAGTCGGGGTGTACCTTTTGAGGTTCCAGCTCCTTTGTTCTTTTCGTGTCTACCATTCTTCTTTTTCGGACACTCCAGGCATCTGTGTCCTTTCTCCTTACAATAGAAACAGACTACTGGTGATCTGCACTGCTGATGCGTGTGCTCCTCCTTTCAACAGTTTTTGCACTTTTCTGCCTGCGACCTTTTGAAATCCCTTTCATCATTTCTCCTTCCTTAGTCCACTACGTCAAAATTCACCTTTGGCCACGAAAAAAACCGTGACGAAAGGTGTTTGGTCACATTTTTTTCCCATTTCAATCGACACCAAAGGTCCCGTCACCTTATGTATCCTACGACCATGTTACAATATCAGTGGCTGAAGCCACCTAGAAGCGTGGCTAAAGGGTACCAATATTTGATGTTTTAATCAAACAATTCTTCTGAAAAGCGTGGCCAAAGGCTCCCAATGGCCACATGTGTTTGTTTAACGTGGCCTTTTGTATTATATGGTCACGTATATTTGTGTTTTAGCCACATATGTTATAAAAAACGTGGCCAAATGGGTTGCTGAAATTATAATTTTTGTCCTAATACGCGTGGCCAAAGGGTGGCAACGGCCACGTTAAAATATGAATAGCATGGCCTTTGGTATTATATGGTCACGTATATTTGTGTTTTAGCCACATATGTTATAAAAAACGTGGCCAAATGGGTTGCTGAAATCATACATTTTGTCCCAATATGCGTGGCCAAAGGATGGCAACAGCCACATTAAAATATAAAAAGCATGGCCTTTGGTATTATATGGTCACGTATAGTTGTGTTTTAGCCACATATACTTGAAAAAAAAAAGTGGCCAAAGGGTAGTTGAAATCAGATATTTTGTCCCAATACGCGTGGCCAAAGGGTGGCAACGGCCACATTAAAATATATAAAGCGTGGCCTTTGGTATTATATGGTCACGTATATTTGTGTTTTAGCCACATATATTTGAAAAAAAAGTGGCCAAAGGGTAGTTGAAATCAGATATTTTGTCCCAATACGCGTGGCCAAAGGGTGGCAACGGCCACATTAAAATATATAAAGCGTGGCCTTTGGTATTATATGGTCACGTATATTTGTGTTTTAGCCACATATATTTGAAAAAAAAGTGGCCAAAGGGTAGTTGAAATCAGATATTTTGTCCCAATACGCGTGGCCAAAGGGTGGCAACGGCCACATTAAAATATATAAAGCGTGGCCTTTGGTATTATATGGTCACGTATATTTGTGTTTTAGCCACATATATTTGAAAAAAAAGTGGCCAAAGGGTAGTTGAAATCAGATATTTTGTCCCAATACGCGTGGCCAAACGGTGGCAATGGCCACGTTAAAATATAAAAAGTGTGGCCTTTGGTATTATATGGTCACGTATATTTGTGTTTTAGCCACATATGTTATAAAAACCGTAGCCAAATGGGTTTCTGAAATCATACATTTTGTCCCAATACGCGTGGCCAAAGGGTGGCAACAGCCACATTAAAATATAAAAAGCGTTGCCTTTGGTATTATATGATCACGTATATTTGTGTTTTAGCCACATATATTTGAAAAAAAAAAGTGGAACAAAGGGTAGTTAATATAAGATATTTTGTCCCAATACGCGTGGCCAAAGGGTGGCAACGACACATTAAAATATAAAAAGCGTGGCCATTGGTATTATATAGTCACGTATATTTGTGTTTTAGCCACATATATTTGAAAAAAAAGTGGCCAAAGGGTAGTTGAAATCAGATATTTTGTCCCAATACGCGTGGCCAAATGGTGGCAACGGCCACGTTAAAATATAAAAAGTGTGGTCTTTGGTATTATATGGTCACGTATATTTGAGTTTTAGCCACATATATTTGAAAAAAAAATGGCCAAAAGGTAGTTGAAATCATACATTTTGTCCCAATACGCGTGGCCAAAGGGTGGCAAAGGCCACATTTAAATATAAAAAATGTGGCCTTTGATATTATATGGTCGCGTATATTTGTGTTTTAGCCACATATATTTGAAAAAAAAAATGCCCAAAGGGTAGTTGAAATCATACATTTTGTCCCAATACGTGTGGCCAAAGGGTGGCAATGGTCACGTTAAAATATAAAAAGTGTGGCCTTTGATATTATATGGTCACGTATATTTGTGTTTTAGCCACATATATTTGGAAAAAAAAAGTTGCCAAAGGGTAGTTGAAATCAGATATTTTGTCCCAATACGCATGGCCAAATGGTGGCAACGACCATGTTAAAATATAAAAAGTGTGGCATTTGGTATTTTATGGTCACGTATATTTTTGTTTTAGCCACATATATTTGGGACGAAGAAAAAGTGACCAAAAGATTGTTGAAATCAGATGGGTCTTTGCTATACACGTGGCCAAATTAAAAGCTATGTTGGAACTAAAATCTATGTGACTGACGCCATCAAATCTGTTTACCGAAGCATTCGACTGAAGAATTCATGTGAATTGATTCAGAGACACGGGGTGTGATGATCGAGGCTTGCAGATTGGACTGAAGACCGTTTTCTAGAAAAGTCAACCGTTCGGGTCAACGGTCAACGGTCAACGTAAAAGTCAATGGAAGAACAGTTCGAGCGAGTCAAGCTTCGGATTAATTAAATCAACTTTGATTTAATTAATATTTTATTTTATTTGGTTTATTTGTATTTTGTTCATTTGTTATGTTTTTCAGTTGTTAGTCACCCTCACTATATATATAGTGAGGGTGCCCCATTCATTAGGAGTCTCCAAAATGGATGGATGATGACTATTTAGGATGTTGAGTCTTCCATTCTAGAGAGAGAGAGAGTGAGTCATGGATTTCTAGAGAGAGAGTGTTTGTCATGATTTCTTGTAACTAATCATTCGGTTCAATGAAATCATTCGACTAGATTATTATCTTTCTTGTTTTGATTATCCTTGATTCTTCTCCATCATCATATCTTTCGGGTTTTCGAACCTGAACCCCGTTCTTGCTCAAGATCAGGATTCTTGATGTGAAAATCGTTCATGACAAATGGTATCAGAGCGGGTACCGATCAGATTCATCTCACCGTGAATCTCGTCACTCGAATCTGATTTTGAGCTTGGATGGATTCTGATGATATGGATGATTGATTCATGTTTGGGAGTTCATCTAGATGTTATTTCATGTTTTACTTCTGCAAATATGTGAGAAAAATGGAGATCAGTGCTGATTTTTCGTAATAGTGGAGTTCTTCACGTTTTTGGGTTGTTCTTGAAGATTTCGGGTTTGATTCTGCGTTTTTGGTGTTATTGTTGATGGTTTTGGATGAAACGAAGCATGAATCTTAGTGGAAAACGCGTTCCGAATCCATTGGAAGCATCCTTTTCATCTGAATCTCAACCATTTTGGCAGATCTGGAAAAACACACACTAGTGCGTGTTTCGCGGTGTTCTTCGTGTTCTTGAAGATTTCCAGAATTTTGGGTTGATTCAATCAAGTTTTGCTGCTGTTTAGGATGTGTAAGTGGCCATAGCATGTTTCTAAAACAAATTTGTGTCAAGAATTGATGGTTTTTACTCGTTTCTTAGGTTTATCAAGGATCAAGGTTGTTGCGTTTTTTCAGGTGTTCTTCAAGTTCTTAGAAGTTTTGAAGATGTACTTAACGATCTGAGTTCGTCTTGAAGTTGTACTTAACGATCTGAGTCCGTCTTGAAGATGTACTTAACGATCTGGGTTCACTTGAAGATTGTCTCAACGATTTGACCTTAAGTCTTAACGACTTGGCTTAGTCTTAACGACTTGGTCTTAGTCTTAACGACTTGGTCATAGTCTTAACGACCTGGTGAGCTAATTGTTCAACATAATCTAACGACTTGATTTTTGGGTCTTCGTTCGAGGTCATTTCAGAGAGTTTTGAACGTCTAGACTTGTATAGGATGAGCTCACGAGTCCAGGGACATAAAAATCTCGAACTTTCGTTGAGTTTTGAGTGAGATATGGGCTGTTTACGGTTTTCTGGCGAACCTCTCGTTTTTCCGATGGCTATTTCCGGTTATTAGGGTTTTCGCAGGTTGAAGAAGACTCGTGGGACCAGCTGACGTGGCGACAGATGATTGGTCCAGTCAGAATTGCCTCTCTCCTCCCTTGTCGGACAACCCCCAACATTCCCTAATTGTTGTCGCATGCTGATTGGATGATGGAGAATGTTGTGGGTCCCAGCCACTAAGGTATTCGTTGAAAGAAAGTCTCGCGGGCCCCAGTTTCTATAAAGAGCCGTTGAGGCTGTGTGTCTTGTCAGCTTCTGATTGGAGCTCCCTCCCCTCACGTGGATCCTGCTTCTACAGCCCTTGGATTAATTTTTCCTCAGCCGTTGGATAATTTTGTTGGGGAATTCTGATTGGCCAGAATTCATACACACGGATTGTGCTTTTTTGGTGAAATCTGATTAGTCATTAATATTTGGCAAGGATTATGGCTTTTCTTTGGAGGATTTATTACACTAATTAATTTTTCTGTATTATTTCGTTGAACACGGGCGTTTTTCTTGTCAGTTTTTAACAAGATTAACTAGATAACGCCCGGACAAAATTGTGGAAAATTATTATTGGTCTCGGATTTATTCCGTTTTATTATTGGGGTTCTCGTTTATTGACGTCTCGCGCACGTTGGCTATCGACCACTTACGGGTTAGCTTTATTATCCGGTTAATTACGAAGCTTTCTCGTTATGTCTCACGGTTTTATTTTTTAGCTGATGCAGCGCTGATATCAACTAACCAGACTAACTAGAATCTCAGTTAAATATTGGAATTATCCGTTAAATCTCTCGAGAAGCCGTTACTTGTTGAAAATTAACGGAATTTTTCTGATTGCGCCGTTTTCACCAGTTTAACGCAGAAATCTTCACGGAATATTATTCCGAGCTCGTTTTTCTTCAACCAAAATTACGAAGACTCCGGTTATAATCATTTTATGCTCGAGATCTCAGTTTTTCTCTGATTCAGTTTGTTGCAGTTTTGACTCCGAGATGTAGCATTTTCTTAGTATTGTAAAAGACCGTATGAACAGAGTGAGCGGAACACTTGGATCTCAACTGGAGCAACAAGAACAGAAGAAGTTTATTCAGAGGGGGAATTTCTATGACAGATTGTCTCCATTTTATCAGGTTCTCATTGAAGATGTACGGTAGAGCGGTTCTTCAGCAGTTGAAAAGATTTGAAAGCATCAGTCAAAGGGGAATTGTTGAAACTAAAATCTATGTGACTGACGCCATCAAATCTGTTTACCGAAGCATTCGACTGAAGAATCCATGTGAATTGATTAAGAGACACGGGTTGCGATGATCGAGGCTTGCAGATTGGACTGAAGACCGTTTTCTGGAAAAGTCAACTATTTGGGTCAACGGTCAACGTAAAAGTCAACGGAAGAACAGTTCGAGCGAGTCAAGCTTCGGATTAATTAAATCAACTTTGATTTAATTAATATTATATTTTATTTGGTTTATTTGTATATTGTTCATTTGTTATGTTTTTCTTTTGTTAGTCACTCTCACTATATATATAGTGAGGGTGCCCATTCATTAGGAGTCTCCAAAATCGATGGATGATGATGACTCTTTAGGATGTTGAGTCTTCCATTCTAGAGAGAGAGAGAGTGAGTCATGGATCTCTAGAGAGAGAGTGTTTGCCATGATTTCTTGTAACTAGTCATTCGGTTCAATGAAATCATTCGACTAGATTATTATCTTTCTTGTTTTGATTATCCATGATTCTTCTCCATCATCATCTCTTTCGGGTTTTTGAATTTGAACCCTGTTCTTGGTCAAGATCAGGATTCTTGATGTGAAAATCGGTCCTGAAAAATGGTATCAGAGCGGGTACCGATCAGATTCATCTCACCGTGAATCTGGTCACTCGAATCTGATTTTGAGCTTGAATGGACGAAGATGATGAAAACTCATTTTTGAGACTTTTTCTTCTATTTTTCTTGTTTCTGGATGGATTCTGATGATATGGATGATTGATTCATGTTTGGGAGTTCATCTAGATGTTATTTCATGTTTTACTTCTGCAAATCTATGAGAAAAATGGAGATCAGAGCTGATTTTTCGTAACAGTGGAGTTCTTCACGTTTTTGGGTTGTTCTTGAAGATTTCGGGTTTGATTCTGCGTTTTTGGTGTTATTGTTGATGGATTTGGATGAAACGAAGCATGGATCTTAGTGGAAAACGCGTTCCGGATCCATTGGAAGCATCCGTTTCATCTGAATCTCAACCATTTTGGCAGATCTGGAAAAACACACACTAGTGCATGTTTCGCGGTGTTCTTCGTGTTCTTGAAGATTTCCAGAATTTTGGGTTGATTCAATCGAGTTTTGCTGCTGTTTAGGATGTGTAAGTAGCCATAGCATGTTTCTAAAACAGATTTATGTCAAGAATCGATGGTTTCTACTCGTTTCTGAGGTTTATCAAGGATCAAGGTTGCTGCGTTTTTTCAAGTGTTCTTCAAGTTCTTTGAAGTTTTGAAGATGTTCTTAACGATCTGAGTTCGTCTTGAAGATGTACTTAACGATCTGGGTTCACTTGAAGATTGTCTTAACGATTTGACCTTAAGTCCTAACGACTTGGCTTAGTATTAAGGACTTGGTCTTAGTCTTAACGACTTGGTCATAGTCTTAACGACCTGGTGAGCTAATTGTTCAACATAATCTAACGACTTGATTTTTGGGTCTTCGTTCGAGGTCATTTCAGAGAGTTTTGAACGTCTAGACTTGTAGAGGATGAGCTCATGAGTCCAGGGACATAAAAAATCTCGAACTTTCGTTGAGTTTTGAGTGAGATATGGGCTGTTTACGGTTTTCCGGCGAACCTCTCGTTTTTCCGATGGCTATTTCCGGTTATTAGGGTTTTCGCAGGTTGAAGAAGACTCGTGGGACCAGCTGACGTGGCGACAGATGATTGGTTCAGTCAGAATTGCCCCTCTCCTCCCTTGTCGGACAGCCCCCAACATTCCCTAATTGTTGTCGCATGCTGATTGGATGATGGAGAATGTTGTGGCTCCCAGCCACTAAGGTATTCGTTGAAAGAAAGTCTCGCGGGCCCTAGTTTCTATAAAGAGCCGTTGAGGCTGTGTGTGTTGTCAGCTTCTGATTGGAGTTCCCTCCCCTCACGTGGATCCTGCTTCTACAGCCCTTGGATTAATTTTTCCTCAGCCGTTGGATAATCTTGTTGGGGAATTCTGATTGGCCACAATTCACACACACGGATTTTGCTTTTTTGGTGAAATCTGATAGGTCATTAATATTTGGCAAGGATTAAGGCTTTTCTTTGGAGGATTTATTACACTAATTAATTTTTCTGCCTTATTTCGTTGAACACGGGCGTTTTTCTTGTTAGTTTTTAACAAGATTAACTAGATAACGCCCGGACGAAATTGTGGAAAATTATTATTGGTCTCGGATTTATTCCGTTTTATTATTGGGGTTCTCGTTTATTGACGTCTCGCGCACGTTGGCTATCGACCACTGACGGGTTAGCTTTATTATCCGGTTAATTACGAAGCTTTCTCGTTATGTCTCACGGTTTTATTTTTTAGCTGATGCAGCGCTAATATCAACTAACCGGACTAACTAGAATCTCAGTTAAATATTGGAATTATCCGTTAAATCTCTCGAGAAGCCGTTACTTGTTGAAAATTAAAGGAATTTTTCAAATTGCACCGTTTTCACCAGTTTAACGCAGAAATCTTCAAGGAATATTAGTCCGAGCTCGTTTTTCTTCAACCAAAATTACGAAGACCCCGGTTATGATCATTTTACGCTCGGGATCTCAGTTTTTCTCAGATTTAACACTTATCTTTATTTTCGCATCCAACCCAGTCACGCGGAACAAATGCAATATTTATGGATCATTCGCAAGATTGTCCGATTTCAAGATTATTTATCTGGTTCCTCTAGGCAACCGATCGTGACGGTTCGACTCTCCGCATCAGATTTTTACGCTTCCGACTTGATGTTTTTGGAAAGATTTAGAGAAATAGGAGGAATTATTATGGATTTGGATATCGGGTCGATTATCTGAAGTTGGAGCATTTTCAGTGTTTGATTGGTTTATCTGATTTAGTTTGTTGCGATTTTGACTCCGAGATGTAGCATTTTCTTAGTATCGTACCCGACCGTGTGAACCGAGTGAGCGGAACACTTGGATCTCAACTATAGCAACAAGAACAGAAGAAGTTTATTCAGAGGGGGAATTTCTATGACAGATTGTCTCCGGTTTATCAGTTTCTCATTGAAGATGTACGGCAAAGCGGTTCTTCAGCAGTTGAACAGATTTGAAAGCATCAGTCAAGGGGGAATTGTTGGAACTAAAATCTATGTGACTGACGCCATCAAATCTGTTTACCGAAGCATTCGACTGAAGAATCCATGTGAATTGATTCAGAGACACGGGTTGTGATGATCGAGGATTGCAGATTGGACTGAAGACCGTTTTTTGGAAAAGTCAACCGTTCGGGTCAATGGTTAACGTAAAAGTCAATGGAAGATCAGTTCGAGCGAGTCAAGCTTCGGATTAATTAAATCAACTTTGATTTAATTAATATTTTATTTTAATTGGTTTATTTGTATTTTGTTCATTTGTTATGTTTTTCTGTTGTTAGTCACCCTCACTATATATATAGTGAGGGTGCCCCATTCATTAGGAGTCTCCAAAATGGATGGATGATGACTCTTTAGGATGTTGAGTCTTCCATTCTAGAGAGAGAGAGTGAGTCATGGATTTCTAGAGAGAGAGTGTTTGTCATGATTTCTTGGAACTAATCATTCGGTTCAATGAAATAATTCGACTAGATTATTATCTTTCTTGTTTTGATTATCCTTGATTCTTCTCCATCATCATCTCTTTCGGGTTTTCGAATCCGAACCCCGTTCTTGCTCAAGATCAGGATTCTTGATGTGAAAATCGGTCATGACAAATGGTATCAGAGCGGGTACCGATCAGATTCATCTCACCGTGAATCTGGTCACTCGAATCTGATTTTGAGTTTGAATGGATGAAGATGATGAAAACTCATTTTTGAGACCTTTTCTTCTATTTTTCTTGTTTCTGGATGGATTCTGATGATATGGATGATTGATTCATGTTTAGGAGTTCATCTAGATGTTATTTCATGTTTTACTTCTGCAAATCTGTGAGAAAAATGGAAATCGGAGCTGATTTTTCGTAACAGTGGAGTTCTTCACGTGTTTGGGTTGTTCTTGAAGATTTCGGGTTTGATTCTGCGTTTTTGGTGTTATTGTTGATGGATTTGGATGAAACGAAGTATGAATCTTAGTGGAAAACGCGTTCCGGATCCATTGGAAGCATCTGTTTCATCTGAATCTCAACCATTTTGGCAGATCTGGAAAAACACACACTAGTGCGTGTTTCGCGGTGTTCTTCGTGTTCTTGAAGATTTCCAGAATTTTGGGTTGATTCAATCGAGTTTTGCTGCTGTTTAGGATGTGTAAGTGGCCATAGCATGTTTCTAAAACAGATTTGTGTCAAGAATCGATGGTTTCTACTCGTTTCTGAGGCTTATCAAGGATCAAGGTTGCTGCGTTTTTTCAAGTGTTCTTCAAGTTCTTTGAAGTTTTGAAGATGTTCTTAACGATCTGAGTTCGTCTTGAAGATGTACTTAACGATCTGAGTTCGTCTTGAAGATGTACTTAACGATCTGGGTTCACTTGAAGATTGTCTTAACGATTTGACCTTAAGTCTTAACGACTTGGCTTAGTCTTAACGACTTGGTCTTAGTCTTAACGACTTGGTCATAGTCTTAACGACCTGGTGAGCTAATTGTTCAACATAATCTAACGACTTGTTTTTTGGGTCTTCGTTCGAGGTCATTTCAGAGAGTTTTGAACGTCTAGACTTGTATAGGATGAGCTCACGAGTCCAGGGACATAAAAATCTCGAACTTTCGTTGAGTTTTGAGTGAGATATGGGCTGTTTACGGTTTTTCGGCGAACCTCTCGTTTTTCCGATGGCTATTTCCGGTTATTAGGGTTTTCGCAGGTTGAAGAAGAGTCGTGGGCCCAGTTGACGTGGCGAAAGATGATTGGTCCAGTCAGAATTGCCTCTCTCCTCCCTTGTCGGACAGCCCCCAACATTCCCTAATTGTTGTCGCATGCTGATTGGATGATGGAGAATGTTGTGGGTCCCAGTCACTAAGGTATTCGTTGAAAGAAAGTCTCGCGGGACCCAGTTTCTATAAAGAGCCGTTGAGGCTGTGTGTGTTGTCAGCTTCTGATTGGAGCTCCCTCCCCTCACGTGGATCCTGCTTCTACAGCCCTTGGTTTAAATTTTTCCTCAGCCGTTGGATAATTTTGTTGGGGAATTCTGATTGGCCAGAATTCACACACACGGATTGTGCTTTTTTGGTGAAATCTGATTGGTCATTAATATTTGGCAAGGATTAAGGTTTTTCTTTGGAGGATTTATTACACTAATTAATTTTTCTGCATTATTTCGTTGAACACGGGCTTTTTTCTTGTCAGTTTTTAACAAGATTAACTAGATAACGCCCGGACGAAATTGTGGAAAATTATTATTGGTCTCGGATTTATTCCGTTTTATTATTGGGGTTCTCGTTTATTGACGTCTCGCGCACGTTGGCTATCGACCACTGACGGGTTAGCTTTATTATCCGGTTAATTACGAAGCTTTCTCGTTATGTCTCACGGTTTTATTTTTTAGCTGATGCAGCGCTGATATCAACTAACCGGACTAACTAGAATCTCAGTTAAATATTGGAATTATCCGTTAAATCTCTCGAGAAGCCGTTACTTGTTGAAAATTAACGGAATTTTTCAGATTGCGCCGTTTTCACCAGTTTAACGCAGAAATCTTCACGGAATATTATTCCGAGCTCGTTTATCTTCAACCAAAATTACGAAGACCCCTGTTATGATCATTTTACGCTCGGGATCTCAGTTTTTCTCAGATTTAACACTTATCTTTATTTTCGCATCCAACCCCAGTCACGCGGAACAAATGCAATATTTATGGATCATTCACAACTGTCAGCATCCAGCTTCCGGTTTTTCGCAAGATTGTCCGATTTCAAGATTATTTATCTGGTTCCTCTAGGCAACCGATCGTGACGGTTCGACTCTCCGCATCAGATTTTTACGCTTCTGACTTGATGCTTTTGGAGAGATTTAGAGAAATAGGAGGAATTATTATGGATTTGGATATCGGGTCGATTATCTGAAGTTGGAGCATTTTCAGTGTTTGATTGATTTACCTGATTCAGTTTGTTGCAGTTTTGACTCCGAGATGTAGCATTTTCTTAGTATTGTACCCGATCGTGTGAACCGAGTGAGCAGAACACTTGGATCTCAACTGGAGCAACAAGAACAGAAGAAGTTTATTCAGAGGGGGAATTTCTATGACAGATTGTCTCCAGTTTATCAGTTTCTCATTGAAGATGTACGACAGAGCGGTTCTTCAGCAGTTGAACAAATTTGAAAGCATCAGTCAAGGGGGAATTGTTGGAACTAAAATCTATGTGACTGACGCCATCAAATCTGTTTACCGAAGCATTCGACTGAAGAATTCATGTGAATTGATTCAGAGACACGAGGTTGTGATGATCGAGGCTTGCAGATTGGACTGAAGACCGTTTTCTGGAAAAGTCAACCGTTCGGGTCAATGGTCAACGTAAAAGTCAATGGAAGAACAGTTCGAGCGAGTCAAGCTTCGGATTAATTAAATCAACTTTGATTTAATTAATATTTTATTTTATTTGGTTTATTTGTATTTTGTTCATTTGTTATGTTTTTCTGTTGTTAGTCACCCTCACTATATATATAGTGAGGGTGCCCCATTCATTAGGAGTCTCCAAAATGGATGGATGATGACTATTTAGGATGTTGAGTCTTCCATTCTAGAGAGAGAGAGTGAGTCATGGATTTCTAGAGAGAGAGTGTTTGTCATGATTTCTTGTAACTAATCATTCGGTTCAATGAAATCATTCGACTAGATTATTATCTTTCTTGTTTTGATTATCCTTGATTCTTCTCCATCATCATCTCTTTCGGGTTTTCGAATCTGAACCCCGTTCTTGCTCAAGATCAGGATTCTTGATGTGAAAATCGGTTCATGACAAATGGTATCAGAGCGGGTACCGATCAGATTCATCTCACCGTGAATCTCGTCACTCGAATCTGATTTTGAGCTTGAATGGATGAAGATGATGAAAACTCATTTTTGAGACTTTTTCTTCTATTTTTCTTGTTTCTGGATGGATTCTGATGATATGGATGATTGATTCATGTTTGGGAGTTCATCTAGATGTTATTTCATGTTTTACTTCTGCAAATCTGTGAGAAAAATGGAGATCAGAGCTGATTTTTCGTAATAGTGGAGTTCTTCACGTTTTTGGGTTGTTCTTGAAGATTTCGGGTTTGATTCTGCGTTTTTGGTGTTATTGTTGATGGTTTTGGATGAAACGAAGCATGAATCTTAGTGGAAAACGCGTTCCGGATCCATTGGAAGCATCCGTTTCATCTGAATCTCAACCATTTTGGCAGATCTGGAAAAACACACACTAGTGCATGTTTCGCGGTGTTCTTCGTGTTCTTGAAGATTTCCAGAATTTTGGGTTGATTCAATCGAGTTTTGCTGCTGTTTAGGATGTGTAAGTGGCCATAGCATGTTTCTAAAACAAATTTGTGTCAAGAATCGATGGTTTCTACTCGTTTCTTAGGTTTATCAAGGATCAAGGTTGCTGCATTTTTTCAGGTGTTCTTCAAGTTCTTTGAAGTTTTGAAGATGTACTTAACGATCTGAGTTCGTCTTGAAGTTGTACTTAACGATCTGAGTCCGTCTTGAAGATGTACTTAACGATCTGGGTTCACTTGAAGATTGTCTCAACGATTTGACCTTAAGTCTTAACGACTTGGCTTAGTCTTAACGACTTGGTCTTAGTCTTAACGACTTGGTCATAGTCTTAACGACCTGGTGAGCTAATTGTTCAACATAATCTAATGACTTGATTTTTGGGTCTTCTTTCGAGGTCATTTCAGAAAGTTTTGAACGTCTAGACTTGTAGAGGATGAGCTCACGAGTCCAGGGACATAAAAATCTCGAACTTTCGTTGAGTTTTGAGTGAGATATGGGCTGTTTACGGTGTTCCGGCGAACCTCTCGTTTTTCCGATGGCTATTTCCGGTTATTAGGGTTTTCGCAGGTTGAAAAAGACTCGTGGGACCAGCTGACGTGGCGACAGATTATTGGTCCAGTCAGAATTGCCTCTCTCCTCCCTTGTCGGACATCCCCTAACATTCCCTAATTGTTGTCGCATGCTGATTGGATGATGGAGAATGTTGTGGGTCCCAGCCACTAAGGTATTCGTTGAAAGAAAGTCTCGCGGGCCCCAGTTTCTATAAAGAGCCGTTGAGGCTGTGTGTGTTGTCAGCTTCTGATTGGAGCTCCCTCCCCTCACGTGGATCCTGCTTCTACAGCCCTTGAATAAATTTTTCCTCAGCCGTTGGATAATTTTGTTGGGGAATTCTGATTGGCCATAATTCATACACACGGATTTTGCTTTTTTGGTGAAATCTGATTGGTCATTAATATTTGGCAAGGATTAAGGCTATTCTTTGGAGGATTTATTACACTAATTAATTTTTCTGTATTATTTCGTTGAACACGGGCGTTTTTCTTGTCAGTTTTTAACAAGATTAACTAGATAACGCCCGGACAAAATTGTGGAAAATTATTATTGGTCTCGTATTTATTCCGTTTTATTATTGGGGTTCTCGTTTATTGACGTCTCGCGCACGTTGGCTATCGACCACTGACGGGTTAGCTTTATTATCCGGTTAATTACGAAGCTTTCTCGTTATGTCTCACGGTTTTATTTTTTAGCTGATGCAGCGCTGATATCAACTAACCGGACTAACTAGAATCTCAGTTAAATATTGGAATTATCCGTTAAATCTCTCGAGAAGCCGTTACTTGTTGAAAATTAACGGAATTTTTCTGATTGCGCCGTTTTCACCAGTTTAACGCAGAAATCTTCACGGAATATTATTCCGAGCTCGTTTTTCTTCAACCAAAATTACGAAGACTCCGGTTATAATCATTTTATGCTCGGGATCTCAGTTTTTCTCAGATTTAACACTTATCTCTATTTTCGCATCCAACCCCAGTCACGCGGAACAAATGCAATATTTATGGATCATTCACAAATGTCAGCATCCGGCTTCCGGTTTTTTGCAAGATTGTCCGATCATCAAGATTATTTATCTGGTTTCTCTAGGCAACCGATCGTGACGGTTCGACTCTCCGCATCAGGTTTTTACGCTTCCGACTTGATGTTTTTGGAGAGATTTAGAGAAATAGGAGGATTTATTATGGATTTGGATATCCGGTCGATTATATGAAGTTGGAGCATTTTCAGTGTTTGATTGGTTTATCTGATTCAGTTTGTTGCGGTTTTGACTCCGAGATGTAGCATTTTCTTAGTATTGTACCCGACCGTATGAACTGAGTGAGCGGAACACTTGGATCTCAACTGGAGCAACAAGAACAGAAGAAGTTTATTCAGAGGGGGAATTTCTATGACAGATTGTCTCCGGTTTATCAGTTTCTCATTGAAGATGTACGGCAGAGCGGTTCTTCAGCAGTTGAACAGATTTGAAAGCATCAGTCAAAGGGGAATTGTTGGAACTAAAATCTATGTGACTGACGCCATCAAATCTGTTTACCGAAGCATTCGACTGAAGAATCCATGTGAATTGATTCAGAGACACGGGTTGTGATGATCGAGGCTTGCAGATTGGACTGAAGACCGTTTTCTGGAAAAGTCAACCGTTCGGGTCAACGGTAAACGTAAAAGTCAACGGAAGAACAGTTCGAGCGAGTCAAGCTTCGGATTAATTAAATCAACTTTGATTTAATTAATATTATATTTTATTTGGTTTATTTGTATTTTGTTCATTTGTTATGTTTTTCTGTTGTTAGTCACCCTCACTATATATATAGTGAGGGTGCCCCATTCATTAGGAGTCTCCAAAATGGATGGATGATGATGGCTCTTTAGGATGTTGAGTCTTCCATTCTAGAAGAGAGAGAGTGAGTCATGGATCTCTAGAGAGAGAGTGTTTGTCATGATTTCTTGTAACTAATCATTCGGTTCAATGAAATCATTCGACTAGATTATTATCTTTCTTGTTTTGATTATCCTTGATTCTTCTCCATCATCATCTCTTTCGGGTTTTCGAATCTGAACCCTGTTCTTGCTCAAGATCAGGATTCTTGATGTGAAAATCGGTCATGACAAATGGTATCAGAGCGGGTACCGATCAGATTCATCTCACCGTGAATCTGGTCACTCGAATCTGATTTTGAGCTTGAATGGATGAAGATGATGAAAACTCATTTTTGAGACTTTTTCTTCTATTTTTCTTGTTTCTGGATGGATTCTGATGATATGGATGATTGATTCATGTTTGGGAGTTCATCTAGATGTTATTTCATGTTTTACTTCTGCAAATCTGTGAGAAAAATGGAGATCAGAGCTGATTTTTCGTAACAGTGGAGTTCTTCACGTTTTTGGGTTGTTCTTGAAGATTTCGGGTTTGATTCTGCGTTTTTGGTGTTATTGTTGATGGATTTGGATGAAACGAAGCATGAATCTTAGTGGAAAACGCGTTCCGGATCCATTGGAAGCATCCGTTTCATCTGAATCTCAACCATTTTGGCAGATCTGGAAAAACACACACTAGTGCATGTTTCGCGGTGTTCTTCGTGTTCTTGAAGATTTCCAGAATTTTGGGTTGATTCAATCGAGTTTTGCTGCTGTTTAGGATGTGTAAGTGGCCATAGCATGTTTCTAAAACAGATTTGTGTCAAGAATTGATGGTTTCTACTCGTTTCTGAGGTTTATCAAGGATCAAGGTTGCTGCGTTTTTTCAAGTGTTCTTCAAGTTCTTTGAAGTTTTGAAGATGTTCTTAACGATCTGAGTTCGTCTTGAAGATGTACTTAACGATCTGAGTTCGTCTTGAAGATGTACTTAACGATCTGGGTTCACTTGAAGATTGTCTTAACGATTTGACCTTAAGTCTTAACGACTTGGCTTAGTCTTAACGACTTGGTCTTAGTCTTAACGACTTGGTCATAGTCTTAACGACCTGGTGAGCTAATTGTTCAACATAATCTAACGACTTGATTTTTGGGTCTTCGTTCGAGGTCATTTCAGAGAGTTTTGAACGTCTAGACTTGTAGAGGATGAGCTCACGAGTCCAGGGACATAAAAATCTCGAACTTTCGTTGAGTTTTGAGTGAGATATGGGCTGTTTACGGTTTTCCGGCGAACCTCTCGTTTTTCCGATGGCTATTTCCGGTTATTAGGGTTTTCGCAGGTTGAAGAAGACTCGTGGGACCAGCTGACGTGGCGACAGATGATTGGTCCAGTCAGAATTGCCTCTCTCCTCCCTTGTCGGACAGCCCCCAACATTCCCTAATTGTTGTCGCATGCTGATTGGATGATGGAGAATGTTGTGGGTCCCAGCCACTAAGGTATTCGTTGAAAGAAAGTCTCGCGGGCCCCAGTTTCTATAAAGAGCCGTTGAGGCTGTGTGTGTTGTCAGCTTCTGATTGGAGCTCCCTCCCCTCACGTGGATCCTGCTTCTACAGCCCTTGGATTAATTTTTCCTCAGCCGTTGGATAATTTTGTTGGGGAATTCTGATTGGCCAGAATTCACACACACGGATTGTGCTTTTTTGGTGAAATCTGATTAGTCATTAATATTTGGCAAGGATTAAGGCTTTTCTTTGGAGGATTTATTACACTAATTAATTTTTCTGCATTATTTCGTTGAACACGGGCGTTTTTCTTGTCAGTTTTTAACAAGATTAACTAGATAACGCCCGGACGAAATTGTGGAAAATTATTATTGGTCTCGGATTTATTCCGTTTTATTATTGGGGTTCTCGTTTATTGACGTCTCGCGCACGTTGGCTATCGACCACTGACGGGTTAGCTTTATTATCCGGTTAATTACGAAGCTTTCTCGTTATGTCTCACGGTTTTATTTTTTAGCTGATGCAGCGCTGATATCAACTAACCGGACTAACTAGAATCTCAGTTAAATATTGGAATTATCCGTTAAATCTCTCGAGAAGCCGTTACTTGTTAAAAATTAACGGAATTTTTCAGATTGCGCCGTTTTCAACAGTTTAACGCAGAAATCTTCACGGAATATTATTCCGAGCTCGTTTATCTTCAACCAAAATTACGAAGACCCCGGTTATGATCATTTTACGCTCGGGGTCTTAGTTTTTCTCAGATTTAACACTTATCTCTATTTTCGCATCCAACCCTAGTCACGCGGAACATATGCAATATTTATGGATCATTCACAACTGTCAGCATCCGGCTTCCGGTTTTTTCGCAAGATTGTCCGATTTCAAGATTATTTATCTGGTTCCTCTAGGCAACCGATTGTGACGGTTTGACTCTCCGCATCAGATTTTTACGCTTCCGACTTGATGTTTTTGGAGAGATTTAGAGAAATAGGAGGAATTATTATGGATTTGGATATCGGGTCGATTATCTGAAGTTGGAGCATTTTCAGTGTTTGATTGGTTTATCTGATTCAGTTTGTTACGATTTTGACTCCGAGATGTAGCATTTTCTTAGTATCGTACCCGACCGTGTGAACCGAGTGAGCGGAACACTTGGATCTCAACCGGAGCAACAAGAACAGAAGAAGTTTATTCAGAAGGGGAATTTCTATGACAGATTGTCTCCGATTTATCAGTTTCTCATTGAAGATGTACGGCAAAGCGGTTCTTCAGCAGTTGAACAGATTTAAAAGCATCAGTCAAGGGGGAATTGTTGGAACTAAAATCTATGTGACTGACGCCATCAAATCTGTTTACCGAAGCATTCGACTGAAGAATCCATGTGAATTGATTCAGAGACACGGGTTGTGATGATCGAGGCTTGCAGATTGGACTGAAGACCGTTTTCTGGAAAAGTCAACCATTCGGGTCAACGGTCAACGTAAAAGTCAATGGAAGATCAGTTCGAGCGAGTCAAGCTTCGGATTAATTAAATCAACTTTGATTTAATTAATATTTTATTTTATTTGGTTTATTTGTATTTTGTTCATTTGTTATGTTTTTCTGTTGTTAGTCACCCTCACAATATATATAGTGAGGGTGCCCCATTCATTAGGAGTCTCCAAAATGGATGGATGATGACTCTTTAGGATGTTGAGTCTTCCATTCTAGAGAGAGAGAGTGAGTTATGGATTTCTAGAGAGAGAGTGTTTGTCATGATTTCTTGTAACTAATCATTCGGTTCAATGAAATCATTCGACTAGATTATTATCTTTCTTGTTTTGATTATCCTTGATTCTTCTCCATCGATCATCATCTCTTTCAGGTTTTCGAATCTGAACCCTGTTCTTGCTCAAGATCAGGATTCTTGATGTGAAAATCGGTCCTGACAAATGGTATCAGAGCGGGTACCGATCAGATTCATCTCACCGTGAATCTGGTCACTCGAATCTGATTTTGAGCTTGAATGGATGAAGATGATGAAAACTCATTTTTGAGATTTTTTCTTCTATTTTTCTTGTTTCTGGATGGATTCTGATGATATGGATGATTGATTCATGTTTGGGAGTTCATCTAGATGTTATTTCATGTTTTACTTCTGCAAATCTGTGAGAAAAATGGAGATCAGAGCTGATTTTTCGTAACAGTCGAGTTCTTCACGTTTTTGGGTTGTTCTTGAAGATTTCAGGTTTGATTATGCGTTTTTGGTGTTATTGTTGAGGGATTTGAATGAAACGAAGCATGAATCATAGTGGAAAACGCGTTCCGGATCCATTGGAAGCATCCGTTTCATCTGAATTTCAACCATTTGGCAGATCTGGAAAAACACACAATAGTGCGTGTTTCGCGGTGTTCTTCGTGTTCTTGAAGATTTCAAGAATTTTGGGTTGATTCAATCGAGTTTTGCTGCTGTTTAGGATGTGTAAGTGGCCATAGCATGTTTCTAAAACAGATTTGTGTCAAGAATCGATGGTTTCTACTCGTTTCTGAGGTTTATCAAAGATCAAGGTTGCTGCGTTTTTTCAGGTGTTCTTCAAGTTCTTTGAAGTTTTGAAGATGTTCTTAACGATCTGAGTTCGTCTTGAAGATGTACTTAACGATCTGAGTTCGTCTTGAAGATGTACTTAACGATCTGGGTACACTTGAAGATTGTCTTAACGATTTGACCTTAAGTCTTAACGACTTGGCTTAGTCTTAATGATTTGGTCTTAGTCTTAACGACTTGGTCATAGTCTTAACGACCTGGTGAGCTAATCGTTCAACATAATTTAACGACTTGATTTTTGGGTCTTCGTTCGAGGTCATTTCAGAGAGTTTTGAACGTCTAGACTTGTAGAGGATGAGCTCACGAGTCCAGGGACACAAAAATCTCGAACTTTCGTTGAGTTTTGAGTGAGATATGGGCTGTTTACGGTGTTCTGGCGAACCTCTCGTTTTTCCGATGGCTATTTCCGGTTATTAGGGTTTTCGCAGGTTGAAGAAGACTCGTGGGACCAGCTGACGTGGCGACAGATGATTGGTCCAGTCAGAATTGCCTCTCTCCTCCCTTGTCGGACAGCCCCCAGCATTCCCTAATTGTTGTCACATGCTGATTGGATGATGGAGAATGTTGTGGGTCCCAGCCACTAAGGTATTCGTTGAAAGAAAGTCTCGCGGGCCCCAGTTTCTATAAAGAGCCGTTGAGGCTGTGTGTGTTGTCAGCTTCTGATTGGAGCTCCATCCCCTCACGTGGATCCTGCTTCTACAGCCCTTGGATTAAATTTTTCCTCAGCCGTTGGATAATTTTGTTGGGGAATTCTGATTGGCCAGAATTCACACACACGGATTGTGCTTTTTTTGAAATCTGATTGGTCATTAATATTTGGCAAGGATTAAGGATTTTCTTTGGAGGATTTATTACACTAATTAATTTTTCTGCATTATTTCGTTGAACACGGGCATTTTTCTTGTCAGTTTTTAACAAGATTAACTAGAAAACGCCGGACGAAATTGTGGAAAATTATTATTGGTCTCGGATTTATTCCGTTTTATTATTGGGGTTCTCGTTTATTGACGTCTCGCGCACGTTGGCTATCGACCACTGACGGGTTAGCTTTATTATCCGGTTAATTACGAAGCTTTCTCGTTATGTCTCACGGTTTTATTTTTTAGCTGATGCAGCGCTGATATCAACTAACCGGACTAACTAGAATCTCAGTTAAATATTGGAATTATCCGTTAAATCTCTCGAGAAGCCGTTACTTGTTAAAAATTAACGGAATTTTTCAGATTGCGCCGTTTTCAACAGTTTAACGCAGAAATCTTCACGGAATATTATTCCGAGCTCGTTTATCTTCAACCAAAATTACGAAGACCCCGGTTATGATCATTTTACGCTCGGGATCTTAGTTTTTCTCAGATTTAACACTTATCTCTATTTTCGCATCCAACCCTAGTCACGCGGAACAAATGCAATATTTATGGATCATTCACAACTGTCAGCATCCGGCTTCCGGTTTTTTCGCAAGATTGTCCGATTTCAAGATTATTTATCTGGTTCCTCTAGGCAACCGATTGTGACGGTTTGACTCTCCGCATCAGATTTTTACGCTTCCGACTTGATGTTTTTGGAGAGATTTAGAGAAATAGGAGGAATTATTATGGATTTGGATATCGGGTCGATTATCTGAAGTTGGAGCATTTTCAGTGTTTGATTGGTTTATCTGATTCAGTTTGTTGCGGTTTTGACTCCGAGATGTAGCATTTTCTTAGTATTGTACCCGATCGTGTGAACCGAGTGAGCGGAACACTTGGATCTCAACTGGACCAACAAGAACAAAAGAAGTTTATTCAGAAGGGGAATTTCTATGACATAATGGCTCCGGTTTATCAGTTTCTCATTGAAGATGTACGGCACAGCGGTTCTTCAGCAGTTGAACATATTTGAAAGCATCAGTCAAGGGGGAATTGTTGGAACTAAAATCTATGTGACTGACGCCATCAAATCTGGTTACCGAAGCATTCGATTAAAGAATCCATGTGAATTAATTCAGAGACACGGGTTGTGATGGTCGAGGCTTGCAGATTGGACTGAAGACCGTTTTCTGGAAAAGTCAACCGTTCAGGTCAACGGTCAACGTAAAAGTCAACGGAAGATCAGTTCGAGCGAGTCAAGCTTCGGATTAATTAAATCAACTTTGATTTAATTAATATTTTATTTTATATGGTTTATTTGTATTTTGTTCATTTGTTATGTTTTTCTGTTGTTAGTCACCCTCACTATATATATAGTGAGGGTGCCCCCATTCATTAGGAGTCTCCAAAATGGATGGATGATGACTCTTTAGGATGTTGAGTCTTCCATTCTAGAGAGAGAGAGTGAGTCATGGATTTCTAGAGAGAGAGTGTTTGTCATGATTTCTTGTAACTAATCATTCGGTTCAATGAAATCATTCGGCTAGATTATTATCTTTCTTGTTTTGATTATCCTTGATTCTTCTCCATCATCATCTCTTTCGGGTTTTCGAATCTGAACCCCGTTCTTGCTCAAGATCAGCATTCTTGATGTGAAAATCGGTCATGACAAATGGTATCAGAGCGGGTACCGATCAGATTCATCTCAGCGTGAATCTGGTCACTCGAATCTGATTTTGAGCTTGAATGGATGAAGATGATGAAAACTCATTTTTGAGACTTTTTCTTCTATTTTTCTTGTTTCTGGATGGATTCTGATGATATGGATGATTGACTCATGTTTGGGAGTTCATCTAGATGTTATTTCATGTTTTACTTCTGCAAATCTGTGAGAAAAATGGAGATCAGAGCTGATTTTTCGTAACAGTGGAGTTCTTCACGTTTTTGGGTTGTTCTTGAAGATTTCAGGTTTGATTCTGCGTTTTTGGTGTTATTGTTGATGGATTTGGATGAAACGAAGCATGAATCTTAGTGGAAAACGCGTTCTGGATCCATTGGAAGCATCCGTTTCATCTGAATCTCAACCTTATTGGCAGATCTGGAAAAACACACACTAGTGCGTGTTTCGCGGTGTTCTTCCTGTTCTTGAAGATTTCCAGAATTTTGGGTTGATTCAATCGAGTTTTGCTGCTGTTTAGGATGTGTAAGTGGCCATAGCATGTCTCTAAAACAGATTTGTGGCAAGAATCGATGGTTTCTACTCGTTTCTGAGGTTTTTCAAGGATCAAGGTTGCTGCGTTTTTTCAAGTGTTCATCGAGTTCTTGTAACTAATCATTCGACTAGATTATCATCTTTCTTGTTTTGATTATCCTTGATTCTTCTCCATCATCATCTCTTTCGGGTTTTCGAATCTGAACCCCGTTCTTGCTCAGGATCAGGATTCTTGATGTGAAAATCGGTCCTGACAAGCTATTACAAATTATTAATTACAAAACAAATAAAATTCAATTACAAGTCAAATACAATTAAAAAATTAAAGAAAATTACACTGCATACAAGCATTATTCTCAATTTAATTTTTAATCTGGGAGCCAACAACACTCCCACGTGGTCTTCATCTTCAACTGTCCAAATTTGAGCTTAATTAGGACCATTTTTTCTTGTATTCCTTCATATACCAAAACATATAAATGATAATTAGGTTATGCAAATTGATCATAATATATATAGCAATTTTGAAATACTTACCACCATGATAGATATGGACTGAGGAGTGCCATTTTATTGCAAGTAGTATGGGTCATCAGGTCCTACAATTCAATTGATTTCCAGATGAACATTAGATATCCAGATGAACTTAAAACATCCGGATGAACATCACATTAAGTTCCAGATCAACTTTAAAGTCAGTTGAACTTTATTTGTTACACATCTCACCATTTGTTCCAACAATCCCTAGCTAGCCCAAGTGTTTGAGGTACCAAATAACATTTAAATTGGGACTACATGACATTACCAAACAGATTACTATGAAACTATAGAACGGAATGAAACTTGACATGCAAATATTTACCTTTTTCTTTTCAACCGCTTCAGACGAGGTTGATCGACCACTGATATCACGCCCTACAGTTCAATTAATTACTTTATGTAAATGAGCAATCAAACCGATAATGAGTTTGACAAATACTAACCGTTGTGTGTATGTCAGCATGATTAGTGCTGTAGCTAGATCCAACAAAATTCTCCTTAGAATTTACCTAGAACAATGTTTTTGAATTGGTAAAAAGTGAGAGAAGAATAATGACGCGGACCTATCATGAAAGTATTTATTCTGTGTTTTTAATCTAACATAAGGTGTTCCAGTTTTATTCATACAGATTATGTATATACTCTATTTTTTTTCATATTAACAAACATTTTCAATGAATCATAGCAGAGCTCCATTTAACCCATAACTTTGTTCTTACATGAAGTATATATTCTTATGTACCAGGAACTTGCATTTATTTGTGTTCTTCAGGAACAAGAGTTCATCCGGATTGTGTTCTTCAGGAACAAGAGTGTATGTTATTATGAGGTACTTGAGAATTGTATGATTAAGGTGTGATGTAAAGAATTTACCTCTGTAGATGCCAGAGCATTAAGTTGTTGTGGTAACGGTGTTCCAAGTGCAAATAGATGAGCTATAAGTAGATCAAGTTTTTTTATCCGATTCTTTAATCTTCAGGAAGAGGGCCTTAACTTGTTCAAGTTTTTCATCCCTAAGAAGCCTCTCCTCTTTAAGTTCGAACTCAAGTTTTTCCAATTGACCATCAGTGTTGTTGGATCGATCCTTGAATTTTGTACAATTAACAGAATGTAGTTAGATGCTTTTTAACAAAGTACATAAATAGGAAAGCATGCAGACCCGATTGATTCATTATCTCTTAATTAGTTCTTAGTTATTAATATATCACATAAAGACCCTATTGATTAGTTATTTGATATGTTATACACAAATTAAAGACATCTAAAGGGAAGAGTGGAACATATCATGTCTTCAGTGGCTATAAACAAATTATCATTTCTAGCAAAGTAGCAGATGCATGACATCAACATTCTTCTATTCTTCTACAGGGGATTTAAACTACAATTTCTTTATTTTGTACCCCTCTAACATGAACCTACAAAAAATGGTGGAAACATTCCTATATATGTCCTCTAGGATCATTTCCTAGCTACTAATGACCAGAGTAACATAAATTAGTTCTTAATTATTAAGATATCACATAAAGACCCTATTGATTAATTACTTGATATGTTATACACAAATTAAAGACATCTAAAGGGAAGAGCGGAACACATCATGTCTTCAGTGGATATAAAAAAACAGTTGACCATTTCTAGCAGTGTACGTAAAGAAGAAAGGAGGTTCACCAGTAACATGAATCTACAAACATGTGCATATGCTTAACCTCAACATTCCTAGCATAAAAATAACTAATTTAGCATTCTCCCATAATCATTTAAGAAGGTAAATAACTAATTTAGCGTAAAATGAATGGGTTGAAATGAATGGAGAGGATTTATGTAATATATACCCCTTCCTAATTAATTATGTATGAATTTTTTTTATCGATCTGTAACTGTAACTGTACACAAATACAGGGATCCCAAGTTAAACGTGTATCAATAATAAACAAAACAAACAGATTTATGAAAAAAGTTGTAATTAATGAAACGGAATAACTTGACAATTTTCGTTTTCTGGACTGATTGGTCTCCCAAATCACATGGAACTTCTGAAGAATTGTGACAACCGGACCCAAAAATCAGGTCAACTCTCTCTCCGTTGACTTTTGTTGACTTTATTTATGTGATAATTATGTGATTTCTGTTTTCTAAACTGCATAATTAGTCGTGTTTAGCTAAATGATTAACTGATTTAAACTTCGCGTTAGATAACTGTGATATATGAACATTTCGTGTTATTATTAATGGAACGTTAATAATAAGAAATTAAATATAAAATTTGACATTTTATATTTTTATCAAACTGTTATAAACTGTTAAAACATTTTATGAATTTAAAATGTTATGAAAAACATTTCGTTGTCAAGACTTAGCCAAACGAGCTACTCGTTTAACCTATTGGGCCCGGTAAGCCCAATAAGCCCAAAAATGTCCGGATTGACCCGAAAACTTAACCGAAGGTTCACCTCAACGTACCAAGTAAATCCCTCGACTCGGATACCCGACCCGCGGCCCGAAACACATTGGGCCGAACCGGCCCAAACCCTTCCTTTTTCCCTTCGTGGCCCAACCCGAAAACGGCCCAGCCCACTTGTCCCTTGGGCTTCGGCCCTCCTCACCCATGAGAAACCGAATGGGCTTCGGCCCATTCCCTTTGTTTAAACCGATTGGGCTTCGGCCCAAATAAAAACAAATAAATAAAATTTGTTTAAGCCCACCATGTTTTATAAATTTTATAAAACTTAACCAATCTTTTAAACCACTAATATTTTCATAAAAATTGGATTAACAACACTTATAAAAATAAAAACCACCATCTAATTGGATTAATTACACTTGGGCTATATTTTAAAAAGTTATGATTTTTAATAACCCCTAACCTCTCCATATTTTATAAAAACCTTCACCATTTTATAAAATGCAAAGAAAGGTTATAAAAATTAACCTCCTACTCTTGGATGCTTAGGAGCTTGACAACACATAATTACCCAATGGGTAATTATGCTAATTAGGTGTATAAAAGAGGGGACAACCCCACTTGGTTCCCCCACACCCAACACCATCACACTCACTCTCCCTCTCCTTTCTTGAACCGGCCGGCCACCCTCCTCCCTCTGCCGCCGCGACGCCGCCCCACAGCCACCTCCGGCCGCCGCTCCGCCGCCGGAAACCACCGCCGCCGGTCACCGGAAACCCACCACCACCACCCGATTTTCTCTCCTCTTCTTCTTGTGAGTTTTTCTAACTCATTTACCATCTCTTTTTCACCCCTTTGAACCCTTCAAGTCTTGACAACAATCAACCAAAATAAATCAAAGAATGCTTGTGTTTGTTAAACAACTAACAAAAACTCTCTTCTCTATCTCTTTCTTTCAAGATCAAGCACTTTGTTGGTGCATTTTAAATGCTTAAAGATAGCCAACAAGTGTGGTGAAACACACTTATGAAATCCAAGGAAAGTAATATGGTGTGCACCATGATCTTGTTTATGAAACCTTGGTTTCATGAGTTAGTTGATCTTAACAAAACCTCAAGCCTCTTCATATAAATTAAAAATGTTAACTAACAATCTATGCATGTTTACATTTATTGTCCTAACACTAATGTGTTAGTGATTGTTATTTATATTTATTTGTCCTAACACTAATGTGTTAGTGATTGCTATTTATATTTTCTTGTCCTAACACTAAAGTGTTAGTTGATTGTTTATTTACATTTATAAAGTCCTAACACCAATGTGTTAGTTGATTGTTATTTATGTTTATATATGTTACATGTTAAAACAACATTAAAACAAGAAGAAATGAGTAAACAAATGTTACATATGTAACCTATGACTAAAACAAAAGGAATGTTACTTGTTTTAGTAAAAGTAACACATTAAATGTGTTATAAAAAGAAATCAAGACAAAAGGAATATATCAAATTCTTGCTAGATTTAGTGAGAATAATATTTATGTCAAATGATTAATTTGACATAAATACTTGGATTTATTACAAGTTTTAACCTTTCTTAAAAACTTGCTAGAAATGGACATTTTTACAAAAGGTCACATTTGAAAAAATAAATATTTTTATAAAAGGAATTTTTATAAAAATAAATCAAAGACAAATCATTGACTTTAAATGTTTACATGGACTTTTCATATTACTTTGATGAAAACAAAGTATCCAAAAATGAACTAACGTTCGTTAGCGATTTAAAAATGAAAGTCAAGTTTTATAAAGACAACGTTATATAAATCCAAGCGTCGCTAAGATACCATGAGAAACATATATTTCATGTAAGTGAAATATTAAACGATTTCGAAATATAAATGATTAAATGTTAAAAGTTTTGAAACGTTTTCATTAAAAATTTAAGTTTGGAAAATAAAGTACACGCTTAATAATTATTTTTGACAAATAATTATTTGCTAACGATATACGTTTTATTTACCCAAGTATTGTTAATCATAATTATTTAATATAATTATAACTTGCAAGATTAACAAACCAATTATATAATTATTTACTTAAAATAATTATACAAACTTGTGAAGTTAATAATAAACATTATTATACCTTTAAACTCAATGTTTAAAACTTGGTTGAATTGTTGAAAATGATTATTCTTAGATTATATTTATTTAACATAAATATAAATCGTCACCGAACGTATTTGTTTAATAAATACAAGTTAACAAGTTTTCAAACGGATTAAAACGTCAAGACTTGACCGGTATCACTTGGGTGACTTACGTTACTCAAATGATCATAGACCTTATGCATATGTTATTTAATTATATAGGGCGTTACGTGCTACCGTCCTTCACTGCTTAATTACCGATTATCTGCTGAACCTGTGAGTTTCACGGCCCCTTTTCCTTTTTAACTGTTTTATACTTGGGGGAGAAATCATGAAAACTGATTAAATGCTTTTTACTTAATATTATAGTTTATTTGTTAGCC
>JBCNJP010000007.1:60064195-60214525 GCA_039602395.1 Deinandra increscens subsp. villosa | reverse complement strand
CATGAGTCGAACTACCCCACCCACGACTTGGAACTTGCGGTCGTGATCTTCGCATTAAAGATATGGATGCATTACCTTTATGGTGTAAAATGCACTATTTACACGGATCATAAAAGCCTTAAGTACTTCTTCGAACAGAAGGAGTTAAACATGAGGCAAAGGAGGTGGTTGGAAACGATAACGGACTACGATTGTGAAATCCATTACCATCCCGGAAAGTAGGGGTGTTCAAAAATATCCGAATCCGAATCCGAATTTGAAATATCCGAAATATCCGAAGTCAAAATATCCGAAATTTCGGATATCCGAATTTTCGGATATCCGAAATTCGGATATCCGAATTTTCGGATTCGGATTCGGATATTGATTTTGAACATTTTCGGATATTCGGATATCCGAAAAATATCCGAAATATATATTTTTTTAAATATTAAATTATATATATTATTTAGTTTTACATACTTTAACTTAAGAAACCGTAAATCTAAAGTTCTAAACTCCAATGTTCACTCTCTTTGCCTCTTTGGATCCCGTCGTCCTCCAAATCTCGATCCTCACTGGCTCATTGCCTTACACCACCGATTTGTAGTTTGCCATCGAGCTTGTTGCACACGGATTCGAGCTTCAAAATCGAGACATTTTTTATTTTTTTTGTTGGTGTTTGACTATTTTATGTACTTGTGTTTGACTATTTGCTCATTTGGATGTTTATCACTAGTAATTTTAGAGATTGAATGTATACTTTTTTAGTTTTTTTTTTTTTGAAAATTCGGATATCCGATTCACTATCCGAATCCGTATCCGAAATTTCGGATATCCGAATTTCGGATATCCGAAATTTCGGATACGGATTCGGATAGTGAAAATCAACTATCCGAAATTTCGGATATCCGAAATTCGGATATCCGAATTTTCGGATATCCGGTTTTGAACACCCCTACCGGAAAGGCTAATGTGGTAGCTGATGCCTTGAGTCGAAAAGGGGATTATGCCCCAATCAAGGTACGGTCAATGAAAATGGTGGTGACTTCGGATCTGATCACCAAGATCAAAGAAGCACAAACTGAAGCTATCAAGGGGGCAAATCTGAAGAAAGAAAGAATTGTGGGCCAAGTGAAAAACTTGGTAGAAGAGAGTAGTGGAATTAGGACTCGATTCGGTCGAATTTGGGTTCCTAACACTTGCAATGTAAAACTACTTCTTCTAGATGCGGCCCATAAGTCCCGGTATTCGGTACATCCTGGAACCACCAAGATGTATCATGACTTGAAACGTGACTATTGGTGGCCCGGCATGAAGCGGGATATAGTCAAATACGTGAGTAAGTGCCTAACTTGTATGCAGGTTAAGGCCGAGCATCAGAAACCATACGGGAAATTGCAACCGTTGGACATCCCAGAGTGGAAATGGGAGCATATAACCATGGATTTGCTAACCAAATTGCCAAAAACGGTTAGGGGTCACGACGCGATTTGGGTAGTGGTGGATAGACTAACGAAAAGTGCCCATTTCATACCTATATGCGAGACCTACACTTCGGAGAAGATGGCTGATGTTTATGTGAAGGAGATAGTGTCCCGACACGGTATACCGGTGTCTATTGTGTCGGATCGGGACACCCGATTTACCTCCCAGTTTTGGAGGGACTTCCAAACCAAAATGGGCACAAGATTGTTGTTAAGCACGGCATACCATCCGCAAACGGATGGGCAAAGCGAGAGGACGATCCAAACTCTTGAAGACATGCTTAGAGCATGTGTAATCGATTTTGGCGGAAGTTGGGATCGTCACCTTCCTCTCGTGGAGTTTTCATACAATAATAGCTACCATGCTAGCATTGGGATGCCCCCGTATGAGATGCTTTATGGTAGGAAATGTAGAACACCCGTGTGTTGGGGTGAAGTGGGTCAACGAGAGCTTGCAAGCAAGGATGTGGTCGATCTAACATCCCGAAAGATTGATATGATAAGGGCAAGGCTTAAGGCGGCTCAAGATAGGCAAAAATCGTATGCCGACAAAAGAAGGAGACCCATTGAGTTCCAAGAGGGTGACCTTGTAATGTTGAAGGTATCCCCGTGGAAGGGCATTATACGATTCCGTAAACGGGGAAAGTTGAGTCCTAGGTTCATCGGACCGTTTAGGATATTGGCTAGAGTGGGAGAAGTGGCATATCAACTCGAGTTGCCGGAGGAGTTGAGTGCCATACACAATACCTTCCATGTGTCCTACTTGCGAAAGTGCCTAGCCGACGAAAGTGCGTACGTGCCACTAGAAGATTTAGTAATCGATGACAAATTAAATTATGTGGAAACACCTATCGCGATCTTGGATCACAAGGTGAAAAAGTTGAGAAACAAGGAATTGAGCCAAGTGTTGGTCAAGTGGGAGCACCGGAAGGGCTCGGACCTAACTTGGGAGCTGGAGGAAGACATGCGACTATACTATCCTCACCTATTCGGTACGTAAATTTCGTTTCGGGGACGAAACTCCTTTAAGGGGGGTGGAGTTGTAACATCCCGAATTTTAATTATGTGAATATTCCGTTAACGTTAGATAATATTGTGTTACGTGGCCAAATTGTGATCTAGCATGGTTAGTATATTTCCATGTTAGAATACCTTGGGGGTTAATTGTGTAATAGTGAGGTTTAGTTGGAAAATAAACCAAATCTAAAACTAGAGGGGCCTGATGTGTAAATCTGGGAAATTGGCTAAACAAAATAGAGAGGAGGAAGGGGGAGATCGCAGAATGCGATCTGCACCTCCACCCAACTCCTCTCCATTCCTTCCATCTCCCAAATTCTGCAAAATCAAGCCCCAAGCTGCGAAATTGACCCTAAATCTCAAGTATTGGAAGGATTTTCAAGCCTCACCCACTTAGTGGAAGCTTGTAGGTAAGCTCTCCCATGGCTGCATGTAGTGGGTCGAAAATTTGACCCCCAAATCTGTGAAATTAGTGTTGATTCATGATCCTAAGGTGTTAGGAATGTTGTATGTTGTTTAGAAAACCAAATAGTCTAGTAATTGGTCTAGTAGTCACCAATTTACCTACTTGAAACTTGCATGTTGCTAAACACTTGGAATGGCCTTGAATTTGACCTCAACCATGAAGATTGGAACTTGATATTGTTGCTATTTGATGAAACTCTGATAGGTTAGGGGTGTATTCACCTAAACCTTGCAATTGGGTTGATAGGGAGTTCATGTGAATGAATTTGGGGTATGTAAATAGGAATGCACACCAAGTGCTCGATGAAATGCCTAGATGACACCTACATATGACTAGATAACAAAATTGTTATGATTCATGCTTAATTGATCATAGGTAGTGTACTTACTAAATTTGATGTTCATATGCAAGTGATACATTGTGTGTTTTGCTTGATCCATTGGAAATGTAAATGTGGATGTATTGGGTAGATTGATAAACTTCCTAAGTATCTAAAATGTTGGTGCATGAGTAGTCTTGTTAATGAAACTGGATAACATGCTAAATAGTAGTTGAATATGTAATGTCATGGACACCATGAAAGCATGGTCAATTGATTATAATGTTAGGGTCCTAACTTGTGTGTGGACTCAATAGGCAACCAAGGAGAAGGTGGTGATCATTTAGCCCACGCCGGAGGTAGTGGAAGCTCAAACTCTCGAGGTAATGTATTCTTACACCCTGAAGTAGTAATGCTTGAATTCGAGTTCTAGCTT
This sequence comes from Deinandra increscens subsp. villosa, assembly GCA_039602395.1. Classification (NCBI taxonomy): domain Eukaryota; kingdom Viridiplantae; phylum Streptophyta; class Magnoliopsida; order Asterales; family Asteraceae; genus Deinandra; species Deinandra increscens. The sequence goes on along the minus strand of JBCNJP010000007.1, from coordinate 60,210,821 downwards.
ATTGTGAAGTAACGCAATAGAAACTTGGGCCAAGTGCATACTTGTGCACACTAAATGGCTTGTAGAAGTCATGGTGTGCCAAGGGGTTGTATGCCCATTGTTTAACTTAGTAGTAGTATGTGAGGTCCTCCAAACGCCACGTTCGCCACAAGGGTTCATGGGAACCTAGGCAATGGCTAACCGGGGCTTAATAGTGTCATAGGGCCCTTGATGAGTTCATCAAGTGGTGTTGTTACCCACGGATTCAATGGAATCTAACGCGGGGGTACGAAATACCATTGATGGCTACATGGGATTCCCTATGATGCAAATCACATCATTTAATGGTATGGGTAGGAATACAAGGGTTGAACAGGTTGTTGTCGGTCAATTCAGCCATGGTATAACAATATGGAACACAAATGTGCGATTGCCTAGTAAACGGGTCAAACGGGTTGGATTTTTGGCAAGTAACCGGTATGTGTTAATTGTTTTAGCGCTTGGTAATGTTGTATGTACTTGTAATCCCGGTGTGGGTATTGATTTTAGATGTTTGCAGGTCCTACGGGAGAACCGGGCACACCCCAATTGAGCCTTAGGCTTAAAAAGCAAGAAAAATGGGCAATGTGACCTGTAGCCACCGTAGCTTACGGTGACCACCGTAGCTTACGGTGACCACCGTAGCTTACGGTGGCCACAGGGGTGGAACGTGTACCGTAGGCCAGGACAAGGCCACCGTAAGGGAGCCAGGGGCCACCGTAGCTTACGGTACCACCGTAGCTTACGGTGGACCCCATTTTTCCAACATGCTGATTTGTTGTTTAAATTCATTCTAACGTCTCTCATTCGATTCAATCATGTGATATGTGTTCTAAATTGGTTGGGAAATGCAGGGAAACGACCAATGTAGTTGGATGTCCTATGGAAGCTCAAGAACCGAACGCTTGATGAAGATTTTGGGTGGTTATCAAATTAAGAATTAACCTTTTGTAAATGTGACAGTTTGAATTGTAGTCATACATTAAGAATTACACTTGGTTGTCCATTCTATTGGGAATCAACACTTAACCACCACCTAACTTTGATACTTCCTGGGACCAAGCTTTGTGGTTAAACCTTTAACCGTTATAAACATGAATATCAACTCGGGTGTTACACCTAGTCTACATCTAAAAACCCCATTACTTATCTGTAATACCCTCGTGTGACCTGTAACATTTGCATTTTACTCGATTGTGAAATCTGACCCATTTTAAAATTTTGTGTTTTACCAATTTGCGAATTATTAAGTACCGGGAGAATTTTTGGGAACTTATTGTTGGATTTAGGTGTCTAGACCCGACTAAATCAAGTACCCGACCCGGTCAAGACACGTAAGAGTTACACTGGAGGCAACGGGTTCTAAAGTCTGCTTACCTATATAACCATCAAATTCGCAGAGAAAAAATTATTTGTTTATTAACTGGTTTAATAAATAAATTAATTAATTATTCATAATTAATCGTCAAGATTAATTAAGCGGCAAAAGACGTTAAATATTATTTACGTCTTAGACGACAATTAACAAATTAATATTTTAACTAACAGGCAAGCGACAAATATTTAAGAGTTAAATGTTAGTCTTGCAATTAAATGGTTTGATTAAGGATTAAATAAAAACGAGGGACTAATCGGAAACTTAATCAGTTATATATAACTGACTAAGGGAGGCACGAAACCCAAATCCTCTATTAGAAATTTCGGCCACCCCTCCTCACCCTCTCTCCCTGCGATTTTTGGCCTAGCCCTAGGTCGTCGTTGCCGCCACTTTTCTCCGGTGGTTCATCCAATTGCTCGCGAGAATAAGGAATCCTCAACTACCGCCGACTCGCAGCCGCCGTGACACCCAAGTCCACCGCCGCTGCCCGTCATCCGTCGCCGTCGTCCGCCGCTTCACAAGCCGCAGCCGCCACCTGCCCAATCGTCGACGCTGTAGCCGTTATCGTCGCCGCAACCTCACACAGAGTCGCAGCAGCAACCGCGACCACCGCCGCCGCTCCCCGTCGCACTGCCGCCGCCGCCCGATCCGGCCGCCACCTTCCTCGACGTTGCCCGCTCACCGGCCAACCTCATCGCCGCGAACCGCCATCGCACGGCGTGTTCGCCCGTCGTCCGCAAACCCTAGTTCGCGCCCGATCCGAGGTACGTGATTTTCTCGGTGCTCGAGTCACCGCGTGTAAATCCGTAACCGTGAGGATTGTTCAATTCACCTGTCGAATCGTAACCTGTGAAACCTAGCATCACCCGTTGACTTTTGGTGTCTCGAACGTTTATTTGAATTACCGCTCAAGTATATCTAAACTCGTCGTTAGTTTAGGTTTAGTTATTTAATATTTGTTGTATCGCATCTTGTTTTAACGTGTTTTTGGTGTTTGCGCGTTTTGGTGATCGTCGAATACTGTTGAATATGATTTATGTTAATTAACTGGTTATCGCGTTTGTAAATTAAATCTTTTTTTGATGCGTATTAAATTAATAGTTAATTTAATTATCTTGAATTTAATTTGCTAATTACTCGATAATTGATCTAATAATTATTTGTCATAAATAATTATTTAATTAAAAAAATTGTCGTTACCGGGGATCCGAATACCACTGTCGTAACCCAATAGTGGTATCAGAGCCTTGATCACCACATGCAAACCCTTACCGGTCGATTTTAAACCAGTGCATTTTCGCGAACTGGGGTTCGGAACCCGAAAGTTGCGAAATTGATTGAATCGCTATTTAAATATGTTTAGTCGATTTAAATCCACTAAACATGATCCGATTCGATAAAATTGATTGAGTTATCTTTCGTACATATTCGGCCCAACCCTATATTGTTTTGTCATGGATTCGTTATGGTTTGGCCCATTAGGCCCATGTTGTTTTTGTTTTGGATTGGCCCACTTTTGACTGTGTTCAAAGTTGTATTTATTTTAAAATAGATTAGTTTTATTTTTATTTGTAATTGCTCACTTTCGCCCGGACAAACGAGACGAGCTTGACACAACGGCCCATTTTGAGATTATCCCTTCTAGGGATTTTCGAAAATGGTTAGAACCCAAAACGAGACCGACGTTTCCTGATGACGCGCAGGAGCTTGTTGAAGCCAGTGGGAGCGACTAAATCGATCAGGGAGTTTTTTTCTGTTTTCGTGGTTCATTTACTTTTACGTCCCTCAACCTTCCTCGATATTGTCATAGGCTCTGACAATATCGAAACCCTTGCATGGCCGAATATGTGCATGTGTGTTTGCTTGCTTTTGGTTGCTTGTCTTAATTTGATTAACGCGCCAACTAAAATCCAAACTTAGTTTTACCGGTATAAAACGAATTTTTCAATCAATTAAATAAAAGTCCTAATTTTAGTTATGACTTAATAAAATTTAATAACCAATTTAATTCGACTTTTAATTCGGATTTTTCGATGAATTAATCGAACATTGTTAATAATTGGTTATCGTCTCGCGACACGTAGAACGTTAATACTTAGGATATTTAAATGATCGTCCCGAGTGAGATAGGATTCGTGAATTTGTCATCACATTAATTATTAAAATATGACTTAATAATCCTATCTGGTAAGCCTAAAACCGTTAGTCTATGTCATCCTAAGTCAAGTCTATCTTGGAACACATTGACCGATGCATCCGTGTTGGAGTATTTCAACACCGCACGTGGTGTTTAGAGTATCTTCCAAGGTGAGCGTATTGGAGTATTTCAACACCGTACGCACACACTAACCACTTAGGACAACTACTATTTTCTTTACATGCACCTTTGGTATTGGAGTATTTCAACACCGTACCTCTGGTTGGCCTGTAGACAGAATGGGCATAGATGGGGCTAAACGTATTTCGTTGATCCGTTCGTGAAAGCCCCATAACGGGAGTTGTGACAGTTACTCACAAGTGACAATCGTTGTCCATTTGGTTACTTAAAGATTTTGAAAGCACTTTACGTTATCTGGAGAAATTGTCTAACTAACTGAATTCCCAATTCCTATTCAAGATTAGTTTGCCATCCTTGAATACAAATCAAACATCGAAACACTAAATTCTGCATGTTGTTTCAGATGGCTAATGCAAACCGCGCAAACCAAGAGATTTTCCATCTCAAGTCTCTTCTTGAGAAGGAGAAACTTGATGGCGCCAACTTCCTTGATTGGGAAAGGAATCTGAGAATCGTCCTGAAAATGGCTAACATGGAAAACGTGTTAGAAGCTGAGGTTCCCGAGCAAACTGAAGCTAACACTGCTCTGGCGCGCAACGCCCATAACACATTGCGACAAAATGCCAAAAATGTCGCCTGTCTTATGCTAGCCACTATGACTTCTGATATTCAGAAGAACATGGTTGACAAGACGGCTTTTCAGATGATCAGTGATCTGAGGGGCATGTTTGAAACTCAGGCCCGGAAGCAGCGCTATGACACCGTTGTGACACTTATTAAACTATCGCATGGCCGAAGGCGCTCCCGCCAGCCCTCATGTCTTGAACATGAAGAGTTACATCGACCGCCTAGCGAAGCTGAATTACGTCATCCCCGCCGAAATGGCGACATGCCTAATTTTGCACTCACTGTCCAGTGCCTTCACCCCTTTCAGGGTGAACTTTAACATGCATAACATGGTAAAGACAGTGACTGAGCTTCATGGCATGCTCAAGACTGTTGAAGTTAACTTTGTTAACGGCAAGGCTGTCACACCCTCAAAAATCCACTCGCGGAATACCACCGCTGGAAGCGTGACAAACCAGGATTGCAGCCCATTAGTTACACCAAACGATCAGTAATTAATAAAAACGTTTCATATTTCATTAAATATAAAATTCAGAGTGTTACAATTGCGGAAGCGTAAATACAATTAAATTATATATGTAAAGACATCGTCACCCAAGGTGATGTGGCTTGTTCAAAGTCACGAAAAGGATTTCGAAGTCTCATGCGTGCGTACTCGTGATACTCGATCATCTGCAACCTGAGAATAACATGCTAAAAAGTGTCAACACAAAGGTTGGTGAGTTCACAGGTTTATCAGTTCAAAAACAGTTCAAGTTAATGTAAATCGACTATTCAACAACAGTCCCAGTTCAATGTAAATCAACTGTTCCTCGACAGTTCAAGTTTAAGTTCAAGGTTTACTGTTCAACAACAGTTTAAGTTCAGTTTAAAATCCAGATAATATATCAATAGCTAGCTAGGCTATTTTCAAGAAATCAGTGCACATTTGACTAGATAAACTAGCTATCCATTTACTGAAATCAAATAACAAAATATATATATATATATATATATATATATATATATATATATATGTACATAACCAAATATATAATTGTTTCAAAAACAATAACGAGTACTCAAAATATACTTATATATTTGATAAATATATATCTAACTTTTAGAATGTTTATATCGCAAAACATGACAAAATATATTATTCGTGTACGCATCTTCTACACAAATATAAAGATTTTCCAAAACGTTCATTTTATATTCTTAAATACGCATATTCCAAATATGCATTTTTATAGATCAAATATCGTATAAGCAAATAGTCCATGTGATACTAATCGTGAATATATATATATATATATATATATATATATATATATATTAATGAGGTAACGATCAGAAAAAAAACGATTCCTACGAGAATCTAAGACTACAAAATAACATATAGAGCAATTGGAGAAAGGTTTCGGGTCAACAAAAGTTCCAAAAACACTAATTAAAAATAAAATAGAACATTTGGGAGTTACCGGGTTTGAACCCGTGACCTCCCGTTACAAACTCAAGCACATAACCACTGGGCTAGCCGATAACTTTGCTAACAGACCCGACACAAAATGATTTTGTGTGTAACACATGGCCGAAATCTGATTAATAAAAAAATGACAAAAGACAGGTTGGTCGGGGTTTCGAACCCGTGACCACAGCGTTACAGGCCAGCGCCTAAACCGCTGGGGCAACAACAGCTTGTTGATTTTTGCCCCGCAAAAAAAATATATATCAACTACCAGACGTGCTTCATCTTCTTCATTCAAAACTCCGGTGATCTGAGTTTTATTCCGGTCACCGGAAAAATATGAAACTCGACACGAAGCTTAAAAAAGATGCGATTAACATGAATACATGCTTACCTTGAATTGGAGATGCAAGATGGTGGGTTTTTTTATGCCGAAACTCGAACCCGGCAATCCCTAACACATCTCGAACTCGAATGCGGATTCCGATCACGAACTCGGTAGTGGTTGATGATGGTCCGGGGTACTCGAACAGTGGATAACGATCACAGGAACAGGTGTTTGAGTGATGGCGCAGTGGCCGAAATTCTTCTCCGGTGATGGTGGCGTCGCTTAGAGAGGAACGAGAGGGAGAAAGGGTTGAGATGAGCGAATCAATGATTTGGAACGTGTTTGATGGTGCTAATGATCGATGGGTTGTAACCAGTTGCCATTAATCGGAGTTATGAGGTTAGCGGTTTCCGAAAAAGGGTAAGATCAACGGACAGTCGGTTTTTAATATTAAAAGTCTTTAATATTGACTTTGAGCAAATGGCAGAATCAGCCCCTCACTCATTTACAATTAAGGAATACAAGTATGTGTTAATGGCAAGATCAGTCCCCTGGTTTAAGTAAATAGAAAACAAGTTTTAGAAATTACCAGATTAGTCCCCTAAGGTTTAAGAGGTGCTAACAAACTCTAACAGGGTTAACGGAGAATACTTAAACGATGGATATACGCGTGTGCGACAACACATATTCAATGTATAACGTTTATAGAATTTATATAAACCTTGTTTGTCACATAAAATCATAATAATAACTCCCAGAATCTGTATTTTCAAGTTCACATAAAATCACAGATATAAACTCATAATTATACATTAAATTCACATAAAATGATGAATACGAAACTATAACAATACATATATGACTCGCATAAACTCATTAAACTCTACATGTACGTGACGTATTGTCACATAAAATGATAGAACATAATGTGTATATATATTGGGGGCCACATAAAACCATAAGTATAATCGTCAGATAAAATGACAAAGTGTTCACGTAAAATCATAACATATGAATTACATAAAATCATATAATATCAAACATGTAGATTCTAGTGTGTGCTCGTATAGTGCTGATTACACAAACCGTAGTTACTATGATTAACACAAGTCAATCGCATAAATGTTCACACCACATTTATAACAGTTTAAGTTCAGTTAAAGTCAGGAAAAGACCAGAAAACACGGATTGTCACAGTATCCCCTTGTTGAAGAATTTTCTTCCCGAAAATTGCATAACGTGGTTAACGAGGTTGTCAGAAAAGAAATTGTTTTTTCCAGTCGTCACATCATCCCCTTGTTGAAAGAATTTCGTCCCGAAATTTAAATCAGTGACAATTGTTTTAAGAATCGAATTGACAACAATGTATCGAAGAATCTAAATTTCCTACTCCAAACGGTGTCAAGAATGTTATGATCAAGAATGTGTACCCAATATTGAGGACGTGTCAAATATTTAGAGGTTTTCAGAAGGAATTCGAATTGAAAATATAGACACTGAATGTTCTTATCACGCGTTTTTCTACGAGAAAAGTTGAACAAATGTAAAACATGAATCGTTTTGAGTGGTTAGGCCAAACAGAGTGACAAGATAACTTAAGTATCTGAAATAAAAGTTTCAATGCAAGGAAAAACCATAATACATTTGAATAGCCACCAACTATTGTACTCAATGCAGGGAGTGAGATTCCCATGTCGTGTCTCGTTTTTAGTTAAGAAATCCGCATTCACTAAATACCCAAATGAATCGAAGAGGAAGAAATATGAGTACAAGAAAATTTTGTGTGCATTAAGTCAATGAGTGTTTTGCTGATAGACCCATCGTCTAACGAAAACGTAAACGTCTTAATTTGCCTAGCAACTAGCAAATAGCATAGAATTACACAAGACGGGTGAAATTAACATGAGAAAGCTGGTTATGATCAATTAAGTTCACATGATTCACAATAACATTCAAAATCACTTTTCATGAAATGATTCAGATAACATTTGAGTCTCTATGGAGGCTTCCTTTAATTGTTGATATGGTCAACGCAAACTAGCATGCAATCTATCATGAAAGTTTTACCATACACACATACTATAGTCCCCACACCTTATATACTAGCATACAACCTTAGCATGGCATATTTTCCACACATGTTTTCACAAACCAACCAACATAACCCATATGGTGCAAAGTTGACGGTGCAACTTCACACAGTCTTGTCATTCCTACCGAGGTAGGAGACTTATGACCTTGTATGGTGTATGGTTTTCATATCCAATCAAGTTAATACATTCACAACATGTCATTTTCTGGTTCGTAACACGTTTCATACACCTAACCAATCATGCAATTATACTCAACTTATGTTTAAACCAGTGCTTCAATGATTAATCAATTTATATACCCTAAACATAGGTTTAATTTTTCAAATTTTAGCATGCATAAACACGTATGTTTTATAAACATTTCTGATGAGAAGGTCAGAAGAAACAAACCATTTATCATGGTTAAAATGGTTTAACAATTTCCCACGTACAGAAATATAACTCGCAACACATTGATTTTGCTACAGAAGGACCGAGGTCCAAACAGAAATCCAATTAAGTGCCCACTGTCATTTAAAAGGTAGCGCTTAGCAGTTTATTCGGAAAACAAATTACTCAATTAAGTTAAGAATTAATTAAGAAGTAACATAGACAATTTGGTTCAAATTTAAGTTGGAGTTCAGTACAACATATCATCATGCATATTACCTTGCTAAAGAATCCAAAAATTTAGAGTGAAAACCCAATAAAAAAAAGTGTAAAGTTTGGGGTATCGAATATCGAAAACTGCTTTACAGAAAATACGCATGGCATCATACATGGGAATAGCATATTTAAGATAAAGAGAGCCAACGACTTAGTTCCTGAATTCAAGCAAGCGATGAGATAGCAAGCTTATGATAGTCGCAACTAGACTTTCCAAGGATGACATGTGAGTTTAGACCGGCACTAGTGAAGATACCAGCAGGGAGGATGCAAATAACATAGTGGATAGCGTAAAATTTCAGAGAGAAGCCTATAGTGTGCTTGACAGGATTCGGCAAGGAATTCGTGTAAATAGATATCAAGATGAACGTGTCAACGGTTATACAATCCAATAGAGCAAACGTCTCGCTAGGGAAATCCTCATTGTTTAAGCTCACCAGTGTGCCCAATCTCCTTGGTGTTCGTGCACTTAATGCGTCATGCTTCCTTTCATGTCAAAACATCGGTTCAAATGGTCTTCAAAAGTAAGATAGAGTACAAAAGATCTAATCAGGTGTTCCATATAAAAGGATCGGGTCCTTAGTGAATGCCAGAGAGTTTATAAAAATAAAGCGGTTGACCCAAAAGTAGTGTCCCTTAAACGAAAGTCGATCTACTTCTTAACACATGCATCAAAATGTTGGAGTTGTTCATTCGATCATGCGGTCTTTCATTCATAAGAGGAAAAATCTCAGGTTTTGAAAACGTTGAGGTTCATCTGATTCAGAACTCAGTAGAAGGGTTTTCTAAAAGTATGAGTTTGATTATTTCGGGCATGTCTCTTTTGGTAGAAATACGTAAGTGATATCTGTAATCTCAAAGAAGATAGCATTTAGCAGGTTGTCGAGGACCCAGTCCCGTTAGATGGAATTATCAAGATGAGGCTCTTGCGTATGACTCTAAAGTCAATCCTTGGTCCAGTACTGGTCCCACATTTAACGTGCCACCAATGCTTATATATAGGGTGTACCGCAACTAACCCACCACACTACCAGCACTTTGAAGGCGTACCAGCTACTTACCATTACTAGTCATTAGTAAAACCATGTTGGATATTTTTAACAGAACATAGTACGTCAAGTTTCTTCCAAATGTTGGAATGTAAGGGGGTAAGAGGTTAAACCTCATTACGTTGTGCAAACGGGAGTTAAAGAGTCTCCACTCACAATACCAGTAAGATGCGTAAGGTTTGCTATTCTCGTGAAGAGCATTGAGACGTTGGCACACGCAGCGCGAATATCATGACGCTTCAGATTTCAAGATGATCAAGATTTTTTTTTTAAACAGCCCAATAAGGTTTAAATACAAGCTAGGGGGGTTCATCAATGAAAGTTTACTGAAAAGGATGATGAGGATTCGTGTACAAGAAATTTATCGATAGTTGCTATGACAGGAGCGTTAATAAATATACAAAATGTATGAGTGACTTGGTGTACTCAATGCGCATGCAGGTCGATGGTACAGTTAGCTTTTGATAACAAGAAGTTCATGCTCGATGGGTGTAAATAGGGTTTCCATAAAAGTTGTGTATTTTTACTGCGATTGCGGCACAAGATAGTCTCATCATCAATGGTATTAACTAGCAGAAAAGCTATTCAGAAGGACACAAAGGGTTACAAAAGTTAGAGAATCAGAAATTTTTGGTTGTTAAATCGTATAAGGTTCGAATCATGTAGGCAAGAATCAATCGAACAGGTTGAAAGGTCAATCAAAATAGTCATTACGTTAGAACTGGAAGTAATCAGTTTGAAAAATCAGGAGGCTTTTCACTTACATCACCCCCATTAGAGATACATGTGCTTGTGGTGGGGTAGGCAGTTTGTACAATCGTGATGATGTTGCTGGCAACAAGTTTTGGTTTGCACAATAATATGAATCCTTAGAGGGAACTTCACAAGAGGTTTTAGCCAAGAAATACTTTCCAATGCTCACGGTATATGATTTATCCAATTCGTTCATCTAATGTTGTCTGGGTATCCGTCCGGTGAATGTCGTAAAAGTACAATTGTGATTCAGGATGAGTTCAAACAACCAAGGGTTTCGTCGAGAGTGTTCGTAGTTAAGGAAGACTTGTCATTGATATACACGAGTGAAATGGTGTCCTACCAGGACCAACATTTCACAATTTACGTCAAGAGGGTTCATGAATAGATTAGAATCCAATAGTAAAGGGGGAAAATCAAGCGTGATAGCGTTTACAAAGGTAGATGACTTCGACCATCCGGTTGAGCCCAACATGCTTGACATTAAAATGTCATGGGGTTTAAAAAATAATAATAATAATAATAAGAGTTTGTATCCGTTATAACCATCAGCATGTCGAGTAGGATTCTCCAGGATTTCCATACACTGCGAATTACATTTACGTGTGCACCCGTAACGGTAATTTACCTTGTATGGTTACCCTGTCTCCTCTTACTTAGCTACCAGGTATGGTGGAATACAAATGAGATATCCACATATGTGGGAATCAAGAATGGGGTCACTAACCCAGGGTTATCTTGACCAGGATTCGTTAGAGAGTCAAGTTTCGAGAATAGAATGCTAGCTCTTATTGGAATGACCCACCCGAAGCGAGTCAGTCCGAAATTTAGCTCAATAGGGTCTGAATAGGGTTTATCACAATGACTCTAGCTTAGCTCGAAGTTAGAGAATAGTTACCACACATACTGACGTGATCACAATCCGGTATATATACAAAAAAATATCCAGTCGGCACCCATCAGGCACCGTTTAGTTTATAAAAGTTCCATTCAAGTTGCATCATTTCAACACAATTATGCGATATAAACGAGAATACAAGGATCTTAAAAGATCAGAGCAAAAATGAAAACGATCTGGGTAAAGGGAGCAAATACAAGTGCCTTATAGGAAACCACTTGAATCAATACTTTGCTGACTCTAGTGAAGCTGAATGTTTGCGCAAGAAGCACGTCACGATAACATTTCCTGAACGGATGAGCTTAGAGATATATGTAGGGCAGGTATAACAAGAACCTCCTGAGTTATGGGAAAGGTTTAAGAACTGGAAGTGGTATCACACCACCTTCCTAAGTAGGCAGACATCCATTGCGTGGGTACTAGGCCAAGTTATTCAATCTAGAATAATCCTGAGCAGCAAACGGCTCGTCAAGAACGAGGATGTGGTCCTCTGATCTGATTCGATGTCTCGTTGTCCATGGATGTTAACCAGGAGACACACGATTCAGAGATGTTGAAGACGACTCAAGAATAACCGGCTCCTCTCTGTGAGTATAGGGAGATGGGATGATGTAAACGACATATGGTATACCAGGTGCGTGTTGGAGTGAGTATCACGATGCATGAGAAAAAAATTTAAGTGTGTAACTAATGCAAAACAGTTACAGTCTAAGACGAAAATCTTAGTTCGCTGTAACCATGGGCTCTGATACCAATATGTCACACCCTCAAAAATCCACTCGCGGAATACCACCGCTGGGAGCGTGACAAACCAGGATTGCAGTCCATTAGTTACACCAAACGATCGGTAATTAATAAAAACGTTTCATATTTCATTAAATATAAAATTCAGAGTGTTACAATTGCGGAAGCGTAAATATAATTAAATTATTTATGTAAAGACATCGTCACCCAAGGTGATGTGGCTTGTTCAAAGTCACGAAAAGGGTTTCGAAGTCTCATGCATGCGTACTCGTGATACTCGATCATCTGCAACCTGAGAATAACATGCTAAAAAGTGTCAACACAAAGGTTGGTGAGTTCACAGGTTTATCAGTTCAAAAACAGTTCAAGTTAATGTAAATCGACTGTTCAACAACAGTCCCAGTTCAATGTAAATCAATTGTTCCTCGACAGTTCAAGTTTAAGTTCAAGGTTGACTGTTCAACAACAGTTCAAGTTCAGTTTAAAAAACAGATAATATATCAATAGCTAGCTAGGTTATTTTCAAGAAATCGGTGCACGTTTGACTAGATAAACTAGCTATCCAGTTACTGAAGCTCGACAAGTTCAATTGTGCTTCGTTAAGACTAAGAAGTTTATAACACCCGTTCGATATCCAATCGTGTCAGCGCGACTGACCCGGGTGGGGCTGTCAAACCCAGTAGATCTACCAAATAAGTTCCCGCTGATGTCACATTGACAGTAACTCTAAAAGTGAGGACTTTATCATAAGTGTGCCACTATCATTCAGGTGATATAATTATCTAACAGTTCAAGTGTTTGCATGTTAATCTCCCCCAACAGGATTAAAATATGTAAAAGGGGTCGTGAAACTCACATTCGAGTGCACAACAATTCCAGGTAAATAATAACAGCAAGTGGCAACTAGCAGGTCTTGTGTACTCTACCAAACACCTAACGAGCATATACACATAAGTGTGTGTTCAATTTAAAACGACTAAGTCTAGACCAACAGTGAAATCAAATAATGTCAACTATGACATGACAGGGGTTCAGTAAATCCAAAACGAATCGAAGGCTGGCACATTGCCAAATTCATGACGACTATGAAAGTCAAGGAAAAATATATTATTAACTAATAATGTACGTCCATGAAATCAAATAACAAAATATGTCTATATATATATATATATATATATATATATATATATATATATATATATATATAGGGTAGAGTTATAATACAAAGTACTTTTTGCGTGAGAAGTGTGAGAAGTGGATGATGTGTTAGATTTTAATGCATTGTGTTGTCTTTTAGTTATGTTTTTGGTAAATATATAACACTATACATTGTTTTTTCCATATTAGAATGTCATATGTTTACCAAAATTAGAGTTAAAGGATAACACAATGTAAACACAGTGTAATAATATCCTAACACAATGCCCTTATAATAATTTTTAATAAATGATGTTTGATAGTGTTTGGAATCCAATGGATGGTGTATTTATTTTAGCATTGTCATATATTTACCAAAAATATAATAAAAAGACAATATCATGCATTAAAAATTAACACATCAATCACTTCTCACACTTCTCACATAAAAAGTACTTTGTATTATAACCCAACTCTCTCTCTCTCTCTCTCTCTATATATATATATATATGTGTACATAACCAAATATATAATTGTTTCAATAACAATAACGAGTAATCAAAATATACTTATATATTTGATAAATATATATCTAACGTTTAGAATGTTTATATCGCAAAATATGACAAAATATATTATTCGTGTACGCATCTTCTACACAAATATAGAGATTTCCCAAAACGTTCATTTTATATTCTTAAATACGTATATTCCAAATATGCATTTTTATAGATCAAATATCGTATAAGCAAATAGTCCATGTGATAATAATCGTGAATATATATATATGTATTAATGAGGTAACAATCAGAAAAAAATGATTCCTACGAGAATCTACGACTACAAAATAACATATAGAGCAATTGGAGAAAGGTTTCGGGTCAACAAAAGTTCCAAAAACACTAATTAAAAATAAAAATAGAACATTTGGGAGTCACCGGGTTTGAACCCATGACCTCCCGTTACAAACTCAAGCACATAACCACTGGGCTAGCCGATAACTTTGCTAACAGACTCGACACAAAAGGATTTTGTGTGTAACACATGGCCGAAATCAGATTAATAAAAAAACAAATGACAAAAGACAGGTTGGTCGGGGTTTCGAACCTGTGACCACAGCGTTACAGGCCAGCGCCTAAACCGCTGGGGCAACAACAGCTTGTTGATTTTTGCCCCGCAAAATAAATATATATCAACTACCAGACGTGCTTCATCTTCTTCATTCAAAACTCCGGTGATCGGAGTTTTATTCCGGTCACCGGAAAAATGTGAAACTCGACGCGAAGCTTAAAAAAGATGCGATTAACATGAATACATGCTTACCTTGAATCGGAGATGCAAGATGGTGGGTTTTTTTTTTATGCCGAAACTCGAACCCGACAATCCCTAACACATCTCGAACTCGAATGAGGATTCCGATCACGAACTCGGTAGTGGTTGATGATGGTCCGGGGTACTCGAACAGTGGATAACGATCACAGGAACAGGTGTTTGAGTGGTGGCGCAGTGGCCGGAATTCTTCTCCGGTGATGGTGGCGTCGCTTAGAGAGGAACGAGAGGGAGAAAGGGTTGAGATAAGGCAAATCAATGATTTCGAACGTGTTTGATGGTGCTAATGATCGATGGGTTATAACCAGTTGCCATTAATCGGAGTTATGAGGTTAACGGTTTCCGGAAAAGGGTAAGATCGACGGACAGTCGGTTTTTGATATTAAAAGTCTTTAATATTGACTTTGAGCAAATGGCAGAATCAGCCCCTCACTCATTTACAATTTAGGAATACAAGTATGTGGTAATGGCAAGATCAGTCCCCTGGTTTAAGTAAATAGAAAACAAGTTTTAGAAATTACCAGATTGGTCCCCCAAGGTTTAAGAGGTGCTAACAAACTCTAACAGGGTTAACGGAGAATACTTAAATGATGGATATACGCGTGTGCGACAACACATATTCAATGTATAACGTTTATAGAATTTATATAAACCTTGTTTGTCACATTATGGCTGAGCAACCACAAATACGATCAATCTCTTGAAACGATTCGAATCGAACTAAATATGATACAAAAGAAATTCAATACTTAGATATTGCATGGAATGTCGCCGTAAAGGATTACGCAACGACCTTAGATGGAAAATCACATCATAACTGTCAAACACTGATGAAAGGAAATATATGTTCATTGTCAGAGTAATGATTATACTCGTTGAACATTCATAGCCACCTTAATTGAATCTGAACTAGGAACGCAATGACACATTCAAAGGGTTAATTCGATTCTGTAAATAGTTGATTAACATGTTCAAGTGATAACACAGTTATACATGTGCTTACCAGGGGCACTGCATTATCACAAGTTCGATTCACTTAAGAAGACTCACAGTTCAAGATAAACGCTGAATCTTAAGAAACACCAACATTGGCAATCCTAAAACAAAACTCGAGGACATGGTTGCGAATTCATAAGATCAATGATCAGGCTAATAAGTGAAATGATACTATTACATAGTACGTGAATTATGCACCATATCGATGTTCGAATTTAGTGTTGGATGTCGAACACTAACGTTTGCACCAAATCATTCGACCTCCTCTAAGGTGTTAGACGAAAGTCTGAATTCTGTGTAACGTGTTCGAATTTTATACGTTTTATTATCCATTAATATTCTGTTAATATTCTAAAAGTCCGTATTCGATCAGACATTGTGGGAGCAACGCCTGAAGCAAGAATATTTTGACTCTAGACTCAAACTGTTGACGTTCCAGACTCACAAGGCCTCATCGGAGAATGATGTCGGGACGTAACTCGCATCAAATTGTCTTCATGGATTTAATCATAAGATAATTTGATTAATGGTATACTCAAGAGTCACTAGTACAAATATGATCTTCGGTCACATCAGAAAAGTGTGACCGTAAGTGATTAGTCACACTTTTTTTTCGTTCCATCCGTGACCAAAAGTCTCGCCATTTTAGGTGACATACAGTGACATTGAATTTCAGTGACCGTATGATACGAAAAAATGTGACCGTAGATAAAAAGTGTGACTATAGACTAGCGATTTTTCTTGCTGGATCAATGATTTTATCGAATAATGTCAGCATAAACCCTTTTTAGTAACAGTTATTTATTTTGTAGTAGCAAAATGTTCCCAAATGGTGACATGATGTTCGTGTTCACTGTGACGTTTTGCTAGTAATTGGTCACATAAATAATAATTTAGTGTGACTATTGTTTAGGTTTTAAAGACACACAATTTTGTTATATGTGACTATTTCATAAACGTTAATGTAGAAATAATTTGAAGTGTGACTATTTCATAGTTTTTAGTCACACAAAAATGCCTTAAAGTGACTATTGGTTGGTATATGGTCACAACTAAACACCTAGTTGGTAATATAGAGTAACTATTACATATGTTTAGTGACATAATGTTCCCAAATGGTCACATGTTTTTTTGTTCACTGTGACATTTTGCTAACAATTGGTCACATAACCAATATTTAGGTGTGACTATTGTCTAGGTTTTAGAGACACACAATTTTGTTATATGTGACCATAGTATGAAATTTGATGTAGAAATAGTTTGAAGTGTGACTATTTTATAGTTTTCAGTCACATAAAAATGTCTTAAAGTGACTATTGGTTGGAAAATGGTCACAATTAAACACCTAGTTGTTAATATAAAGTAACCATTATATACCTTTTAGTCACATAAGACAAATAAAAATGTGACTACGGACGTTTTATAATCCCATTAAGAATTTGTAAGTGTCATTTTTTGCTAACCTTTAGTCACATTATTTTTAACCTTTTGTTATTACATTCACATTTAGTCACATATATTACATAAATACATCACCCTAACACACTTTTAGTCACACTTTTAGATTCTATGTGCCTGTTTATGTATTTTAGACACAATTAATTACATAAATTATGACTATATGTTGTTAATAATAACATAGTTGTTAATATAGAGTGACCATTTCACACCGTGTAGTGGCATTAAACAAATGAAATTGAGACGGGAGACCTTTTATAGTCGCATTAATTAGTTGTAAGTGTGGCTATTACCTAACCTTTCGTCACACATATATTGTTTTTAAGTGTGGCTATTGCCTAACCTTTTGTCACACGTATTTTATTTATGTGTAGCTATTGTCCAACATTTCATCACACATTCTTTTCTCAAAACAATGGTCACAAACACTATTTGTATGTGTTGCCATTGCCTAATATTTGATCACACATCATTTGCTATCATTCCACCACACAGAAAAAAATGATGATTATAATAACAATAATAAACCAAAATCTCATACATAAGTTTTAAACTTAAATACTAAAGACATAAACTTCGAACCAAAAGCTAGCTACATAAGTTTCGGTACAATAGAAGAAATCTTAGGATTGTAGCAACCTTTCATGTCGGAAAAGAAATAAAAATCAAGATTCCCAAGCACGTTCAAAATTTCCAAACCTGCATGTATTACAGACCTACATCATACATAAAATAATTCTTAGTTCATATAACAATGAATCAAACAAATTAATACAAAGCCTCTTCATTACACAAAATTACATCTATATATGATATTATTAACCTATGTTTAAATGTGAAGATTGGTATACCGGACAACACCTGAGAATGCAATGCCTAGAAATCTGCAAACATAAGTCACACAAATCCAATTAACAACATAAGCAATACACTAATTAAATGAAAGATGGCCATATTATACTTATGGTCACATGTTTGCCAATTTATTATGACGATGATTTATCTTTAGTCACACGTCCAAATTGAAAATGTGACCATAAACGGTAACTTACAGTCACACCAATAACTATTTTGACCAAAATATGTTTAACTTACTGTCACACTTAAAATTAACGTGTCAATATATATTACATTTAGCCACATTTAATTACATAAACAATTGCTTCATGTGACCATATACATATCTACAGTCACTCGTAAATATTATTAGAAAAAAAGTCGCAAGTAGTGACATTTGGTCACATTGATCGAAATGTGACTTGTAATTGTCACACATGTAATGTAAAAGTGTGACCATATTAACTGATCGGGCTTGCAATGGTCACACAAAACGATATAAAAGTCACCGAAACATGTCTAGAAAAATAAAATTGTCCTACGGTCACACTTTTAATCGAAAGTGTCACAGGACCGAAACGTGAAAAGTGTGACCGTATGTCATATTTGTACTAGTGAGTATCCTTCGACCTGAGATACATGAGTGACCTTCCGTCTGCTAAAGAACATTATGTGATTGTAGCTTAACGCTGTTGCGTAACTGCCAACCATAACGGTTACTTTTGGGAATGGATCTGAAGCTTAGTGGGAGTTGTATATAGTCAATAAGGGATTCCGTACTCTTGCATTAATAATGCAACAGTTTGACATCGTGGGCCCTCTCGTTAGTTTCAAGTGTTAACTGTAAGGCCTTACCCAAACTTACTGTGTGTTTGATTGGACCACTTCGAACAGTAAAACGAGAAATACAATGATTAAACAAGCAAGAGAATGAATAAATCCATGTCTCTAGTTAGATTGATGTCTCATACAGAAAGGATCTGATGACTTTACATATACCATAAGTCTAAACTATATCACGAGTTTGTTGATATGCCTTTGTTTTTTGACTTGAAATGTCATGACTGGTTGGGACAGCCACGTATAGCTAGAGCACCTCTGACTGTTTCTTGATTTATAGTCGCGCTCAGTCCAAGTGGGAGACTATTGGATTGAGGTGTCCAGACCCGACTAAATCAAGTACCCGACCCGGTCAAGACCCGTAAGAGTTACACTGAAGGCACTGGGTTCTAAAGGTCCGCTTACCTATATAACCGGAAAATTCGCAAAAGAATTAATTATTTGTTTATTAACTGGTTTAATAAATAAATAAATTAATTATTCATAGTTAATCATCAAGATTAATTAAGCGACAAAAGACGTTAAATATTATTTACGTCTTAGACGACAATTACCGAACTAATACTTTAATTAATATTCGTTAAGTCTCGGCCAGCGACAAATATTTAAGAGTTAAATGTTCGTCTTTGCAAATTAAATGGTTCGATTAAGGATTAAATAAAAACGAGGGACTAATCAGAAACTTAATCAGTTAAATATAACTGATTAAGGGAGGCATGAAACCCTAATCCTCCATTAGAAATTTCACCCCCCCCCCCTCCTCTCCCTCTCTCCTTGCGATTTTCGGCCTAGCCCTAGGTCGCTGTCGCAGTCGCTTTTCTCCGGTAGTTCATCCGATCGCTCGCGAGAACAAGGAATCCTTAACCACCGCCGAGTCGCAGCCACCGTGACATCCGAGTCCACCGCCGCTGCCTGTCGTCCGCCACTTTGCAAGCTGCAGTCGCCGCCTGCCCGACTGTCGCCGTCGTAGCCGTGATTCGCCGCCGCAACCTCACACAGAGCCGCAGCGGCAACCGTAACCACCGCCGCCGCTCCCCGTCGCACTACCTCCGCCGCCCGAGCCGGTCGCCGCCTTCCTCGCCATGGCCCGCTCACCGGCCGACCTTATCGCCGCAAACCGCCATCGCACGGCGTGTTCATCCAACCCTAGTTCACACCCGATCCGACATATGTGATTTTCTCGGTGCTCGAGTCACCACGTGGAAAATCCGTAACCACGAGGATTGTTTGATTCGCCTGTCGAATCGTAACCTGCAAAACGCTAGCGTCATCTGTTGACTTACGGTGTCTCGAACGTTTGTTTGAATCACCGCTCAGGTATATCTAAACTCGTCGTTAGTTTAGATTTAGTTATTTAATATTTGTTGTATCGCCACGAAGTACCTGTACTCCTATCATCTCTTATCGAGATATTCGTTTTACCGCTAGATTTTGGAAATCTCTCCGGAAAGCTTTGGGTACTCGTATCGACATGAGTACAACCTATCATCCACAAATGGATGGTCAAAGCGAGAGAACAATTCAAACCCTTTAGGACACGTTTTGTGCCCGTGTGATTGATTTTGGTAATGGCTTGGATGACTATCTACCTTTAGCTGAGCTTTCATATAGCAACAACTATCACACAAAAATTTAAAGCCACTTTCCTGTCACTAATGTGATTTGGAACTTTCGAGATGCTAGTAAAAATCCGACCGATAGCTAATCGGCCTAAGCTATCTCATGAGCGTAACAGTGTCCCCGACACATTCCATGTTCTGACAAGAGCTGAAAACTCAGAATAGGTGAAACCTAGGCTGATCATGCGAGACAAATCACAAGTGTGGGTGCACACATAATTGTAATCTGAACTGCATGAAAATCCTAGTGGAACTTATTGCATGAGTGATTATGCCTAGCCTAGAACTTCTAATTCAGAATCCTATACATCTGAATGACTAACGCTCATCTACATAAAAGAACCATTCTTGAATGCCTATCAACTCCATTTCATTCGTATACCCGTGGCAATCATGGATCCCGCGATCCTTGAAAGGTGTTATTCGTTTTAGAAAGCGTGATAAGTCATGCCCTCGCTACATTGGTCTCTTTGAAATCATTGAAGAGATTGGACCAGTAGCATAACATCTTCAGTTGCCACCTAAACTTAGAAAGGTTCATGATGCACTTCATGATAACAACGTGAAAAAGTGTCTGTCCGGCGAATCGGCTGTCATTCCTATGGACAAGATTGAGATTCACGATTGTCTTCATTTTATCGAGACTCCTACTGATATCTGCGACCGTGAGGTTAGACGATTTTAGCAACGTCAGAATCCTATTGTGAAAGTTCATTGGACTCACGTCGAGGTCCTGAATACACATGGGAATGAGAAGATCAAAAGCGTTAAAAGGTATCCGCGTGTCTTTGCCAATGATGCCAACTCCGGTGTTCAAGACTAAATTTCGGGACGAAATTTCTCTAACCGGGGGAGTATGTGACAACCCGTATATTCCAGATTAACTTTAATATTATATTAACGTGCAATTATCTGATTATCTATGTGCATTAGGCTTAATTTATTTAAATTAGGTGAATTTACGTGCGAACATAGACAAATAGATCCGACAACATTTACCCGTAATGGAAATCGACTTAAAGTTCTGTGTTTATTCAAGCTAGAACTTCAATAATAAAAATATAAAAATATTCGTTTTATATTTTTCATAACTTTACGTTACGTCGTAACGTGTTCAAAACGAGTCGTTGTTTCAAACGACGAATTCATTTCATTCAAAACAAAAGTTTACATTCGTTTTAATTCAAAACATTATTTCACCTCGACAAAAATAATCTTAACATTCGATTATATTCAAACGTCAAATCCAAAACTATTACGTTGTGTCCGACGTAATCCAAACATAACGTTCATTCGAACGACAATGCATTTCACACAATAATTAGTTTTATTCCTAAAACTATTTCAATCCAAACTATATTATATTTTCACCAAAACTTCAAACAATAAACGCTCATGTCGAGCAAAGTTTTTATTTCCAAACTTTAGTACGTCATTGTGCATAATCAAAACGACAAACAATCAAGACATGTGACATTCCCGTTCATTCAAAATTAAACGCGACACTTATTCATTTTTTTATTGATTTATATTTATATATAAATCATCCGTTCTCGAGCCGAAAACCGACTTTTCATTCGTTTATCCTTTTGACTCAAACGAAGTGTCGTTGGACTCGTTGGATCGACCCGGACTCAACCCGACCCGACCCGAGACCCGGTTCAGCCCAGTGAGCCCAATGGGCCTACCGGCCCATTTCCCTTTTTCTTTCTTTCCTTTCGGCCCAATCCCTGGCCCGCTTTATTTTTCGGCCCGATCCGGCCCAGGGCCATCGGCCCGTTTCTTTTTCTTTTACCCGGCCCACAAGCCCAGCCCCATCCCTTTTATTTGGGCCGACCCAAATCCCACATCTCCTCTCTTTCTCTCGTTCCATTCCCGAGTTCAATTCCCACCTTGACCATTTTTTTTTGTAATGAACCGGCCCATGATCCCATTCACTAACTAAACCACCTAACTACATGTCCTTGTAACCAAACCACCTTAACCCCTTGTTTGTTCAAACTTCTAAGTTCACAAGCCTATTAATTTGTGTAGGCTAGATCCAAGACATTAACCAAAGGTTAATGTGATTAACCACATCATTGTCATCTAGATATGAAACAACTTTGTTGGTTAAGTACACAACCAACCAACATGTTCCCTAGCCAACATTCTTGTCTCCTTAGCCACCCTTTTTGCTCCTTTGTCCCTTCTCCTTGCCGGTTCTACATACACCCACATACACACCCTTTGTTCATTTTTCAAGCCATAAAACAAGAGAATTAAGTGGTTCAAATCATCCTCCTCCCCTTCTCCTTGGTTACGGTCCAAACCACCAACCCAACACCCCTCTCGGTTCATGTTTAAACCGACACAAGCCACCACCTAACCACCTTTTATAACACTTAAACATTCTTCATTGCATCACTCACCATTTCAAGAACTTAAACACTTTTCTCTCTTTCTTTCTCTCTACCTTTCGGCCCTCCATAAACCACCACCATGACCACATTTTATCAACATTCTAACACTTGAATCAAGTTCCTAGTACCTTCTTTGATCAAGGTAAATCATCTCTAACCTCTAGATTCATCATCTTTCTTCCATTTCTTTCTTATATTCTTTCATGAATATCTTTCTAATCCTTTATTTTCTTGTCAAAATCCATGACAAATCTTTCATTCTTTCACCATCTTCTTCCTAATTCAAGATCAAGGGTGGGTTAGGAGCTAAACTTGGAAGCTTATTCAACAACCCATCAAGTCCTTTACCGATCCGGTCTAAGTTTAAGTGAGGAAACCCCTTTCTTTTCTTAACTTATTCCATAATTTATTCATATAAAGTCACAAATTCATGTTCATGATTAAGTCTTGATTGTGTTGTTAGATGATTACTAGCAAACTTGTATGTTAGTAGCATTATGTTCTTTGATGGAAAACTAGAATATTGTTTGAACCAATTTATTTATAAAAATATGAACATAACATGAACTCTTATGTTAAAAGTTTCATAAATGGTGACAAAGTTTATAAATCATAACATATTATAAGTTTTAAACAATTTAGTATGTTTGATTTGGTGAAAAATTCATAAATATAATATTTGGAAATAAAGTTTTAGATGAAATATATACTATGTTAAAAGTGGTAAGAGATGACACTCATTTTGTGTGTCATAAAAATGTAGTTACCATAAAACATATATATTTTGCAATCTTGAAAACACCTCATGACTTTAACTCTAAATCTGGAACCAAACATGTTGTAAGATGGTTTTTAGTCATAAAAATTGTTATTTAAAGGTGGGATCCTGAAAATTCAAAGAAATGTAAAAATGGAATTTTTATGATAAAATATCATTCATCTTCATAAAGAATTTAAGTAAAAATCCTTGTGACCAACAAATGACCACTTAGGACTTGTAATGGACGATTTAGGGCTGCCAAGATTATGTTTCAAACTTACAAAACGATTCGAGAAGTTAAACACTTGAAAACGGAACAATCGAATACCGTAATTGAAGTTCCTTACAACCTTGATTACTCTTGAATTCAGTTTCCACACACTTTAGCCACCCCCAAAGTGAGCCAACACAACTGAGTTGATGAGAATTTGGGCAATGTGTTAGAGATACATCAAGTAAACATAGCCTTGATATGTAAATGGGTGAGTAGGAATGAAGATCAACCCTCCACAAGGTTCCTAGGGCTGGAAAAGGATAGTGACAGAGCTCTGGGACAGCAATGAAGAAGCTCTGACCAGAAGTGAGCAGAACTCACAAGTGTGCTTTAATATAAAAGGCCAAAGTCCTTGTTTTAAACGATCTGGAAATGAAGCGTACCTCCCCAAAATGTTTGGTTTGGGGCGTACCACCGAACTTGGAAAGCTTCGTTTTGGCAAAGCTCATATGAGCACAAATATTATGTTTCTCGCCAACTTTTAGATCGTTCGCAATTTCTGAAAACACATAAAATGAAAAGTTCGTTAAATTCAATGTGATTATAAAAAATATTCACCAAATTCGACAATTATTAATCATTCGCGTAAACAATCGACTTTTTGTTCAAAAATCAATTTTACACGAACTGGATCTGAATAGGATTATGACATCCGAACTGGATCCGAACTGACTTTGGTTAAACGAACTTGATCCGAACTGGATTTAGTCATCAGTCAATGTTGACTTTGGTCAACGTCTGAACTGCTTCGTCAACATTGTACGAACCTGTACGAATTGGGATCCGAACTCCCAGTTCGGCTGATGAACATCCAGTTTGGCTCTGGACGAAACTGAATAGCTTAATTGATCTAGAATTTGATTCAGGCAATTTTAAGCAAATCCCTTTCGTATCCAGACTCGGATTATCATAACGAACCCAAAAATACCAATTTTATCAACCAACAAACACTCTAAAGTGATTAATTTGTAGTTCTAGAAACCTAGAAACAACCGAAAACCTTTTAACAGAAATCGACCACTTTTTATGGTTAAAAATGACAACAGAACACACCCCCTGCACTCGAAATGCAATTACCTACCTTAACCTGGTCACAAATCTTGCTAAAATGCAGTAAATCAGATTTTTTGGTTTGAGAGCAAAGGTTCGGTAGTTTTGACTAACAGTGAATATGTTTCTGAACTGGCGATTCGGCCATTTATAGGCAGCCCAGTTCAGCTATCCAAACTGGTAGTTCGGATCAGACGAACTCTTCCGAACGTGTCCGACCTCAGCCTTTGGATATTTTTTAAATGAAACAAACCCTTCCGAACAGGTGCTTCGGATCATCCAAACTCCCAGTTCGGTTATCCGAACTTGCAGTTTGGCAACTTTAAAAAATTTCAATTTAAATCCTGATTTTTGAAGAACTTTCAAATTGAACACAAAGGTTTCAAATTTTATCAATTTGATACAAACCTTTGATCAATTCATGATGAGTCTCATGATTCCAAGACTGCATGGTTGTTTCTGGCATAATATTGAAACTTTTCATTATCGGTTGATCGAAAATAAATCAAAAACAATTTTTTTTTATTTTTATAACATTTTCAAACACATCGAAAATCTTTTTGAATTTTTACATGATTATGATAGAACACACCTAAAATCTTTTTGGATTTTTTCAATGTAACAAACAAAAAACCAAACAGAATTGAAATGCGAATAACTTAAAATTAGAGAAAGATCCAGACGCGAGATCATATCAGTTATAACGCATCAGACACATTTCAATTTCAGATTTAATCAGCATGCAAGCTAAGTAGGCAGAGAATACAACTTTTCATTTTGTTTCAGTTTAGGCAAATCAATTTTTATAGCTTTCTCATATGTTAACAGGTATGATTAATCAAGCACAGATAATGTGAAAGCCCACATAATCAGGAATAATGGCAATCTGACTTATTTTATTTTTGTATTTTTATACAGAATTTGAATTTCAACAGAGATTTATCATTCATGGTGTTTTATGCTAAAATAAAGCAGAACCCTAAACAAACAACAATCAGGTCGGCCTTGTGAGCATGCAGAGAAAGTCCGATTGTTTAGGAAAATAAAAAATAGAAAACAAAGCAAAAATTATATAATCCAACAACGATCAGGTCGGCCTTGTGGGCACGCAAAGAAAGTCCGATGGATTATACGAAACACCAAGAAAAATTAAACAAAACGTCAAACGAACAACAATCAGGTCGATCTTTCGATATGCAAAGAAAGTCCGATCATTTGACAAAATAAAGAAAATCAAACACGTTTAAATCTTTGCAAAATGAAAGCAAGCGTATACCAGAACATCTCTTATTCTGTTTTTGTTGTTTTCATTTTTATTGCCAAAATTACACATTATCCATTATGATGTAACATCACAAATATCAAGCAGGTATTTTGGTTGATATCATACTAGCATATATCAGATTTGCCTTAACGCATTTAACAAACTTAACAAACACCTATAGCCTTTATTCCTACTTTATCCATGGTTGCTAACGTATATGCTAATGTAAAATCATTTCTCGCTAGGCCGGATCAATTCCCCATTTTGATTTTTTAACTTTTTAAATTTTTTGGCTTTTTTAAAATGTTTTATGCTTTTCTGAGTTTTTCCCCCCAAAATACAAAAACACTATTTTTGGATTTTTCGAATGAAGAAAAAGAAAAATAACTAAAAAATGTAAGGAAAAACAAAAATTGATCAACTGACAACTATTTAGCGGGAAATTATTATATTCCATTGATTTGCAAAAGGAATTTGAAGCGGGTTTTATCAAAATCCTTAGTAAAAAGATTTGCTTGTTGGAAATCAGTGTTTATCTCTAGCAAATCAATCTTTCTCATAGCAATCACGAATAAAATGATATCTGATTTCAATGTGCATTGTCTTTGAGTGGTGCACGGGATTTTTAGTGATACAAATAGCAGCAGAATTATCTATGTGTATGGGAGTAGTAATAAATTGCAAACCGTAGTCTCTCATTTGTTGTTGTATCCATAAAACCTGAGAGCAGCAGCTTGCAGCCGCAACATACTCAGCTTCAGCAGTGGATGTGGCTATTGATGTTTGCTTCTTACACTGTCATGACACAAGCCTATAACCTAGAAACTGACAGCCAACCGTTGTGGATTTGAAATTAATCTTGCAGCCGTCGTAATCAGAATCCGAGTAGGCAGATAAGTCAAAATTATCATCATGAGGATACTAGATCATGAGATACGTGTTACCCTTTAGATAAGCTAGAATTCTTTTCACCGCATTCGAATGTGAAATCCTTGAAGATGCTTGGTACCTGGCACATAAACAAACAACAAACATTATATTAGGTCTGCTAGCTGTCAAATACATTAATGATCCTATCATGGCACGATAGAGAGTGGCATCAATTTCTTCACCATCTTCATCATGACACAGACCATGAGACAGCTGAATTAGAGTACCCGGAACACGGGCGTCGGTTATCTTGAATTGATTAAGCACGTCTTGCACGTATTTCGTCTGGTGAATAAACATACCCTTTTCAGACTGATTTACTTGCGGATCCAAAAAGAACGACATCTCGCCCATGGAACTCATCTCAAACCTTGTTTACATTAACTTCTCGAAATCTTTCGAGAGTTGTTCGTTCGAGCTGCCATAAATAATGTCATCGACATAGATTTGTACCAATAACAAGTCTCCTCCCGTTTTCTTGCAGAAAAGAGTGCAGTCCACCAACCCACGCTTAAACCCGTTATCAAGTAAATAAGTGGACAAGGTCTCATACGAAGCTCGAGGAGCTTGATGCAGACCATACAACGCTTTTTCAAACTTATAAACCTTCTCCGGATAATCAGGATCGTAGAATCTCGGAGGTTGTTTGACATAGACTTCCTCTTTGACTTTTTCGTACAAGAACGCACTCTTGACATCCATCTTTTAAACTTTAAACCCATGATGTGCAACATATGTCAAGAAAATACGAATAGCTTCAATTCGGGCAACCGGTGCATACACTTCGTTAAAATCTATCCCTTCTTCCTGAGAAAAACCTTGAACAACCAAACGAACCTTGTTTCTGAAAATAACTCTTTGGTCATCGCATTTACACTTAAATACCCAACGGGTATCGCATGGCTCTTTGCTACCTTTTCGTAAATTAACTATGTAACATACGTCGAGCTTCTGGAATTGTTGTTGTTCTTCCTGCATCGCTTACACCCACGTGCCATCTTATAAAGCTTGATGTCGAGCTTCTGGAATTGTTGTTGTCTGTTGGCTCGAATTGGGACAAGAAGCACGCATGGAAAACTTCATCTTGAATGCCAGACTCTCATTCTGTCATCTCGTACACACTCCATCATCTAAATCACCAATGATGTTGTCTTGTGGATGATAGGTGTTTATCCGGAGTGTCTGATGAACATGAACAATTATTTTTTCTCCCAAATCACGAACATGATCTTCCTCTACCACAACATTGTTACTTGTACTGGTTTAAGGTTGTGAATCAGTTAGAACAACATCCACTACAACCTCTCCAGCACTACTTGTAGTAGGTACATATTGTGGGACAGGAATCTCAACCTGTTCAGAAACAACGTCATGAAATTCGTGTTCGTCATCCAGAAGACAATTCATTAGCAGCAATTGTGGTTTCAATAGTTGTTTCAGTCAGATAATCTTCAGGATCAGGCATATCTGGATCAGACGGAATATTCATCACTAGAACTTCATCTTGTAGATTGATATAAACATTTGTAAGATGATCATCGGATGTATCACTTCTTGACTCAAGTGTATCAAAGATATGCTTGTAGTTAAACATCTAGTCTGGACCAACTCCTTTGGGTGGCAAAGTATATGATTCGGCTTGTGCTTCTTCAACAACTCATAACAAGTTTTACCGAGTCGTTTCACTGTTAGTACTCGATTAAGCACATAACACGCTATATTGACCGCTTCAGTCCAGAAGTTCACTGGAAAATGCGAATTAGCCAACATCGTTCTAGTCGTCTCAATTATTGTTCTATTTTCCATTCCGCAACACCGTTTTGCTGAGGTGTGTAAGGTGTACTAAATTCATCTACAATCACCTTTTCAAGACAAAATAACCTCAAAGAAGTGTTTTTGAACTCCGTGCCATTATCACTTCGAATCCTTTAACTTTCAACTTGTAAAATTGTAGGTCCAAAATCAACAACTAATCATGATATTTTAATTACAAACGAGTGCGGAATCCTCGTTTATGATTGATTCAAGATAGAGAAGAGAAGAAACATGAAGAATACGAAGATTAAACGTTAAAAACTTGATCTTTGCACACAAGATAAACTTTTCGGGTACAAGATAAGAAATCGTAAACTCTGTCTCTCGGGTTTACGATCGTGAACACCGTGTGGCTCTCTTAGAATCGTAAACCCGCAACTAGAATCAGTCCCCCACCTAAATGGTGAACTCATGGGGTATATATAGTCCCCCATTGGGTTTACTATTGGGCCCCTTCTTGATCATAAACCCAATAGTAAACCCAAGCCCAACCATAAACTAGCCTACATACAATAACCAAAATAGTCTACTAAACTAATGAAACCCTCTAAGTCCAGCCCAACATATTTAATATTACAAGCCTCATAATCTAGCCTCTAAAATCTTCCCCTAGGCTTGTGATATTAAATGTCTTCAATCTTTGAAATTCTTCTTCTTGACTGGCTGGCATAGATGCTGATGAAGATTCTTTCCGCATAAATCTTCATTGGGTTTCATAACGGGCACTTGGGACTTCCTCTTGATCAGCATCAGTTTGAACTTCTTGAAATGAACAAGTTAATGAGATGGAGGATTCTCATTGACCTGCTTCTTTTGAAAGAACGGGTTCTTGCTGAATCTTAGATAACTGTCTTGAATCTCCAAAAATTAGAGGTAAAATTTTGAAAAGCTCTAACTATGAAGAACTTGATTGTTGATCTTGGATCTTCAGCTTCCCCTAAACACGTGAACATCTTCTTTGAAGCTCTTTTGAAGCTTTTGGAAACTTGTAAAGACACCAACAACTTCCCCTGAACAATTGCTTTTTAGATGGAAGTCTTGTCCGGCTGGTTCTTTAACTTTGAGCAGCAGCAGCATCTTTCTATCATCAACCTGTCTGACACACATTTGAAAAAATATACTCCACCAGACATTTGATGACTGGTCTTTGGGTTAGAGGGTAATTATCATA
The DNA here is from genome assembly GCA_039602395.1 of Deinandra increscens subsp. villosa. Classification (NCBI taxonomy): domain Eukaryota; kingdom Viridiplantae; phylum Streptophyta; class Magnoliopsida; order Asterales; family Asteraceae; genus Deinandra; species Deinandra increscens. Next base: position 60,180,678 of record JBCNJP010000007.1, on the reverse strand, counting down.
TGTTCGATTGATTCAAATTAACATAATTATAACCAAAAACCCTAATATAGATTACGGGTTTTCTATAAAACTTCCCCTGAACCCAAGACCTCTAAAGACTTCCCCTTAGCTGATAACTTACCCTCAGATAAGGACTTCCCCTGAGATAATACATATTATCTTCGAGTTCCCTTCAGATACTATGTATTATGGAAGTCTTTTCATTAGATAATAAGTATCATCCTCGAGTTCCCTTCGGTTAATACTTATTATCCCCTCTCCTTCCCCTAAAAATTTGTCAAGATCTGACGGAGGAAGTCTTTTCCATTAGATAATAAGTATCATCCTCGAGTTCCCTTCGGATAATACTTATTATCCCATACTCCTTCCCCTAAAAGTTTGTCAAGATCTGTCGGGGGCATATTGTCATGCATTAAAACCCATGAAAAACACATTTTGACTTCTCAAATCAACCTGGCTAAGACGAAAACACACCAAAAAGAACTTAAACGACTCACACACGAGAGATAAAAACAAACAAATACTTACCAATATCAAACATGAGAAAGTTTACAAGGGATCAAACCGTATGAATCTGACTGAGGAACCCTTTTCAGCTTCATTTACTCAACTAGTCCAGGTGATTGCCGGTATGTTTGTCCGCTTTAAACTCAAACCCGTTTAATCCCAACCGAATGCGTCATGCTTAATATAGTACAATATTACCGTCATGTTTAATTGTCCCCACACCCAAGCGTACACAGCAAAACCTACCCAACCTCAGAGTTTATTGAGGATTCACAAATCCCCAGCTTGAGGAACCATGCAACACCGTTATGACTACCACTTATTTCATTAACCATAAGTTGGTGATCAGGTCGGCCGCTAAGCACGCAAAGAAGACCAACTTGAGTGATTATTTTTCATTTTCTTTTCTTTTTCATTTTTTTTCATTTTTTTTAATTTCTTTTTCATTTCTTTTTCTTTTCTTTTTCTTTTCTTTTTCTTTTCTTTTTCTTTTCTTTTTCTTTTCTTTTTATTATGTGGTGTAGTCATGACAGCAGAGACATGGCGTGTGAGAGAGTGAATACTAGGTAATTACCACTCTCAAACCATTTTTGCCGGGACTCAGTCTTTTAAACCATGCAACCTGGGATGGGAAACTAAACATATATATCTTTTAAGTTCATTGCACTTACATTGGTGGTCATACGATTAGGTCGAGCCTACCGAGCATATCACCGTGGAGCTTGCCTTTCACTTCCGCCTTACGCGTGTCAGCCATCTCCAACTCGGACATTCATTTTACTTCCCCTAAACTTCTCAAAAACAAGACAAAAACAATAAAAAATTGAAAAGCACACTATTTTTTAGGGGTCAATTTTGAGGGGTCAACTTTTTCTTCATCTTTACATTTCTTCCCCTTGCTTTTTGATTTTTAATGTCACAATCTTGTGAACATCATTTTTCAGTTTTTTTAAATAAAAAATAAAACACACAAACACACTTAAAAGAACAAAACACAAAATTTTGAAGATATCTGGCCAAGCTAACTTTCAAAGTATTGATTTGAAATTTTTAGAAAATTGGGTTTCATAATATGCACACTTCATTGCATTTTAAGTCAAACACATAATCAATCAACAGCTTAATTGAAACTGTAATGAAATAGGTTTGTCTCAAAAGACCCTTTGCTGCCACATCATTCAAAAAACCAAGTTAAGAACAGTACCTTTCATGCTGATTTTCACCTTTTACCTCTCAATGATACATACCTTCCATTTATAGATTACTTGAAATGACATGATGATACGTCTCCTAAACTGTGCCTGGAACAATCACCTATCAAGAAACAAATTAGTAATAAAAACGTTAGTGATAATCCTCCTTGATCGTTCCTGCACAGAGTGAGAGATTAGTTAGCTAATAGTACACAGGCCATTGTTTTTTTGGGTACCCCTGAGGAATCAATGAATGAAATTTCTTTTAAAAACATTCCTTTTGAAAAATCAGGAAGTTGGGATGTAGCTGCATTAGCCTTTGGTTTCCAAGTTCCAGGTGATTTAACATTTGTTTTAGTCACCTTTGGAGTTGTGACCTTAGGTATTTTAACCTTCTTCGTTTTAGATTCACTTTTCAAAACAGTTTTTGTTTTAGTCACCTTTTGAGTTGTGACTTTAGGTATTTCAACCTTCTGCATTTTAGAATTATTTTTGAAAACAGTTCTAGTTACCTTGGGTTTTTCAAGCTTTGGTTGTTTTGAAACTGGTTTCTTCACCTGTTTTTGAAATTTTTTGTAACTTGGAAGATTGTTGTTTTGATTTATAGATTTTCTTTCAGCTTTGGCAGCGCCCCAATGTTGATCAGAGGGTTTAACCTTAGGAGCAACAGTCTTCCTTGCCTTAGGTGTTTGCACCATCATTGGCTTAGACTTTACAGACTCCTGAGATGAAACCCTTTGACTTTTCGGAAAATAGGGTTCATAGGGGCGATAAAGACAGTTCCTAGCAATATGACCAGTGATGCCACAATTAAAGCAAGTCTGCTTCTTTAGATAGAAGTCAGACGTGTACCCATTTGTCTTTGGTGGCTGATATGGAGCTGGTTTGCCTTGTGTCTGCTTCTCTGCTTTGACCGCAGCTTCAGATTTGACTTTCTGCTGGTTTGTCGAAGCCTGTGTCAAACCTGCCTTTACTGTCTTTATGCTTCCTTGATTCTTTGACGTTGAAGCACCATTCTTGCAATTACAACGGCAACTGCATGATCCAACTGAAGAAATGGGAGACACCGCTACTCCCTTGAGTTTTTCATTCTTCACTCCAGCTGTTGGTTTCATACTTGGATGCTTATTGGTGATCTTTGGCCTCTCAACTTTAGGTTCACTTATCACTCCATCAATTATTCCCTTGAACTTGGAGGAGAAAGATGGTAATTCATATCCAACATCTGGTTCCTGGTCAAACATTGATCCAGATGTCATAAAGATCTTCTCCTCAGGCCGTGTCGTCAAGATCACTTTTTCCCCTTCGACTTTGTCAATTACCTTGAAGTATGGGGTTTCAATTTCAGGGTATGGTTTCAACTCTATCCCAGCCTCATCAGACTTAGAGTTATGACACCTGTCATATTTCTGGCACTCAGCATCATTGTATGATATATCCTTTACTCTCCCTTCACCATAAGTCATGTTTGCTTCATTATCAATTTCTTCTTGAGTCAATGGTGTAGTTCCAACCAAGACACTATCAATAGGAGGAGCAGTTTCTTTATAATCAGACTTGGTTCGTTCAACTTGATCCTCACTAATAAGTATTCCTATAATGTCTCTAAGAACTATTGGAGGAATAATGATGTTTGCAGACAGAGACTTATCAGACTTGTCTGACCCAAACCCAGTTTTATCTTTCCCAACTTGACCAGTCACAACAGCATGTGACAATTCCTTTCCAGCATCGAGCATTCTTTTGCTTCTCATTTGATTCACATCTAGTTTCACTTGCAACTCATTGTTCTTATGTGTGAGCTCATCTACCTGCTTCCTAAGTTCAGCTATTTCTAACTTAGCATTGTCATACATGAGAGTTTTTTCAGTAGCAAGTTTTTGATGATATTTCACAATGTCTAGTTTCTGAACTTTTACCTTCTCCTCATTCTTTTGCCATCTACCCTTAAAAGAACTCCTCTCGCATTTTATCTCAAACAATTCTAACTCATAATTTTTACAAATTTGCCTAAGTCCAGGAATTATACGAGCACAAGTGGGATTGGGGCATATCTCAGTTTTGTCAACTTCATCTGCAAAAGCATCTTTGTCCTCAACTATATTCTTTTCTTCAACCACTGAACTCATTTTCTTTCTCTAGATATGCAGCCTTTGAAAATTTTGAAAAATCGGCAAAAACGGCACAAAAACTTAAAACTAAAAAATGGAGGCCTTCTGAGTGGAATTTGGGGGTCCAAACGAGCTCCCCTAGACATTAGTCTGGGGTAATTCTAGGGCTCGGTGTCACGAACGTCGTGTTCAAATTTGAGCCTCTAACTCCAAACGAGTCAAAAGTTATGCCCGTTTCCGTGAAAGTGTGAAATAGTGACTTTTTGCCGCAAACTAGTTTCCAATCGTAAACGCTGTTTCCGATCGTAAACACCCTCAGTCGCAAACACCTTCAGTCGTAAACACCTCCAATCACAAACACCTTCAGTCGTAAACAATGATTCCGATTGAGTTGATTCGTAAACGGCGAATCCGATCCAGCACAGTCATAAACTCCGATTACGATGAGTGTTTCCGGTAAAGAATTTTCGTAAACACCTGATTCAGACAAAGTACAATCGTAAACACTTAAAAATCGCAGCTTGAACTCGTAAACACGTTTCCGATGATAATCTTCAAGAACATGCAGTCGTAAACACACAAACAAACCCAGAAAGTGATCGAAAACCTTCAAACACAGCAGCAGCAAGATCGTAAACACGAATAACACCTTCAAACCTTCAAAACTCGAACCTTTTTCCAGAAAACACTTGAATCCAATACCGTGAGAACCTCGAATCAGTGATTCTTGGCTCTGATACCAATTATATGTCCAAAATCAACAACTAATCACGATATTTTAATCACAAACGAGTGCGGAATCCTCGTTTATGATTGATTCAAGATAGAGAAGAGAAGAAACACGAAGAATACAAAGATTAAACGTTAAAAACTTGATCTTTGCACACAAGATAAACTTGTCGGGTACAAGATAAGAAATCGTAAACTCTGTCTCTCGGGTTTACGATCGTGAACACTGTGTGGCTCTCTTAGAATCGTAAACCCGCAACTAGAATCAGCCCCCCACCTAAATGGTGAACTCATGGGGTATATATAGTTCCCCATTGGGTTTACTATTGGGCCCCTTCTTTATCATAAACCCAATAGTAAACCCAAGCCCAACCATAAACTAGCCTACATACAATAACCAAACTAGTCTACTAAACTAATGAAACCCTCTAAGCCCAGCCCAACATATTTAATATTAGAAGCCTCATAATCTAGCCTCTACAAAAATGACTCAAGTGTGTTGATCAAGTTGATAAGGACTCTCGGTGTTCCATCCTTTTTAATAAGAAAAACTACCCACGAAAATCGAGAATATTCGTCAGTTACGACTAAACAGTACCAATGCCCAGAAATGCTTTTTCGATTCACATGACCAAATAAATCCATGTGAAGCAATTCTAATGGGACATCAATTGAGTGGTACTTTTTCAACGGATGAGATTTTCTTTTCTGCTTTCCCTTCTTGCAACTGACGCACACATCATTACAAATAAATTGATGCTTCAGAACCCCTTCGACAAGATCCTTACGCACCAATTCATTCATCTTACGATAGTGTATGTGACCCATGCGTCGGTGTCATAGAATAGATTCTCTCTCGGAAGCTTTGGACAAAAAACACTGACCAACCACGTTTGCTTTTGCTGAATTCATGTCAAGGATATACAGATTTGATAAACGAGGTGCTCGCACTACGATGCAATCTTCAAGAATCTCATAACCCGTCTTCAAAATCAAGAAATCTATCCCAGTGAAAACTGTTGTGTAATGCTTGTCACATATTTTGGACACACTCAACGGGTTATATTCTAGTTCTTGAACATACTCCACTCACTCAAACGTAATTGCACCGTTGCTTAGTCGGCTAATACTCGTAATTTTACCTTTTGTATCACCGAAAAATGTAACATTCCCTCCACTAAATGGTTTAACGTCTTGCAAAAGGGAAATGTCACCGGTCATGTGCCTGGACGCTCCACTGTCAACAACCCATAGGTTACTCACGGGTTGTTGCGTAGCTCCCCGCACACATTAAGACAATTAATTAGATCGGGAAGAACCCAAGCTCGAAGCTTTGGGTCGACCGTCATCTTCAACAAAATCTTTTCAAGCAGTGGATGAAACCTTAGGTTTCCACTTGTCAATCTGCTAATTTGTCGATCCATCAGAAGTTTTCAATATCGATTTTGTAAAACCACGAAGGGATCTTACTACTGCATGATTCGGTTAATCGAGAAACACAAACGTAAATAAAGCTTGGCTTTATTGATTCACTTAGATGTTACAATGCTGGAGAGAGAAACACACTCAATACACACAGTTAAGAAATAGAGAAATGACAGAACTAGCTAACTCTCTCTAACACGAACTATTTATACTTACCATTAAGTGCAGCGTACCACCCACGACCAGTTGGTATACATGTACCAACTGGTACGATGGACCATATGGTACGGTCCCAACGATAAGATGACTATCTGACTCACACCAACGCTCTAGTCTAGATACAATACACGAGACACACGGTAGCACAGGAATATGCTCTAACAAACTCCCCCCTTAACGTGTAGTGTATCTAGCTATCTATCTATCTAACAAAACTCTAGTCTTCAATCTTCAGCATCGTTGCGTACGATCCTCAACTTGAATTCTTGTCAGAAATAGAGCTTGCATGGCTGGATCAATCTTGGACAATCTTTGAACTTCAAGATCCACTTGTGAAAGATATTACATACTCCCCCTTTCACCATGCTTGAGTCTTGTCACACAGAAACCTGCAATTTCAGAAAACAGAAACGCGGCTTTCTTTTTCTTTTGAAATTTAATTTAATCTTGGCGCAAAACTTCTCTTCGAGAATCCAAGATATAGTTTTGAAATCAAAAAGTTTGTATCTTGTATCAATCGGTCGAAATCAAATAAGAAACAAAATCTTTTTGGCTTTTTGTTACTTTATATCAAACCACCCCGAAAATATTTTTGACTTTTCGAAGTTTATGCTAAAACATACCTAAAATCTTTTTGGAGAAAGATCACAACTTGGGATCATATTGGTCATGACATGCTGAACTACACTTCAATTTCAATTACTTCAGCACATAGTCATGTCGATTGCTGGTATAATTTGTCCAACTTAAACTCAGGCACAATCATATTTATAACATCTTGATATGTTATTGTATTGATTAGATTTCCTTTGACCAGTGTACCCCACACTATCAAACATACTCAGATATGTATTTTCTTTTATATCACACTTTGTGATTTCATTTGTGGTTTAGTCACATAATGATTGAATTCATGATTTAGTCAACTATGTTCCATGCAAAAAGAAATAAGAACGTTAAATCATCTACCTTAAGGTCGATCTTTCGATACGCAGATAAGGCCTCGGATTTAACAAAATAAGAAAATAAAACAAGTTGAAATTGTATAACCCAACAACAATCAGGTCGGTACTCCCGTACACACAGAGAAAGTCCGATGAGTTATACGAAACACCAAAGAAAATAAAGCAGAACGTCAAACTAACAACAATCAGGTCGGTCTTGTGGACACGCAGAGAAAGTCCGATCGTTTGACAAAATGAAGATAATCAAACAAGTTTAAATCTTTGCAAAATGAACACATGTATACACAGTGACTTCTCATTTTCTTTTTGACACATCTTTTCTTGATATATCATGAGATATGGATCAAGATGTTGTCCACTTGGTCAAGAATTAGTATTTTTAATGTATATCACATCTGAATACTTTCTGATTTAATTACAAGCCTACCAAGCATATCAAACAATGATCTTATAGCTTTTTCATCTATTTTATCCATGAGTCATACACGTAAGCCAGTGTACCATCATTTCCCAATTATGTCGTATACAATTTCTTATTTTTCAATGTTTTTGTATTTTCTTCTTTTTCAATGTTTTTGTATTTTTCCATTTTCTCCCCCTTAAAATGAAAACTCAATTTTTGAATTTTCATTTTAACAAAAACACAAAGGCACTATTTTTGGTGTTTCAGTTTTCTCCCCCTAAACTACATACGGAATGTAAAAGAAAGAAAATTGACCAATCGATACTGATACCTTTTCATTGTAGCTTTCAAAAAAACTTTCAATTTTTGTAAGATGAACATTCAATTTAAATTAAACAGGAGACTCCACTATCAGAAACTGCTTGAAGCTTGAACTTCATAATCACCGACAGGTCTTCTTGAATTAACCTGCACACTGGTTTTAAATGATTAGAATTTAAAGGACCTGAAGCACACAGCTTCTAGTCGACCAGTGTCTTCAACAAAATCAGTTGAGCCGTGCTGACCACCTTAGGTCGCCACTGCATTTTTTCTTTTTCATTTTTAACCGAGTCATCATCATGTGATGAAGCACCAACACTTGAGTCAATTTTGAAAAATTGTTTCATTTTAGATTTTGATTTGGAAGGTGGTGACTCAGTAAAAATTCTGCCCGATTCATCGATAAAGGTGACAGATTTCTTAGAAAATAATCTCTTTGCCATTTTAGGACAATCCTTTGCCATGTGTCCCTTTCGGCGACACTGATAGCACAAACGATAAGATCGTTGAGATTGTGGTTTGTACTGAAATGAAGAACATCTATCATAAGACTACTCATAATCGTCTGAATAATCATCAGAAACCTGAAACCTGTTCGCATGCACCCATTTGGAAGTAGGACTTCGAGGGGTAGAATTAAATCCAGAAGAATATTCTTTTGGAGAACTTTCAGATGAATCTTGCTTCTTTTGTTTGCCTCCAAATCCCTTTTCCATGGTGGAAATGAATACTTGAGCCAGATGCTAAATTTGATCCAAACTAGTGTCTTTCTTTTCTTTCTTAACCTTCTTTGACACATTTTTCTAATTTTTCTTCTCAAAATTTTTGCCTTCATTACCCAAACCAGAACGTTTGTAACCCGGTAGCTTAGTTAAATCGACTTGAGAACTTGAAGGACCAAATTTAGCAGCTAGCTTGTGCTTCATTCAACTCCTTTTCATCTTTTTCAATCTTCTTGTCATCAGAAACAACTTTATCAATTACACTCGTTCCACAAGAAACAAATTTAACAAATGTGGGTGCACCAGATGTTGAAGAGTCCACTTTCTTGTTTGAAGGCTTTGGTTTCTTCTTTTCAGATTTCTCAGCCACAAATTCAGAATAATCTCCAGTTATATCAGAAGAATGAATATCAGCCAGAGCATCAGATTGAATAACTGGATATGGAATTTGATTATGCTCTTCGCTTCCAAAAACATTATTAAAATTCTCATCTTTGCACAAGTAACTTGTGAAAGAATATGAATTCTTCAAATTGTTCAATTACCTCTTCAGATCCAACACTTCAACATTCAAATCAGATATTTTCTTTTGAGTTTCACCCAACGCTTTTTTGTGAATCAATCAATTGCTTCGAATCTCTATTAGACAAAAACTTCTCTTGTCTTATCTGATCATGGGCATCATACACTTCTTGGGTAATTTTCTTCACCCGACCCTCATGAATCTCAATATTTCTTTTTAGCAATTGATTTTCATCTTTCAAACTTATAACCTTGTCTTATAATTCAGAATGAACCAATCGATGTTGATTTTCTGCAGCTGTAACTTCATCAAACTCTTTCTTGAGTTCATTATAAGATTGCTTCAGTGATTCTACCCTTGCAGTTGATTTCTGAAACAAGGCATCAAAATCACCAATGACATCTTTTGCTTCATTCTCCCACTTCTCAACACTATTAACCAACTCTTCATTTTCACTTTGTAACTTCAAAATCTATTCCTTATCTGCACTAACCACCTCATCCAATTTAGTCTGAAGCTCAACAAACTCTTCCATCAAAACATTCTTTTCTCTGACTAATTTCTCATTTATCCTGAGAATCGCATCAGAATCTTCAAACTTCTTCTTGAAACTTTCCAATTCTTCTTCCTTTATCTTCATACAAACAACCAATCCTTCTTTCTCTTGAATCAATGCTCGAATCTTTCTATATTTTTGAGCACAAAATTCACATGTTGACTCATAACCATGAACTTCAGAATCACTTGTTTCAGACTCACTTTTTTGAGATTCAGCATCACTTGATTCAACTTCAATATTTCCATCAATCCATAATTTTCTGGAGAGTCAACTAAAATTGCAGATTCATCCGGAAAATCTTTAGACCAATCATAACCTTCATCAGTTTGAGATATCATAGCTTTAGCTTCTTTATTATGAATATTCTTATCAGAATTACCCTTGTCAGATGAAGATTGAGGACAATCCCGAGCAAAATGTCCATATTTGTCACATTAAAAACATTTAATCGTGCGTTTATCTAAACCAAGATTTCCTCCTTGAAGAATAGATGTCTTGCCATGTTTCTTCATGAATCTCCTTCCTCTCTCCACTACCATAGCAAACTGCCATTCCAGATCGAGTTTATTCAATTGATCTTCATCCAACTGATCTAAATCGTCTCCAAACAATATAGATTGACCAATTTGACAAAAAACTGATCCAGACGAAGATTAAATGAAAGCAGATAACAAAGCAGCTAGATCTTCGGTTGCTTGAGCAGGAGTAGACTTAGTTGATGATCTATCAGGAATCGTAAAACTGCAACCTGAAGCATAACCATGATTTTCAGACTTGCCAGCAAGAAAAGCTGTTGATGGTGGATTACTTGTTGAAATAGAATGTGATTTTGCTTTAGCATGCACAGTAGCAGAATTTGCTCCGAAATACAATTCAGGATTTTGAATCGAGGGAGATGCTGACTTCTTTACCATCAATTCCATTTCCCGAGCTTGTAACTTGCTAGTTAATTGATTAAATGTCCAATTTGAATAACTTAGATCATTAGTCAACATCATCACATAATTTTCCCACTTTTCGGGTAAAGCTTCCAGAATTGTCTCTTTTAATTCATCATTATTTTTCTTGACACCTACAACCATCAAGTTCATTTATTAAATGTGAAAATCTTGCAATCAAATTTGGAATTTTCTCATTCTCGCAGTGCCCAAATTTATCAAACTCCTTCAAAACTTTCTTTCGAGTGTTTTTATATTGATCATTACCCTCACACCTTTCTGCAATTACATCCCACAATTCCTTAGCCGTTATATATTGTTTAAATTGATGCATTAGATCTTTTGGTAAGGCCATTGTAAGATAACTATATGTTTTCTTTTGTCAGGCAAAAAATTTTGTTTAGTCCACATCAAAACTACTAATCATCTTCGGCTTATTGGGACCTATCATCGGATACTCATATTCTTTCTCAATCGGAATCCAACTATCAATATCTTGAGAATAAATGTAGGATTCAAACTGACATCTCCAGTTGTGATAATCTTCCACCCGAAGCAACTTAGGAACTTTATGAGTTGTTCGTATCTCGTCATCATAGTTCAACATGGCTTGCATCGATGTTTGAACAACCGAAAACGCTTGATAATCGCTCATTGTGAAGTTATGATACCGAACGCAAAAACTTCAAACTCAGAAACGGATGTCTTTCAAGTGGATTTTAGGGGTCAAATCGGAGGGCACTGTCGATACGAACGTTTTGGCTGGTATTAGGTTCCGTAACTCAAATCTATTCTCAAGTTACGTCAGTTTTAGTGAAAACCACTTTTCTGCCAGCGTACCAAACCTAGTCTCTGCGTACCAACTCCGGACCGAACCTACGAGCGGACCAAATCTCGGACCAGAATTACTAACGTACCAGACTAACTAGCGGACCAGCAGCGGACTAGATAATCTCAGCGTACCAAATAACAACCACAGACCAAACTGGTACGGAGTAACCGTCGACGTACCACGTATGAAGATTGCCTTGCATACCAAAAACCAGCGTACCAGAATCCTTGAAGATTGCCTTGCATACCACAGAGCGTACCAAAGGTGTACCAGCTGTTCTTCGAGCGTACCAACGGTGTACCACACTAAATTCGACTGAATTTTGAGAAAATGGACAATTTGAACTGTAATTCGCAGTAGTAGACTCCGAAAATACTCTAGGAATGTTTAGAAATCAGTTTTAAGCTCAAAATCACTCGGAATTGGATAGAAATGATGAAAAAACGAAGAAAACCCAAAGTTTCTCACTCTAGAATCCGAAAATTAACCAAATCATAACAGTGGAGCAACCAATTGGTCTGATACCACTTGTAAAACCATGGAGGGATCTTACTACTGCATGATTCGGTTAATCGAGAAACAGAAACGTAAATAAAGCTTGGCTTTATTGATTCACTTAGATGTTACAATGCTAGAGAGAGAAACACACTCAATACACACAGTTAAGAGATAGAGAAATGACAGAACTAGCTAACTCTCTCTAACACGAACTATTTATACTTACCATTAAGTGCAGCGTACCACCCACGTACCAGTTGGTACGCCTGTACCAACTGATATGGCAGACCATATGGTACGGCCCCAATGGTAAGATGACTATCTGACTCACATCAACGCTCTAGTCTAGATACAATACACGAGACACACTGTAGCATAGGAATATGCTCTAACAGATTTTACTGGTTTACCATCAAATGTCTTATCATGTTTTTTAGTTTTAAAACTTGACATTGAGAGTTTCAAATCATTGTGAATGAATCCTTTAGGATCAATAAATTTCACATGTTTCTGTGTACTAGCAGATGCTGGTTTATCCTAGATTGGTAACCATCAGATACATTACCAGATTTTTCAGATTTATCCTTTTTGAAAGGACAATTTCTGTATGTATGATCGCGGTTTTTATATTTGAAACATCGACGCCGGTCGATAACAATCTCTTCAACCGTGTCATCATCAACAATGGTCTCTATGACAGGTTTTGATTTCTTATATTTTGAAAATTTCTTTTGAGTTTGAGACACATGATGATCACTGAAATCATCATAAAAACCTGATTCATAGCCATTTCCACATTCTGAATAAATTCATCATGAAAATATCCATCATTTGGATAACAACCCCATCGACCACCATGTCCTATTGGACCAGTACCATACTAGTGAGGACCCCTCCCATAACCTTGAGGATATGGCCCATAGCCAAAGTCATCATAGAATCCATCATCATGATAATGAGATTTCTTAAAAAACTGATTTAGCCTTTTCAAATTGAATTATAGTGAAAACTCAGTTTGTATGCTTTCAGTGATTGAGAAACATTTGGTGACTTTTTAATGGATTTCTTAACTCGATTAATCAAATCACCGTTATCAGAATGATGATCAGAATGTTCTGAATCTAGTGTGTCCATCGGAATAATAAATATCCCATTTCCCCTCCTAATGGGCACACTAACATTTTTTGAATCATATTTTGGACCAAAACCACCCATGAAGACCTTATCTATCAGGTCTGGATTCACCATTCTTAACGGGAATTCCTTATCGCTATACATGATGTCTGAACCTTTTAAGCGATAAGTGGTCCATTTCTCAGTTTTATAAAAAACAACAGGCTTGTTTTTTACATGAGATTTTTCAAACTGAGACTGTGATGGTTTTGAACTTAGACCTTGTTCAAAAGTGTTAGCTTTAGAGTCAAAGCCAATACCACCATTCTTTGGTTTCTTTCCACCAACTTATTTTTCTCGAGCAATCTTTTTCTGCTCATGCACTAAATTTTTAAGTTCTAATTTAATTTCCCCCAATTTGTATTTAGAAGTAAGCTCATCCTGAGTGTTGTTGAAAACATTTTTGAACAACTCGGGTTCGTATCAGAAATCAAAGCATCAATTTTGTCAAAATTAGACATATTGTAAAATAGATCATCAACTTCGAGATCAAGAGCAGATTTTTTCTTTTGATTGCTTATCAGTGATGTTAGAATGTGATGGAATAGATACTTCCTTCTTATAGGAAGTATAATCACATTTTTCATTGATCGGAAAACAAGATGGACTGTTTTTTATGACCACTAGGGTAGGCACTTGGCTAAGGTTTTCCGACACATTTTCCTTTTCATGATTATAAAGAAAATTTATGAATGACAATGTAATTTTAAAAGTATCAATCTTGTTAGTCAATTCAAAATTTTCAATTTTTAAATCAAAAACAATCTTTTGATGATTAGCCAATTCCTTTTGAGCCGACACGAGCACTTTCGATTGCTTAGTGAAATCATACTTTTGAATATGCAATTGCTCGTGTACCGACATCAATTCCTTAGTGTTTTTCTCCCATTGGGTTTTATAAATATCCATGTTTGCTTTGGTAACAGACACTTGGCTAAACAGTTTGGACTTCTCATCTAAGAGATCACTCTTAGATTTAGCAAATCGAACACAAGTATCACATTGAGAAGACGAATTCACTAGCTTCGAAGTATCAACCATTAAAGCCACAACATAGTCTTTGAGATTGTTTCTTCTTAAAGCTCCATTCTCCGATTTGAGATTGTTGTTTTCATAAAATAGTTTCATCAATTCTTCTTGCAAAGCAATTATCTTGTCAGCTGCATCTATAGCATTCTTGTGTGCTTTTTCATATTTTTGTTGTAAAGGATAGATTCGTTGAAACAACGCTTCAAAGTCATTGGCTGCATCTTGAGCCTCAGCTTTAGCAGCTTCGCCGTCTTTGATCAAAGCCTCCTTTTTTTTCATTAGCACTTCTACCTCCTTCTTCAACAACAAAATTTCATCAGAATCATCATGCTCAGTTATGGTATTTTCCATGATAGTAAATTTTTCTATAAGCAACGTTTGAACATCTTCAACTGATTTTGTGTTGTCACTTGCTTCATATCCTTCAAGAGTAGATTCAGTTAGGGGTGAGCAAAGTCGGGAAACCGCGTATCCTGACCCGATTCCCGAAATTTAAAAAAAAAACTTATCGTATCCCGAGACCGAAACCAAAATTGGGTTTTCGGTTCTGTGAGCTCGGTTTCGGTCGGGGATATACCTATTTCCCGAGACCGAAATCTATGACGTTTTATTAAAAATTAAAGTCTTATCAAATAATACATCAAAGATTTAGGTTGTTCAAGTACTATATTATTCACTACGGGCTCATTCACTACTGTATAATATATTTCTAGAGCTAAGGTTTGTGGTTTGTCTTTACGTCACCTTTTTAAAACCCTAGTTTATAAGTAAAATATTACTAGGTATATTGGTTTCTTCATAAATGTATAAATAATAATGCACTCGTGTAGCTCTTGAGCCCCTGGTCAATCTTGCTATATATGTAAAGCATGAATTTGTTCAAATTCATCTAGTTTAAATCTTTCGAGCAGTTAATCTTATAAGGAAGTTTAGTTATCTAAATATTTAGTTTTAAGGGCTTGAGAAGACAGTTTGAACATTCTAGACATATGCATGAATTGTTGTCCGTATAGAAAGGTAATCTTAATCTCTATATCTCGGGAGTTCGGGATCACCAATCGGTCTTCGGTCATTCCCGAGACCGAGACCAAATGATGCTGAAAATAGGGCCGAAGGAAATCCCGTATGGGTCGGGTCGGTCTGGTAATCGGGAAATATCGGGACGGGAACTCGGTTTTTCTCGGGATCTCGGGTTTTTGATCACCCCTAGATTCAGTCATAGCATCTTCATCCTGCATATGTTTAACAATCAATGCAGATGAATCAGCGAATTGATTACCTCAATTATAAGTCTTGTCTTCTTGAGATAGAAGTACTCCCTGAACTTGATGAGTTATACTTAGCATTACTGTTTGCAGATTCAGTTTTCTTTCGAGTGTATTTATGATAATCTTGCTTCTTGGGTTGAGAATATTTCCTTGCAATATGGCCAAAGTTTGAGCAGTTATAACACCTAACTTTCGATTTATAAAAGCCAATGCGTCCACCAGAATTTAGATCTTTTCGTCCGGTTTTCTTGAGAAATCTCTTCACCCTGCGAGCTAACATGGTAAACTGCCAGTTAATATCCATAAGCTCCAAATCATCCGGTCAGGTTAGAGAAAGACTTAGAGTAAAACTAGAAAACACCTTGAGTTTCACACACTAAATGACAACTTGTTACAGAATTCTAGACAAAATCTAATATATAAGTACCCGATCACCCAAACTGGACCTTGTCCGAACTAGCAGTTCGGGTGCCAGTTAGTCCACAATTCGGGTGCAGTTCGGCTAGTGAAGGGTTTCTTCATAAACTTTGATTCTTTTGTAATCTTCTGCCTGATCCAGCATCTTTTGTATAAAAAAAACGTAGACGAAAATAGTTTAAAGGACTCACAAAAGGAGAGGGTTAGAAACCGTGAGAATAGAGAAGGTGGCAGCTTGGTTTTGTGGTGCTTGGGGGGGGGGGTCACGTCTGCGGCTCACAACAGCAGCATGGTGGTGGTTATCGGTGGTTCCGAGTAGCAGCAGCAGGCGCGGTACAGCAGCTCCACGGCAGTGGTGGTGGTGCGGTTAGTTGCCGAGGAGGAGAAGATAAAAGAAGGTGGCGATGGTGTTATTTTGTGCGACCGAAACAAGGGAAAGGTGGAGGTGTTTTGTGGAGGCTTGATCACGTAAAAAAAAGAAAAGGTGCTAGGGGTTGTTTGGTGGTGTTGGTTCACGGCAGAAAATAAAGGAGAGAGTAAGGGGATGTGGCCGGTCTTGAGGAGAAAGAAAAGGAGAAGAGTGCGGGTGTGGTGTGTAAGTGAAGTTGGTGGTGATGGTGAGGTGCAAGTCACAAGTTACTATTGAACCATGATGAGCTAGGGTGAGGGTGGTAGGATGGTGATGTGGTGAATTAATCATCACATGTTACTTGGCAAAATATCACTAACATAATTTTTATAAAAGTTTGAAGTGTAGGTGAAAGTTTTTATTATAATTTTGACATGTATTATAAAATATATAAAGTATAATACACAATGTGTAAATTCTATAAAATATATAAGGATTTGGGAGGAAATAATCCATAATTTTTATAAATAAATAATGTATAAAAATTATACAAGTTTCTAACAAATTATAAAAAAATTAAAGGTGGTGTCAACTTTTATAAAAATGCAAAGTTGATGGGCCAATATTATTTAAAATGAAGTATTGGGCTTGGGATTTATATTGGGCCTAAATAATTAAAGGAAAAATGTATTTGACCCGTTTGTTGGTTTTGGGTCGTGCGGGTCCAAACGAGGCACCGGTTCGAGGCCCGGCCCTGTTGTGTATCGGTTGGGGTTGCGAACTGCCACGATCATTCGGTTTATCAAGTTTATGTAACAGGTTAAGGTTTCGGGCTCAGTTTTATTGTTTTTGGCTCGTTGGGCCTATTGGGCCTAGTTGGGCCCAATTGGGTTAACGATTGAGGTTTTGCTTACGTCTTGATAACGTTTTCAGTTTGTGATGTTTTTCTTTCGTAAAAAAATTTATTCGATTCGGTTAAATTAGTTTTTCAGAAATCAGTTAGAGTTTTCAGTTTTTCACAAGCGTTACGGTTAATGTTTTCAGTTTTGTAAGTTCGCGACAGCTTTAAGCTCGACCATCTAGAGTATTCAAAACCGAATAGTTTTAAACATACGATCGCTTATCAGTTTGCTGTGTCGGTTATACAAATGTACTACACCAGTTCTGGATAAAATGTAAAAATACATTTTATATTTAATTTTCTTGTTATTGAAATTCCATGATTCATACATGAAATCTCTATGCATTTTACAGGTATACGCTTTTAGTACAAATGCGGGATTTGGTTTACCTCATCAGTTAACGGTCAGACACACTAACTAACAGTTTAAATAGTAATCAAATCAGTTAATGCACATTAATACTTAATTTAAAAGTCAAAGTAAGCGGTTTGACCTGGATTTTTGGACGAGGTGTCACACCAACTATCCCGACAACACGCGGACAACAGACAAGTGGACTCGAATACACATTGGTGATTAAATTTAGGTTTTCTTTAGTTAACATAACACGTATCACACATACAACCATTGTACTATGATAAACATAACGTACGCATCATAATTACTTACGACATTATCCCGTGTATACGATGTACGATTGACGGGGCGATCGTATAAAGTCTTGCATTCCCACCGAGGTAGGAGACTTTGAACTTGTACACTCGTATAATCCATAACAAATATGACTAATGACATGCAAACACATGATCAAGTAATCTCATGCTCATATTCATGCATTTCCATAGTTTATTTATTTTCCAATAAATATATATTTACCACATGTAGGCTAATCCCATGATCATACATCATCATCATCTCATATATTCCACATAGGTCATCAATTAAAATATTTCAACCCATGTCATAGATTCCTAACCACATGCATGAGGGCCATCTTGACCTATTAGGCCATTTTCACCATATTTTCATGTAAATAATCCACATGCATATGAACATCAAGTTTATAACTTTATACACTATCAAGAATACATTAACCTAGATCAAGCAACCTCATAGTAGATCTAACACAAATGAAGTGCCTTTATTCAAGATCTAGCATGCATGACTACCAAAATCGAGTTTCCATCATAGATCTCACGTAAAGTTAGCAACTTTATTGCATAACAATCCTAGATCTATCATTATCAAGTCATTAGAACATAGATCTAGCATAAATCATCAAGCTTTATTCACATGCGACCTTGTTTTCTCATGCAAAACCCTAGATCTAGCAAGTATCATCATATCATGCACAAAAACCTCATTTTTTTTCAAAGTGTTAGAGCATATTCCTATGCTACATTGTGTCTCGTGTATTGTATCTAGACTAGAGCTTCTTTGTGAGTCATATAGTCAACATACCAAGATGGTCGTACCATATGGTCCGTCCTACCAGTTGGTATGGGCGTACCAACTGATTCGCAAGGTGGTACGCCGGCCAGTATGTAAGTGACTATAAATAGTTCATGTTAGAGAGAGTTGTTAAGTTCTGTCATTCATATCTCTTAAGTGTGTGTAAGTGAGTGTGTTCTCTCTCTACTTTGTAACTCTTAGTGAATTAAAAAAGCAAAGCTTTAGTTACATCGTGTCCGTTCTTGATTTACCGAATCATGCAGTAGTAAGATCCCTCGGTGGTTTTAAAAGTGGTATCAGAGCAATCTAGGTTGCTCTACTGCTTTGGTTTGGTCCAATTCGAGATTTCTAGAGAGAGAAAGTTGGTTTTTGGTCATTTCTCATCGATTTTTCTCATTTCTGAGTGATACAAAGGATAAAAATTATTTCTGAGTGCTTCTAGAGTGTTTTTTCATCACACTGATCCAAATTTCGGTCTTAATTGTCAAATTTTATCAAAATTCAGTCGAATTAGTGTGGTACGTCATTGGTACAAACCAAGAACACTTTGGTACATGGCTGGTACGCACGGAAATATTCTTCGTGGTTCTGGTACGTTTGGTCTGGTCCGCTAGACAATCTTCAAGTTTGTCTGCGACGGTTATTTTCTGGTCCGTAGGTCGTTACTCCGTACCACATTGGGACGCTGCTCAAATTGGTACGCTAATTTCACTGCTCCGGAGTTTGATACGTTGATTTAATTGGTTCGTTGGTGATACGCTGCATTCTGTTGGTACGGAAATCGTCTGCTTGGTCCGCTGGGTAGGATTTTGGTACGTTGAAGTCAGAATTATCAATATTCAAAATGATTGATTTTCAAGCATTTTCAGCTGTGCAAACCTCAATGCAAGCCATGATGAACTATGATAATGAAATCGGAACAACTCAGAAAGTTCCTAAATTACTTCGCTTGGAAGATTATCATAACTGGAAGCAACGATTTGAAGCATATCTTAATGCACTTGATGTTGATCTTTGGATGCCAATTAACAAGAATACAAGTCTCCAAAGAAAAATAAAGAACCGGTCATGCGAAGTGATCTTGATGAAGATGAGCGGAAAGCTTATGTACGAGAAAAGAAAACGTATGGAAATCTCACTATGTCATTACCAAGAGAACTTTTGCATCAGTTTAAAACATGAATAACTTCTAAAACTTTGTGGGATGCATTAAAAGATTGGTGTGCAGGAAATGATTAATATAAGAAAAGTCGAAAGAAAGTTTTGTTAAAAGAATTCGACGACTTTCAGCATTGTGAAAAACAAAGTATTTCAGACCTGGTTTCTAGAATTTCACATCTTGTTAGTGAACCTGGAGAACTCAAAGTTACCAAAGATGATGAGGATTTGAAAGAAAAGTTTTTGGAGGCGTTGCCGAATAGCTGGGAGAATTATGTTCTGTTATTGACACATGATAATGACTATTCTAAATGGTCTTTTCACAAATTAACTGGAAAGTTGCAAGCTCGTGAGTTATAAATGAGGGTGAAAAGATTTTCACCTACTCTCAATCAGAATCCAGAATTGTATTATTGGCTAATTCAGCCACTGTGAATGCTAAATCAAAATCACATTCTGATTTAAGTGTTAATCCAACATTAACAGCTTTTCTAGCTGGAAAGTCTGGACGATCTGGTTATTCTTCAGGTTGCAGCTTTACAATTCCTGATAGATCATCCACTGAGTCTACTCCTGCTCAAGCAACTGAAGATCTAGCTGCTTTGTTATCTGCTTTCATATCATCTTTGTCTGGATCAGTTTTTAGTCAATTCGGTCAATCTATTTTCTTTGGAGATGATTTAAATCAGTTGGATGAAGATCAATTGAATAAACTCGATCTGGAATGGCAGTTTGCTATGATAGTGGAGAGAGGAAGGAGATTCATGAAGAAACATGGCGAGACATCTATTCTTCAAGGAGGACATCTTGGTTTTGATAAACGAACGATTAAATGTTTTAAATGTGACAAATATGGACATTTTGCTCGGGATTTTCCTAAATCGTCATCTGGCAAGGGTACTTCTGATAAGAATGTTCACGATAAAGAAGTTAAAGCTATGATATCTCAAACTGATGAACGTTATGATTGGGCTAAAGATTTTCCGGATGAATCTGCATTTTTGGTCACTCGCCAGAAAATCATGCATTGATGTATGCAAGTGGACTCAAGTGATTCTGAGACAGAAGTGAGTGGTTATGAATCAGTGTGTGAATTTTGTTCACAAAAAGATAGTCGAATTCAAGAGTTGATAAAGGAAAAGGAGTGTCAACTTGCTGAAATCAAAAGAAAAGATAGTCGAATTCAAGAGTTGATAAAGGAAAAGGAGTGTCAACTTGCTGAAATCAAAAGCACTCAAAACATTTAATGTTGAACTTCAGAAAGCTTTAGATGTGGTTACTGCTGAAAGAACTCAATATCAAATTGTTCAGTCTGAATTGCAAGATAAGATCACTATTCTGAAGAAGGACAAGATTTTGTTAACAAAAAATGTTGAGATCTATAAAGAAAGAGTGGAGAAAATTAGAAAAGAAGTACATGCTGCTCATGATGGTATGCGAAGAGAAAAGTCTTTAGTTAACAGCACATCTAAGAAATTGATTCACTCAGAAAAGATTATTGTTGAAGCTCAAAAGACAATAGCAGATTTGAAAATTGAAATCTTGGATCTAAATCGTCAATTGCATAATTTGAAGAATTCTCATTCTTTTGCAAGTTATTTGTGTCAGGATGATAATTTCAAGAAGGTGTTTGGAGGTGTGACTTTAATTAAATACCACATCCAGTGATTCAAACGGAAGCTATTGTTGATTTGAGTCCTTCAAATACAAAGCATTATCATTCTGAATTAACTGTTGAAAATTCTGACTTAAAGCCATCAAAGAAATCAGAGAAGGTGATAGAAAAGGAGGAATGTTTGGTTGATAAAACACCACCATCGTTTGTTTCTCGTGGATTTATGTCAGACGAGGGTGTTATTTCTACTGGTGAAAAAATTGAGAAAGTTGAAAAGAAATTGCATGAAGAAGTTGTTGCTGCAAAGTTTGTTGAAGCTAACAAACTAAAAGATATCAAAGCTTCATTTAATCAAGCGGCTATAGCTGGGTCCTCGGGTTCTCAAGTTGATTTGACAAAGTTACCAGGCTACAAAGGTTCAGGTTTGGGAAGTCAGGGTATGCAATTTGAGAAGGCAATAAAGAAGAACATGCCAAAGAAGGTTAAGAAGGTAAAGAAGGATACAAATTAGATCAAATTTATCATCTGGCCCAGGTGTTTATTTCTACCATGGAGAAGGGATTAGGGGGAAAGCAAAAGAAGAACTTTTCGTCTGAAAGTTTTCCAAAAGAATCTTCCTCAACTGGTTCTAATGCTACACCTCAAAGTCTTACATCTAAATGGGTATATTCTAATCGATTCCAAGTTTTTGATGATATTTCTAATGATACTGAGTTCCCTTCTACATGTCATCCAGTCCAGGACAAGCTACACTCTAAAAGAACATATCGTTTGTGCTACCAATGTTGCCGAAAGGGACATATGGCCCAGGATTGTCCTGTAACTGCCAAAAGAATGTTTTCTGGAAAAACTGCCACAATAATTGATGAATCAGGCAGAATTTTTACTGACTCACCACCTTCATTTATTAAATCGAAAAGTAAACAAGTTTTTAAAAATGATTCTAGTGTTGGTGATTCATCACAAGATAATGTTTTAGTAAAAACTGCACCTGCAAAAATGCAGTGGCGACCTAAAGTGGTCAGCACGGCTGCTTCTGATTTTGTTGAAGACACTGGTCGACTAGAAGCTGTGTGCTTCGGGTCATTTGAGTACTAATTTTATAAAACAAGTGTGCAGGTACTTCTAGAAGAACCGTTGGTGATTGACAAAGTCGTTGATGGAGAAGTATTCTGCGTTTTTAACTTAAATTTCAAGAAATTTCAAATTTCAAACTGAATTTTCTAAAAGCTAAAACTGCAAGGTATCAGTATCGATTGGTCATCTTTCTTTCGTTGATGCATTTCGTTTGTAGTTTAGGGGGAGAAAATTGAAATACCAAAAATAGTGTTTTTGTGTTTTTGTTAAATTGAAAAAAACACAAATAGAGTTTTCATTTAAAGGGGGAGAAAGTAGAAAAATACAAAAACATTGAAAGATGAGAAATTGTATCCGACATGGTTGGGAAATGATGGTACATTGGCTTACGTGTTTGACTCGTGGATAAATTAGATGAAAAATCCATAAGATCATTGCTCGATGTGCTTGGTAGACTCGGCATTAAATCAGAAAGTATTCAGATGTGATAAACACATTAAAATTCTAATGCTGGACCAAGTGGACAATCAATGTATATACATGTGTTCATTTTGCAAAGATTTAAACTTGTTTGATTTTCTTTATTTTGTCAAACGATTGGACTTTCTCTACGTGTCCACAAGACCGACCATATTGTTTTTCATTTGACGTTCTGCTTTCTTTTCGTTGGTGTTTCGTATGACTCATCGGACTTTCTCTGCGTGTACGGGTGTACCGATCTGATTGTTGTTGAGTTATACAATTTCAACTTGTTTTTATTTTCTTATTTTGTTAAATCCGAGGCCTTATCTGCGTATCGAAAGATCGACCTTAAGGTAGACAATTTAACGTTCTTATTTCTTTTTGCATGGAACACGGTTGATGATATCATGAATTCAATCATTATGTGATTAAATCACAAATGAAATCACAAAGTGTGATATAAAAGAAAATACATATCAAAGTATGTCTGATAGTGTGGGGTACACTGGTCAAAGCAATTTAAATCAATACAATAACCTATCCAGATGTTATGAATATGATTGTGCCTGAGTTTAAGATGGACAAATTATACCAGCAATCGACATGGCTTGTGTGTTGAAGTAATTGAAATTGAAGTATAGTTCAGCATGTCATGATCAATATGATCCCAAGTCGTGATCTTTCTCGCCAAAGACAAAAATAGTGTGTGATTCAATATTTCATTTCTGTATTGCATTTATGTTCTTCATATGAAAAAGTCAAAAAGATTTTAGGTGTGTTTTTATATAAAGTTACAAAATGCCAAAAAGATTTTGTTTCTTATTTATTTTCGACTGATCGATACAAGATACAAAATTGTGATTTCATAACTATATCTTGGATTCTCGAAGAGAAGTTTTGCGCCAAGATTAAATTAAATTTCAAAAGAAAAAGAAAGCCGCATTTCCGTCTTCTGAAATTGCAGGTTTCTGTGTGACAAGACTCAAGCATGGTGAAAGGGGGAGTATGTAATATCTTTCACAAGTGGATCTTGAAGTTCAAAGATTGTTCAAGATTGATCCAGCCATGCAAGCTCTATTTCTAACAAGATTTCAAGTTAAAGATCGGATGCAACTATGCTGAAGATTGAAGACTGAAGTTTAGTTAGATAGATAGATACATAGATACACTACACGTTAAGGGGGAGTTTGTTAGAGCATATTCCTATACTACATTGTGTCTCGTGTATTGTATCTAGACTAGAGCGTCTTTGTGAGTCATATAGTTAACATAGCAAGATGGCCGTACCATATGGTCCGCCGTACCAGTTGGTACGGGCGTACCAACGGATTCGCAAGGTGGTACGCCGGCCATTATGTAATTGACTATAAATAGTTCGTGTTAGAGAGAGTTGTTAGGTTCTACCATTCATATCTCTTAAGTGTGTGCAACTGAGTTCGTTCTCACTCTCTACTTTGTAACTCTTAGTGAACCAATGAAGCAAAACTTTATTTACATCATGTTCGTTCTTGATTTACCAAATCATGCAGTAGTAAGATCCCTCTATGGTTTTACACAAAGAGGCCATCTTCATCATCATAAACACTAGATCTACACTTGATATCATCATAACATCACAAATCAGTCCTAAATCCATCATAAAGCTTGGATCTTGACATCTTTTAAGCAAGAAATCAAAGAATAACACATACCGGATGATATAGGATGATCAAGGATGAATTCGGGGTTTGAATTTTAAAGAAAATAAAAAAAACTTGATGATGATTGAGTAGGAGAATGTTTAAGGTCGTAACTAGGGTTGATGGGACGTCTGGAGCTGTTGAAAATTGAAGAGGTGATGGCTAATGATGCTTAAATAGGGAGATTTTAGGGTTTTGCTGGAAACATGCCTCCAAGCATATCGATTGGATTCTTGGGTTGCTCTAAGCTGAAATCCTTCTCGACATTCTCTCTCAAGTGTCTTCTTAAAGTGCATACCCAAAGCATCATCGCCATAACAGCAAAATGGTTTTCTTGTCAGCTCACGAATATCCCAAACCGGCAAACTACTGAAATCTTTGGCACACTTGAAGTACTGGATTCCATGTTCACGTTTAATCCCGTAGCACTTCAAGCTTGAAGCATACATCCAACTAATTATTTCACCTAAAACTTGACCCTTGAAATTGAAGAATGCTCTTTGCTTGATTGGTTTCGGAGGCGGAACATAGTTAGCATGAAAAGCTTTCATGAACTCGTGAAATGTCTGACGCTGTTTCTGAACTTTAGCCTCCTTAACCATCGGGTCTTCAGGTTTTTCTGATTCTTTCTCTCTCAATCTTTCCTCAACCTCAGCATTTTTTCCTTCGGAAATACCTCAAACTCATCACCAGATTGATTATTATTGAAGTTGGGGTACAAATCCGGATATTCTTCTTGTATGATATCCTCTATCTCAATCTCCTCTTCAAAAATACCCTCTTCGTCTTCATCAGACTCTGGTTCAGGATCTTCATATTTCTCTGGAACTTTCTCAGATGCTTTTCTCATCTCTTCGTCATTTAGATCAAACACTCTTTGCAACTCTTCAGCCGTCAAATCACCTACAAACTCACCTTCCTCGAGCGTCTGCAACATTTTTGCAAAATCACTCATACTTGTTGCAGCTTGATTAGATGGAATTGAGGTGATCGGCACAACTTCTCGTGAGTCTTTCTCCCCCTGGGAAGTAGATGTCCCAGCGCCCGAACCCGCGGTTCCAGATGGGCCTGGTCCTCCACCAACGTTCCCCTGAGAATCATCTTGATCAGGATCATCGTTCAGAAATCGCATCGGATCTTCAGAACAACCCGAGCCATCTCCAATCTCCCCCTGAGCTTTAAACTTCTCCATCAATAATTTAATCTGCTCACTCATTTCAAGAAACATCTTAGACTGAGTCTGACTAGCCCTATTTAATCTCATAATTTCTTGATCTTTGGCTACGTCACGACTCTGCAAAGTTGTGATCCGCTGACTCAAAATTAGATTCTCATCCTTCAAATCATCATTATTTAACCGCAGCACAGTAATCATCTTTTCTTGTTCTTCAGACTTAGCTTTCAAGGCATCGATCTGAGATTGTTGGTCGTTTATTGCGCTTTGAAGAATACTCGCTTGAGAAAAAGAAACTGAACCTTGTTCGAAATTGAAATTCACATCAGGTGTAGAATGTGCTGAAGCAGTAGCAGTTGCAGTTGAAAACACTGGAGTTGTGGGTGTAGACCCCACTGGCTGATTCACAAACTGCGCACCAGCACTTGTTGAAGGTGTTGTGCTAACAGTCGTCGATCTATTTGCATTCATCAGAGTTTGCAAGAAGTCAGCCTTAACATCAGACACTGAAGTCTGAACGGTTGTAGACACTTCAGGCACAGTTGCTGAAGAAGAAACACCAGAACGAGGTTGCAGAATGAACTGTTGTACTCCTTTTCTCTTCTTAGTTCTTCCTCCAGCAATCGACTTCTGCCATTTCTTGGTTGAAGGACCAGTAACTTTCTGTTTACCTTTACCAGAAATCACATCAGCATCAGGATTATAGTCTTCATCAGACTCAGATGAGGCCACCACATCATACACACGATCTTTGTAACGATCGTTGCTCTTGTTCTTGCTGATTCGGTAAGCGAAATGTTCATCGCTTCCCTTCCTGAGCTTTACATATTTCGAGTTGATCAAGACTCTGACAAACGGATTGTTTGTATCAGAGAAATCTTCAGAATCAGCCCCAACATTCAGATCTTCTTCATCTTCATCTAATTCAACTTCAAGGGTATTTACTGCTGGTGTCTCAGTCACATCGACAGATACAGGAACTTCCTGTGCTGAGACCACCGGTTCAGTAGTTGGTGGTTAAGAAACAGCTTGTTCAGGTCCTTGATTCACTGGTTCCTGGACCACTGGTACTTGTCTATTAGGTCTTTTTACTCGACCCTGTTGTGGAATCTGATTCTGTTCCTCAATCCAGCTATAATCGAGTTCTTCTGAATCACTTCCATCTTCATGACGAGGTGCACCCCGTGCTGTTGCCACGTAATTGACATTGGCTAAATGACCAATTAAACGTTTCAGTTTTGGCTGAAACTCTGGAGCCTTCTTCTGATAAGACGCCAGAGCCCCAACACTAGCCTCCGTCATATGTTTCAGTTTTCTGGGCAACATTCTTTATCAAATCTGGATATTTATCATTGAGAACCATCTGAAGGAATCTGGGATAAATTGTAGCTTTCTTTTGTCTTTGTGTCAGATTATCTCTCATGTAGTGAAAGATCATCCCAGAAACATTATACGGCCTGTTCATTACTAACGCATTCATCAGAGATAAAATAATCTGCTGGACTTCATCATGACCAGAAATCCTATGTCCCAAGCAGACCAACAACACGTGTGCCAAATACTTGTATGGGACGCTTAGCGACGATTTGTACACCCATTCTTTACTCGGATCATCAGTATACCAAATCCGCTTCAAGAACGCCACATTATCTTCATGAGGAAACTCAATACGTGCTGTTGTTGTATTTGATTCTAACTTCAATACCCGACGAATATCAGCCTCAGTAACTTCAACCTCTTTACCTTGAATATTAGCAACAATTCTGATAGGCACATAAGAAATTGTTCGTGCTGTACTCCAACATTCCAGAATAATGTCCCGATACACATCACATTGTGTAGTGATGGCATAATGAATTCTAGACCTCCTTAGAAACTCAAATATCCCTGATCCTCCAAATTTGTCAAGTTTGCCTCGTGTAACACCAATATGTGCACAGATGTTATGCTTGTCACCAATTTTCAGGTCGTTGGCCATATCTGAAAACACATAAAAGAAAACATTCATTAAATTCAATGTTATTAACAGATATAATCACTGATTTCGTCAAATCATTGTCGTTTGCGTAAACGAACAACATTTGATCAAAAATTCAGAGACCGTCAAACTCTATCCGAGCCCCCTCCGAACCCCACATTCGGAGTCCCCGAACCCCAGGTTCGGAGTCCCCGAACCCCAGGTTCAGAGTCTGGAAAACTCCGAAGAGTTTGAATTTGAAAACCAGTGAAAACGACCAAAATAGGCTACACAAATAAACACCCATGGTCGGTTTTTGATTATACACCCATAAGAACCTCTTTTAATTGATAAAAACACGGTTTAGATGGTTAATTTCTAAATCTAAGAACTGATTACAAACCGGACAAGTTTTCGAACAGAAAAACCATAAACAACAGATTAAAACCTAATCTAAGACAATCAGTGTACTCGGAATCATGATAGCTACCTAGAATCAGTCTGAAATCCGTCAATAACGAGCTAATTAGAAAGTTGAAAATTTTGGCAGCCGTTCGGTGCAAGTTCGGAGAAAACAGTAACTAATGACCTCCGAACTCCAGGATTGGCGAATTTATAGGCCATGACGTTTGGACCTCCGAACGTCCTCTGAACTCCAAGTTCGGACGAACAGTTACACCGAACTCCACACTCGGCCATCTCCAAACCTTGTCCGATGATGAACTTCGGACCTCCAAACTTCACGTTCGGTCGTCCGAACTCCAGAATTGGAGATATCAAAAAATTTTCAAAATACACCCCTTAATTGATGAATCTTCAAATGGAACCTCGAAAGTTTTAAAAATTATCAATGTTCCTCAAACTTCGTTCAATTTACTGATGAAATTTCTGAAAACAAGTCAGTTTTGTTGTCTCCGGCATAATTTTGAATTTTTCACTAACGGTTGATCAAAAATAAAGCAGAATCAAAATCTTTTTGATTTTTGTAAACTTTCAAACACACACAATCAGAAATACTGGTAATCTGGCTTATTCTTATTATTTTTGTAATTTCCACAGAATTTGATTTCCATCGAGATTTATCGTTCATGGTGTTTCAAGGCTTATTATTAGAGTTAACTTCGCTTTTGGTCCTCAAGGTTTGAACATTTTAACACTTCTAGTCCAATTTCAAAAATTATAATATTTGAGGGCCTGTACTTTCAAATTCTTAACAATTTTAGTCAATTTTTGAAATCTCACCCAAATTAACGGCTGAAATCCATCAAATGAGGGCTATTTTTTAATTGAACCCTTTTCCCTTTTATTTATGTGATACAAGGGAAAAGGGTTCAATTACAAAAATAGCCCTCATTTGACGGATTTCAACCATTAATTTGGATGGGATTTTAAAAAGTGACTAAAACTGTTAAGAAATTGAAAGTATGGGCCCTAAAATGTTATAATTTTTGAAATTGGACTAGAAGTGTTAAAATGTGTAAACCTTGGGGACCAAAAGCGAAGTTAATTCTTATTATTAATACCAGCCAAAATGACCGTCTCGACGAGATCTACACTTTTACTTCCTAACGGCTAGTACCTTCCGTTTTGACCCCCAAAATCCCTCTCTAAGACCTTCGTTTTTGAGTTTGAAGTTTTGACGTTTGATTGTTCAACTTTAAAATGAGCGAATATCAAGCATTTACAACTGCTCAGACTTCAATGCAACTCATGATGAGTTATGATAACGAAATAGGAACAAATCAGAAAGTTCCTAAGTTGCTAAGATTGGAAGATTACCATAATTGGAAGAAATGATTTGAATCATACATATTTTCTCAGGATATTGATTTGTGGATTCTGATCGAAAAGGAGTATGAGTATCCAATGCTAAGTGCTAAAAGGCCAAATATGATGAGTGATTTTGATTCTGAAGTAAAGAAACTTTCTGCAAGAGAGAAGAAATTCTTATAATGGCTCTACCTAAAGATTTGATGCATCAGTTTAAGAATTATACAACTTCTAAGGAATTATGGGATACAATTACCGAAATATGTGAGGGTAATGAGCAATATAAAAAGACTCGAAAGAAAGTTTTGAAGAAGGAATTTGATAATTTTGGGCATTGTGAGAATAAGAAAATGTCAGACTTAATTGAAAGATTTTCACATTTAATAAACGAACTTGAAGTTGTGGAGGTTACAAAGGAGAATGATGAAGTAAAAGAGAATTTTCTGGAAGCTTTATCTAACAAATGGGAAAATTATGTTATGATGTTAACACATGATCCAAGTTATTCAAGCTGGACATTCAATCAATTGACAAGCAAATTACAAGCTCGTGAAATGGAAATGATTGTGAAAAAGTCAGCACATCCTTCTGTTCAGAATCTTGAATTGTATTTTTGTGAAAATTCTGCTTCCGTGAATGCTAAAGCTAAGTCAAATCCTAGTCCAAGCTTTAATCTTGCTACAATAGATTTTATAGCTGAGAAGAATGAAAATTCTGGTTATTCTTCGGGATGCAGAGTTATCACTCCTGATAAATCAATAAACAATTTTATTCCATTCAAACAGCTAAAGACTTAGCTGCATTATTTTCTGCGTTCGTATCATCTTCTTCTGGGTCCATATTTAGTCAAATTGCTAAAGCTTTAATGTTACAAATATTCCAAGATAGGACATTTTGCTCGTGATTGCAATCAATCATCATCTGAAAAATCTAATTCAGATAAGAAAGCTATGCTGGCTCAGGAAGCTTTTGATGAATGGTCACAAAATTTTGAGAATAATATTCCGGATGAATCTGCTTTTATCTGTACTTCTCAAGCGTTGATGGAAAATCTGCAAGTTGAATCAAGTGATTCTGATTCTAAAGTAAGTGGTTATGAATCTACTTGTGAATTTTGTTCACAAAAGGAAAGAAAGATTCGGGAATTGGTTAAAGAAAATGAAGTTTTGATTGTTGCAAACAACAAGAAGGAAGAAGAGTTGAAAATTTACAATAAGAAATGTGAAAATTCTAATGAGTTTGTTAAGACTAAAGAGAAGTTAATCAAAGAAAAGAATTTGTTGATGGAAGAGTTTGTAGAACTTTAG
The DNA here is from genome assembly GCA_039602395.1 of Deinandra increscens subsp. villosa. Taxonomy (NCBI): domain Eukaryota; kingdom Viridiplantae; phylum Streptophyta; class Magnoliopsida; order Asterales; family Asteraceae; genus Deinandra; species Deinandra increscens. Next base: position 60,149,944 of record JBCNJP010000007.1, on the reverse strand, counting down.
AAAAGATTTGAAGGAATGTGTGTTGAAGATAAAGCACAGATTTAGAAATTACAAAATGAAAATGAAGAGTTGGTTACCCAGATTTCGACATTGCTCGCTAATAAAGAAGATTTAATCAAGAATGCTGAAAAATGGGAGAAAGAAGCAAAGGAAGTAAAAGAAGATTTTAATGCTTTGTTTACCAAATCAAAAGCAAAGTTGGATTTGCTTTAGAAGTGTTATGATGAAATACAGGAAGCTTATGATGAAGTTACTGCTTTGGAAAAGAAACATCAAGTGGCACATTCCGGATTACAAGATAAAGTCATAAACTTGACGAAGGATAACAAGTTGTTGACAAGGAATATTGAGATTTATAAAGGGAGGGTGGATAAAGTTACACAAGAAGTGTATGATGCACATGATAATATGCGAAGAGAAAAATCATTGTCAAACAGAGTTTCAAAGAAATTAATTGAGTCCGAAAAGGCATTGGGTGAAGGATAGAAGAAGATATCAGATTTGAATGTTGAAATTCTAGATCTCAATTGTCAATTGAATAATCTGAAGAATTCACATTCATTTACGAGTTATCTGTGAAAAGATGAGAATTTTAAGATAGTTTTTGGAGGTGAAGAACATAATCAATTTCCGCATCCGGTTATTCAAACTGATCCTGTTGCTGATGTTCACACTTCTGATGCAAAGCAAGATTATTCTGAATTTGCTACTAAGAGATCTGACAAGAAGAAATCAAAGTCACCTGACAAGCAAATGGAAAGTGAGAAAGATGAAGAGAAGGTGTCTGAAGACAAAGTGGCTGCTGAGTTGGTACAAGCTAACAATTTAAAGGGTATTAAAGCTTCTTTTACTCAAGCTGCCAAAGTTGGATCTTCTGGTTCTCAAGTGGAATTATAAAAGCTGCCAGGTTACAAACTTTTAGGTTTGGGTAGTAATAATTAGAAATTCGAGAAGAAAGACAAGAATAATATGCCAAAGAAGATTCTAAAAGAAAAGAAGGATACCAGTCTTGATCAAATTTATCATTTTCCCAGGTTTTCATTTCTATAATGGAAAAAGGATTCAGGGGTAAGCAATAAAAGAAGAAGTCTTCTGAAAGATATTCAAGAGTTAGTCAACAATTAAAAGATTCTTCTTCATCTGGTTCAAACACTACTCCTTGAAGTCCTACTTCAAAATGGGTGCATGCTAACCAATTTCAAACTTTTGATGATTTTTATGATAACTTTTGATTCTAATGATGTGTGTCATGCATTTCAGGACAAACAAAAACCAAAGCGATCATATCGCTTGTGCTATTAATGTCGCTGAAAAGGCCACATGGCACAAACTTGTTCTGAAATTGCAAAAATATCATTTTCTGATAACTCTGCCACTTTCATAGATTTATCTGGCAGAGTTTTTACTAAGTCAACACCTTCACAATTTAAATCTCAAAAGAAACAAATTTTCAAATATGATTCAAGTGTTGGTGGTTCATCACTTGATGATGCCTCATTTCAAATTGAAAAAGCTAAAATGCAGTGGCGACCTAAGTTGGTTTGCAAAGCTACAAATGATTTTACTGAAGACACTGGCCGACTAGAAGCTGTGTGCTTCCGGTCATTTAGCAACTAATTGTTTTCTCCAGTGTGCAGGTTTCTTCAAGAAGACCTGTTGGTGATTGTGAAGTTCAAGCTTCAAGTAGTTACTAATAGTGGAGTCTCCTGCGTAACTTAAATTCAATGCTTCATATTACAAAACTTAAAGTTTTTCTAAAAGCTTAAACTGAAAGGTATCAGTATCGATTGGTCAATTTTCTTTCTTTTACATTTCGTATGTAGTTTAGAGAGAGAAAATTTGAAAAACCAAAAATAGTGTCTTTGTGTTTTTGTTAAAAAGAAAAATCCAAAAATATAGTTTTCATTTTAAGGGGGAGAAAAACAGAAAAATACAAAAACATTGAAAAATGAGAAATTGTATCCGACATAATTGTGAAATGATGGTACATTGGCTTACGTGTTTGGCTCATGGATAAACTAGATGAAAAATCCAGAAGATCATTTTTCGATGAGCTTGGTAGGCTCGCAAAATCAGAAAGTATTCAAATGTGATATACATTAAATACTAATACTTGACCAAGTGAACAACATCTTGATGCATATCTCAAGATATTGAAAAAATGTGTGAAAAGGAAAAATGAGAAGTCACTGTGTATACATGTGTTCATTTTGCAAAGATTTAAACTTGTTTGATTTTCTTTATTTTCTTAAATGATCTAACTATCTCTGCATATCCACAAGATCGACCTAATAGTTGTTCATTTAAGGTTCTGCTTTATTTTCTTTTGTGTTTCGTATAATTCATCGAACTTTCTCTGCGTGTCCACAAGACCGACCTGACTCTTGTTGAATTATACAATTTCAACTTGTTTTTATTTTTCTTATTTTGTTAAATCCGAGGCCTTATTTGCGTATCGAAAGATCGACCTTAAGGTAGATGATTTAATGTTCTTATTTCTTTTTGCATGGAACACAGTTGACTATATCATGAATACAATTACTATGTGTTCATTCACAAGTGAAATCACAAAGTGTGATAAGCAAATGCATATCTGAGTATGTCTGATAGTGTGGGGTACACTGGTCAAAGCAATTTAATCAATACAATAACATATCCAGATGCTATGAGTATGATTTTGCCTGAGTTTAAGATGGACAAATTATACTAGAAATCGACTTCACTTGTGTGCTGAAGTAATTGAATTGAAGTGTAGTTCAGCGTGTTATGTTCAGTATGATCCCAAGTTGTGATCTTTCTTGCAAAAGACAAAAATAGTGTGTAATTTAGTATTTCATTTCTGTATTGCATTTATGTTTCAGATCTGAAAAATTCCAAAAAGATTTTAGGCGTGTTTTAGCATAAACTTAAAAAACTTAAAAAGATTTTCGGCGTATTTTGATTTAAAGTTTCAAAAAGCCAAAAAGATTTTGTTTCTTATTTGTTTTCGACCAATCGATACATGATACAAAATTATGATTTCAAATCTATATCTTGGATTCTCGAAGAGAATTTTTGCGCCAAGATAAACTTAATTTTCAAAAGAAAAAAAAACCCCTATTTCTGTCTTCTGAAATTGCAGGTTCTGTGTGACAAGACTCAAGCATGGTGAAATGGAGATTTTTAAGTATCTTTCACAAGTGGATCTTGAATTTCAAAAACTGTTCAAGTTCTGATCCAGCCATACAAGCTCTATTACTGACAAGAAATTTTCAAGTTAAAGATCTAATGCAGCAATGCTGAAGATTAAAGATGGAGTTTAGTTAGCATAGATACACTACACATTAAGGAGGAGTTTGTTAGAGCATATTCCTATGCTACAATGTGTCTCATGTATTGTATCTAGTTCAGAGCGTTTGTGTGAGTCTTAGAGTCTGCGTACCATGGTCCGTAACAATTGGTATGGAGCCAACGTACCAATGGTACATTGGATGGTATGCTGGGCTAGCTGGTTACTATAAATAGAACGTGTTAGAGAGAGTTCAGTAGCTCTAGTTCTTTCATTTTTCTATCTTCTTAACTGTGTGTAAACTGAGTGTGTTTCTCTCTCTAGATCTTGTAACCTCATCTTAGTGAAATCAATATAGCAAGCTTTATTTTGTTCATTGCTCTTGATCGAATCATGCAGTAGTAAGATCCGTCTGTGTACTTACACTTATGTGCTACAATAATCGAAATTGAAGTGTAGTTCTGTGACAACCGGACCTAAAAACCAGGTCAACTCTCTCTCCGTTGACTTTTGTTGACTTTTCATTATGCGATAATTACGTGATTTATTGTTTTATGTTACATAATTAGCTGTGAATGAATAACCGATTAACCAATATGAAAATTCACGTTGAAAAACTGTGAATTATGAATATAACATATTATTATTAATGGAATTTTAATAATAAGAAATTAAATATAAAATTTGACATTTTATATTTTATCAAACCGTTATAAACTAATAAAACGTTTTACGAACATAAAACAAGTGTTACGTTGTCAAGACTTAGCCAATTTCCAAAACGTTTAGCCGATTGGGCCCGGTAAGCCCATTTAGCCCAAACTAACCCCGTTTAACCCGAAAACTTAACCGAAGGTTCGTCTCGACTAGACGAGTAAAACCCCGAACCCGGAAACCCGACCCGCGGCCCAGATCGAATTGGGCCATAACCGGCCCAATGCTTTTCTTTTCTCCTTCACGGCCCGAACCGAGAACCCGGCCCAAACCCAACTCGACTAGGCTTCGGCCCAGTCCCCCGTTCCAAGTCGAATGGGCTTCGGCCCATTCCTCTTTCTTTATCCCGATTGGGCTTCGGCCCAATCAAAAACAAAATAATAATTTTGTTTTTAAGCCCAATGTTTTATAAGTTTTATAAAACTTAACCAAATCTTTAAACACTAATATTTTTATAAAACTTGAACTTGCAATGTTTATAAAAATGAACATCACCATTCGTTTGGATTAAATATACTTAGACTATATTTTAAAAAGTTGTAATTTTTATAAACTCCTAACACCTCCATATTTTATAAAAGCTCCTAGACTTTTATAAAAACCATAAAACTAATTAACCTACTCAAGAGTTTAGCTAGATGGCTTAAGGAGGTGACAACACACAATTACACAATGGTTAATCACCTCCCTTTTTGATTATAAAAAGGAGGTTAGGTCCATTTGTTCCCCTTGCACCAACATCAAGCAACCAAGCTCTCCTCCCCTTGTCCCCCCTCAAACCGGCCGGCCACCACCACCCTCCGCCGCTGCCGCCGACCGGCGCCACCTCCGGCCGCCACTACGCCGCCGCTCCACCGCCGCAAACCACCACCACACTTCACCGATTTTCCATTCATCTTTTGTGAGTCTTTTAACTCACTTTTTATCATATATTCACCCCTTTGAACCCTTCAAGTCTTGACAACAATCAACCAAAATGATCAAAGAATGCTTGTGTTTGCAAATCAACTAACAAAAACTCTCTTCTTTAACCCCCTTTCTTTCAAAGATCAAACACTTATCTTGGTGCCTTTGAGGCTTAAAGTTAGCCATGAAGTGTGGTGAAACACATTTGTGAAATCCTTGGAAAGTAACAAGTGTGCACCAACATCTTGTTTATGAAACTTTGGTTTCATAAGTTAGTTGATTTCAAGCAAACCTCCAAGCCTCTTCATATAAAATGTTAACTAACAATCTCTACATGTTTATATTTCATTGTCCTAACACAAATGTGTTAGTTGATTGTTTATATTTAATTGTCCTAACATGAAAATGTTAGTTGATTATTTACATTTAAATGTCCTAACACCAATGTGTTAGTTGATTGTTTATTTACATTTATAAAGTTCTAACACCAATGTGTTAGTTGATTGTTACTTATATATGTTACATGTTAATAAAATGCTAGAAAAATAAAATGATATATGGACATATTTAAATCAAAGGAATTAAATAATTGTTACATATGTAACCTTAAACATGTTAAAAACAAAAGAATATATTTCTTGAAATAGCCATGTAACATATTTTATATGTTACAAATGATTAAATGATCAAGACAAAAAGAATATATTAAATTCTTGCTAGATTTAGTAAGAATAATATTTATGTCAAATGATTACTTTGACATAAATACTTGGATTTATTACAAGTTTTAACCTTTCTTAAAACTTGCTAAAAATGGACATTTTTATATAAAAAAAAGGTTACATTTGAAAATAAATGTTTTCATAAAAGATTTTTATAAAAATAAACCAAGACAAATCATTGGTTTAAAATATTTTAAGAACTTTTAATACTACTTTGATGAACACAAAGTAACCAAAGATGGACTAACGTTCGTCGGAGATTTTTAAATAAAAGTCAAGTTTTATAGATCAAACGTTATAAGTCCAAGCGTCGCCATAAATATTTTTATCAACGTTTTCTATTTAATATTTCATGAACTTGAAATATTGATTTACCCTTGGAAATGATTAAATGTTAAAAACTTTTTCCTTAAAGATTTATGTTTTATAAATAAAACAAACGTTAATAATTATTTTTGACAAATAATTATTTGCAAAGGACTTAAACCTTGTTTTATTCACCAAATAATTGTTAATCGTAATTATTTAAAATAATTATAACTTGCAAGATTAACAAACCAAGTAAGTGAGTATTTGACTTAAAATAATTATTCGGACTTGAGAAGATAATAATAAACATTATTATTTCTTTTTTTTACTCGATATTCAAGACTTGATTTAAATTATTGAAAATGATTATTTGTTTATATTTTTTTGGACATAAATATAAATAACCATAAACGTATTTAATTAAATACATACAAGTTAACGAGTTTTCAATAATACAAACGAACTTAAAACGTCAAGACTTGACCGGTATCACTTGGGTGACTTATGTTACTCAAATGATCATAGACCTTATGCATATGTTATTTAATTATTTAGGGCGTTACTGAAAATGCGTGAGCATCGGATCGTCTACTCGATCTAGCTAATCGGACATCGAAACGTAATTAACCGATTGTTTTATTGATCAAACGAGAACAATTACAATCAGTAAACACTCAGAATCAGACTCAGAGAAACACACTCAGAAACACACACTTAAGAGATCTCGCACGCTCAGAACTACTGAAAACAAAGACCAAACAACTATATATACACGACCGGCCGAACTCCCTCCGAACCCCAGGTTCGGCCGGTCCGAACTTCAGGTTCGGACCAGGTTCGGCCAACCCTAAATTGGCTTGAACTCGGTCTTCGTTCGATACTTCACACGACGCACATTTCAGGTATCAACAAACTCCCCCTCGTCGTGTGCAGTATCCTCCTCTAATTTCTTCAACATCATCAAAACTGTATCTTCAATCAAGCTCCCCCTCAAGTTAAGATCTCGTTCGTCCAATGAGATGAATCTTCGAACAAACTCCTCCTCAACTCGATCGTAGCTCAATCTTGAATACTTGATGACATTCTGTAAATCTCTGGTCTTTATCAACAAGCTTCAGAAGACTTGAAGTTGTGATCACTTGCACTACAGCATCCTGCATCAAACTTAAATAATCTTGGCACAAAACGTCTCTTTGAGACTCCAAGATATGATTTTGAAAATTGATTTTATATCACGTGTTGATCAGATCGAAAATAAACTAGAAATAAAATCTTTTTGACTTTTTGAAAAGTTTATATCAAAACAAACCTAAAATCTTTTTGATATGAAATGAAATTGCAATACAGAATCAGACACTATTTTTGGTATGAGAAAGATCACTATACGGGATCATATTGATCATAACGCACTGAACTACACTTCAATTTCAATTAATTGAAGCACACAAGTCATGCCGATTGCTGGTATAATTTATCCATCTTAAGCTCAAACAGAATCATACTCATAACATCTGGATATGTTAAGGTATTGATTAGATTTGCATTGACCAGTGTACCCCACACTATCAGACATATTCTGACATTTTCTGTTTTTCTTTCTTTTCCTTTTGTGTGATAGCATTTGTGAAATTTCACAACGCATAACATTTTCCATGATACAGTCAACTGTGTTCCATGCAAAAAAGAAATAAGAACGTTAAATCGTCTACCTTAAGGTCGATCTTTCGATACGCAGATAAGGCCTCGGATTTAACAAAATAAAGAAAATAAAACAAGTTGAAGTTGTATAACTCAACAACAATCAGGTCGGTACTCCCATACACGCAGAGAAAGTCCGATGAGTTATACGAAACACCAAAGAAAATAAAGCAGAACGTCAAACGAACAACAATCAGGTCGGTCTTTCGACACGCAGAGAAAGTCCGATCGTTTGACAAAATAAAGAAAATCAAACAAGTTTAAATCTTTGCAAAATGAAAACATGTATACACAGTGACTTCTCATTTTGAATTTCACACTTATTTTCTTTTTGTGTCATGAAATACGCATCAAGATGTTATCCACATGGTCAAGCATTAGTATTTAGTGTATATCACATCTGAATACTTTCTGATTTGTCGAGCCTACCATGCACATCAAACAATGATCTTATGACTCTTTCATCTACTCTATCCATGAGTTAGATACGTATGCCAATGTACCATCATTTCCCAATGATCAATTTCTCACAATTATGCATGTATTCACCTTCCTTCCTTATATATTTTGCATGTATTCACCTTCTCCCCATACCATGCATTTTCTCATTTTCTCAATTACTCCCCCTTACTTACAATTCTCCCCCTTAAAATGAAAACTCTATTTTTGGATTTTCATTTTACACAAAAAACAAGACTCTATTTTTGGCATTTTGGAGAAAAACTTGTAAACAAACAAAAGTGATCAATCAACACGGATATTTTGCAGTGTTAATATTCAGAAAATTTTGCATGTTAGAAAAATATAGCATGAAATTTAAATTAAGCAGAATACTCCTCCATCAACAACTTTTCAATCGTCGATAGGTCTTCTAGAAGTACCTGCACACTGGTCAAACTGATTAGTTCACAAATGACCCGAAGCGGATCGCTTCTGGTCGACCAGTGTCCTGGTTTTGCTTTGAAACCACTTTAGGTTTCCATTCTTGGTGTTTTGGTAATTCAGTTTTTGACGAAGCAGGCATAGGTGACTGTGATGATGAACCTACATTATGAGCTTTTGAAAACATTGGAACAAAACGTTTTTGTTTATGATAAAATGTAGGCTCAACTTCATCAAAAACTCTGCCTTGTTTATCGAAGAACTTAGTATTGACAGATTTACCAAAAACTGGTTTCTTGTGAAACCTTGAATTTGATTCAACAGGAAGTGGACAATCTTTTGCCATGTGCCCTCTTTGACGGCAAACATAACATAAACGTGTGGATTTGTCCCACTTTTGATGTACCTGTGACGAACACACATGAATATCTCTAACATGATCAGAAAAAGAATCATATACCTGATGACGATGATCATGCACCCATTTAGAAGTTGGGCTACGAAATTGAGAACTTGCAGATGAAATATCAGCTGTTACAAAAACTTCTGAAATCTTCCGAGCATCAACGCAATGAAGAGGAAATTCTTTGTCAGAAAACAATTGATCAGAACCCTTGAGTTTATAAAACCGCTCGGGTTGAACCTTGTCTGCTTTAAAGACATTCTTCTTTACTTGCTTCTTTTAAGTTTCTTCAAACTCTGTGCTTCAGATGCTGGAACCTTCTCAACTCGAACCTTCTTTTCATGAAATCCCAGACCAACTTGTTTACCAGATATCTTCTCCTCAGAATTTGAACTCTGATGTCCATTCTTAGCCAATCTTGTGAATTCAGCTTTCATATCAGTGATTTTCTTCTGATCATAGAAAATAGTCTCATCAATTTCAGGTTGAGACTGAATCTTGTCACTGGATGTAGCCGACTTCTCATTATCAGCAGAAGATGAACCAGAAACAAATTTTGGTGCTGGAGGAATTTCAGATTTCAAAACCTTTTTCTTGTTCTTCTTGTTTTTCTTCTTCTTGACAACTTTTGCTTCGTCAGAAGTAGCAGATAAAGTCTTTGAATAGTCAACATCCTCAACATGTTCCTTCACTTCTTTAAAAGCTTCCTTAATATGAGCAGGAGGTGATGCAGTTTTATCAAACATCCTTTCAAAATTTGCATCATTTGCTAAGAAGCTTGTGAAAACTTGAGAATTTGAAACATTGTTAAGAAGTCTTTTAGCATCAAGAACTTGAATTTTTAGATCAGAAATTTGCTGTTGAGCTTCTGCAAATTCCTTTTCTTTAGCAATCAAACGCTTGGCAACTTTGTGAGTTTCAAATTTTTGTAAGCGAAGATTATCAAGTCCTTCATGTAACTCCTTCTTCAGTTTAGCTTCATTTCTCTTTTGAATTTCCAGATTTGCAGTTTGCACCTTATTAACTCTAATCAACTCCCGCTTCTCATCCAACAACTTTTCCATATCAACTTGATATGCTTTAATTTTAGCATCAGATTCTTCAACTCTCTTAGTAAGCAGATCAAGCTTGGCCTTGGATTTGTCAAACAAATTCTGGAAATCATTCGCTGCATCTTCTGCCTCTTCCTTCCATTTCTTCACTTCTTGCATCAATTCATCCTTTTCTTCACAAATCTCAGCTTTTGAAGTTTCAACACTTTTCTTATCTTGCTTCAAAACATCTATAACTTCATTCAACATTTTGATTTCAGTAACCAAACCCTCATTCTTCAAAACCAACTCTGTTTCATGTTCTTTAGAAATGTTCAATTCAGAATTAATCACATCAAATGCCTCAGACAATTGTTGAACCTTCTTTATCAACAAAGCCTTTTCCTTCATCAGACTTTCCAAGTTTTCAGCAGATTCATAAGAACTTGGAATTGAACTAGTATCAGAACTAGTATCCGAACAATAATCATCTTGTAAATCATGAGTAACTATTAAGGCTGATGAATCATATCCAAAATGTTTACCCCAATCAATAGCACCATCTTTTTGAACTGTCAAAGCTGTTGTCTTGCCTGTGTTACTTGTAGATGGTTGAGTAAAACCAGGTTTGGATGATTGTGGAGTATCAGATTTCTGATGACATTCTTTGGCAAAATGTCCAAGTTGTTGACATTTATAACACTTTAACTTTGACTTGTCGAAACCCAACTTGTCACCATAAATACGTCTTCCATATTTCTTGAAAAACCTCTTTGACCGTTGGCATAACATAGCATATTGCCACGAAACATCCAATTCAGTCAATTGATCATCATCAAGTTCATCAAGATCTTCACTGGTTAACTTTGCATCAGCAACATTTTTGAGAATCAAACCAAAAGATGATGAAATCAATGCAGAAATCATTTTGGCACAATCCTCTGTTGATTCAGCCGAAAAAGCACTTTGAGTTGAAATATTTGGAATTGTGAAATTGCAACCTCTTGAAGAATTATTATCAGAATTTCCTGAAGCTCCAACTAGAAAAGCAACACTTGGTGCAGAATTTAAATTTGGTTTAGCTTTAGCATTCATGCTTGCTGAATTTTCACCATGATACAATTCTGGATTCTGTAAAGTAACACTTGACTTTTTGTTGTTTAACATTTCCATTTCCCGAGCATGAAGTTTTCCGGTAAGCTCGTGAAATGTTAAAGCAGAATAATCCTTGTCATGAGTGAGTAGCAAAACATAATTTTCCCACTTTTCAGGTAAAGCTTCCATGATCTTTTCCTTTAAATCCGCATCAGATTTTTCAATTCCAACAACCTTCAATTCACTAATCAAATGTGAAAATCTTGAAACTAGAGCAGTGATGTTTTCATTGTCATAATTCTGAAAATTATCGAATTCTTTGGTTAAAACTTTCTTTCGACTCTTCTTATAATCAGCATTCCCTTCACATCGTGCGGATAGAGCATCCCATAACTGCTTAGATTTCTTGCAAGTGCTAAATTGATGAAGTAATTCAGTAGGTAAAGCCATAGTAAGATAACCATAAACTTTCTTTTCAAGCTCATAACTTTTTCTTTCAGCATCATCAAAATCTTCAATTTCCTTAGATTCTCCATCCTCTTTTGGTTTTTCATACAATTTCCTAATTGGAATCCATAAGTCAATATTATTTGTGCTGATATACGCTGAAAATCGTTTCTTCCAATTCTGATAATCTTCTAGTTTCAACAATTTGGGAACTTTCTGACTTGTTCCGATTTCATTGTCATAATTCATCATGGTCTGCATAGCACTTTGCATTGAGGCAAAAGCTTGAAATTCCGACATCGTTGAAAATTTGAAAAATTCTGATCTGTCCGAACTGGTCCGAACCTACTGTACCCTCCGAGCTACCTTCGAACTAGTCCGAACTTCACCGAACTACCTCCGATCTATCACCGAACCTCAAAAACCCCGAAGATCCTCCGATCCTAGTCCGAACTCTCACCGAACGAACTCCGAACCTATAAAGACTCCGATCTAGACCGAACTGCCACCGAACTCTCGCCGAACACCTCCGAGCTACCTCCGAACCTCAAGTTCGGAGCAGTTACTCCGAGCTTGCCCAGTTACCTCCGAACTTCGAAGACATTTTTCGAAAACACGCAAAAACGAACTGATTTTGACGAAACTCGATATGGTGGATCAGAAAATTCGATAGAAAACGGTTTAGGAACAATTTTTGCACAAAACACACGTCAGAAATGATCGAAAACACGTAACGAAGCACGAGAAAACTTCAAAAACGTTCAATAATCCGAGAATAGCAACCACAGATCAGTAGAGTGAACCAGAAAGCTCTGATACCACTTGAAAATGCGTGAGCATCGGATCGTCTACTCGATCTAGCTAATCGGACATCGAAACGTAATTAACCGATTGTTTTATTGATCAAACGAGAACAATTACAATCAGTAAACACTCAGAATCAGACTCAGAGAAACACACTCAGAAACACACACTTAAGAGATCTCGCACGCTCAGAACTACTGAAAACAAAGACCAAACAACTATATATACACGACCGGCCGAACTCCCTCCGAACCCCAGGTTCGGCCGGTCCGAACTTCAGGTTCGGACCAGGTTCGGCCAACCCTAAATTGGCTTGAACTCGGTCTTCGTTCGATACTTCACACGACGCACATTTCAGGTATCAACAGTTACGTGCTACCGTCCTTTACTGCTTATTTTCCGATTATCTGCTGAACCAGTGAGTTTCACGGCCCCTTTTCCTTTTAACTGTTTTATACTTGGGGGAGAAATCATGAAAACTGATTAAATGCTTTTTACTTAATATTATGGTTTATTTGTTAGCCGTATGACTACTTGGTCTCTTACTGATTGCCCAACTTGGTACATTATCGTTATAAACGTTTGTACAACCGAAATCCCATCATTAATTGATTTCAATTAGTTCTGTACGAAACGATAGCTAGTGAATAGATCTATTTGGGTTGACAACCCTACCCTAACTGGTAGCTCCAGTTCTGACTCCGGATTGTCTGGGGGGTACACGTCAGTTATTCTGCTCTGTTTAACATCTCTGGGCAAGAGATGCCGGGTGGGTAAACCGTTAGTATTTGAAATCAAGGTTCAGGTGAGATCATACAACCACAACAATAAACCCTGATAATATTTAAGTATACCGAAACTGTTTTACAACTGTTTTACAACTGTTTTACAACTGTTTAACTATCGAGTCCTAAACCTGTGAATCTCACCAACTTTATGTTGACCCGTTTTATATTCATGATTTCTTAGGTAATTGACAAGACTTTCTGAAGACATGCAAATGGGGCTTACAAATGCTATCGGACCTGTCCTTGGAGTCATAGTCCCGACTATCCAACTTAACCGTTTTATGCTTTTAATAATCGTTTAAGACTCATGTTTTTAAATTGTAAGACATTAATGTTCCCACTATTTTTTCCGCTGCAATGAAATGAATTAATGTTTTATGAAGTTTTTTAAATTATTAGAAGTGTTCTATGTATCCTCGACTATGATTCCATTCTGGCTCACACCCGATTCCGTTGACCGGGGTGTGACAAGTTCAGCAAGTTATGACCAATATGATCCCAAGTCGTGATCTTTCTCAGAAAAGACAAAAATAGTGTCTGATTCGGTTTTGCATTTACTTTTCATATCAAAAAATATGAAAAAGATTTTAAGGTATGTTTTGATATAAAGTTTAAAAAAATCAAAAAGAGATTATTTCTAATTTCTTTTCAATTGATCAACACGGGATACGATTCAATTTTTAAAATCGGAATATCTTGGAGTCTTGAAGAGACGTTTTGCGCCAAGATTATTTATGTTGGCAGGTACTTAGTGGAAAGAGTATATCATAACTTCATGTCTTCTGAAGATGTTGATAAAGAGATCACACGCGCTACAATGTCAAGTATTCAAGATCAGACTAACCGTCAAGTTGAGGGAGAGTTTGGTTAAAGATAGACTTCTATGTGGTGAAATAGATACTACACACGTCGAGGGGGAGTTTGTTAGAGCGTGTTCGGGCATATATGTACAAGTATAAATAGCTTCATCTTGAATAGAATTAGAGCTTCTTGGTAATTATTATGCGTGTTTGCCTTTGTGTATTTTCTGATTGATAAGCAATACAAATCTCATTTGTATTTACTTTCTCGTGTCGTTTTCATACTCGAATTACGTTGATTATCATTGATCGAGTAGACGATCCTCAGCTCACGAACTTACATGTGTGTGCACAAATTTGAACCATACCGACATGTAACCGAGTAACAAGATATTTTACAAGAACGTGCAATGTCGTTTAGACCATGGTGGATAATTAATTCAACGATTTAGTTTAAGTGCATCACAAACATAGTCTACTTTATTTAATATTGAGCCTACTTAACACATCATCAATCCACACCCCTTGACATTTTCCTACTTTGATCCACATGATGAGACATATGAATATAAAATCATTTCTCACAAGGTTGGATCATATTTCCTCATTTTTCATTTTTCACCACGGTGTAAAACATAAAAAAATTTCTTTCCCTCAATCTCCACCAAAACTTTTGATTTGGAAAAATATGAATATTTTATTTTTGTTTTTTTATTTTTTATAATTTTTCTTAACTTCAAATACACATCAAAATAAAAAAATTATAAAATAACAATCTCCCACCTTAAACCTATATATTGGAAAGTGCCAACATTTATTTTTTAATTTATTTATTTTATTTTTTTTAACTATATAATTATATATATATATATATATATATATATATATATATATATTTATGAGTATGCAATTTGTGATTATGTACTCAAGAAACATGGAGTTTCTTGATGGTTAACTTACTCATTACCTACATTGATATACCTCCTCAAACCTGTAATTGGAAGATCCATTTCGGATACGTCACCTAGTTCCCAGATTTCCATTTTGTTTTAACTCAACTTCTTTCTTTTAGTGTTCATGGAATATTCCTCTGCTCAACCTGTAACAAGAAATAAACACCCAAACATATGTTAAGAGTACCATAGGCACTTCATGATCTTACCTATCATCTAGAATGAATCAATCATATTCGATGCCAGATGATCTTCGTGCACTCTTTACTGTGGAACACCGGTATCTTGAATCATGACAAAGATGACTTCATCTTTGGGTATGATGTTTTCCAGGAGCGGAGTCCTTATTGAGATATACCCTCAAATTCTCCCCTATAAACAGTGATTGTTTCTTCATTTTGTACCATAAATTCCTTTCATGGTATGATTAACATTGTGCTCATACTACCCAAAGATCTCAGCCCCAATTCCAATGGAAAGCATTGTATCCATCATCATTGTACTAGTGATGTTGATGGGTACTCTCTTCTTCTTTTCACCAACATCGACCTTTATTGTGGAGTTCTAGCAGCACCAAACCTATGATAGATATCTTTTTCTTTAACAGAACTTTTTTAGCACACGAAAAGAAATTTAGACCCAGTCTCCCTTAACACTCATCATTGTTTTACAACCATTGAAACTCAAAGTGCTAAACGGACTATGACAAACCATGTGCAGCAGCTGTAGAGAATACATGATAAAACTTTTAACTTTAGGCATTATGGGTCATCTTGTGTTGTTTTATCCCTTGCACATAAAAATAATTTATATTTATTATTTTTCTATTATTATTTTATTAAAATATCATTATATATTTTTTATTACTTTTTATTTTAAATCTTTATTTTTAAATTTTTTAGTATTTTTTATTTTATTATTAAGGAACTCGTTTTGGGCAAACTCAACACAAGTTATTTTTACCTTTTTTATATTTTTAACCAAAAAGTTCATTTATTTATTTATTTATTATTTTTTATATGCGACCCAAACGTCTGTGACATAAAGTTGACTTACTTACCATCATTTTGTCAATGAAACACTAAGATACGCTCCAAGACGAGGTATCCGACAAAATGAGACGGTAAGTGTTATTATCTTTTAAGGGTACGCGTAATTTTTTTTTGTAACAAGCTTGGTAGATGCTGAGTTGATTAAATATGCAATTCAGCAACTAGATCAACTTTCTCAAAAGTTATCTGCTCGGTAGATATGTCTCCTCTTCCAATGATTTTCCCTTCTTGTAAGCAGACACCATGATTTTCAAAAAGTTTCAGTAAGCACCTTTCCAGTCAATGTAACAACCTTGATCCGAACATGGTTGTTAGAAGGATTTGTAGAGAAAACAAGAAAACTTTCTAAGTCTTTTAGGCCAATACGACCGTTCACATAAGGTGATACGCCCATATCACGAGACGTATGGTGCCACATTGAAACAATACGGTACAACCGGGTCGGATCAAGATTTGTATGTTTAGCGGATGACGCGATACATCCATATTTAGTAAATCAATATGGCCATATTCATCCAGAAGTATAAAAACTTCATTTGACCACATATCGGTCATTTGTTTGGGGAAATCCAGCTGCTCTTCTCTCCCAATTCGGTGTACTCCGACCAGAGAAGTTCCAGGAGGTGGTTTTGGCCAGGGAGTTCAAGATTTAAGTCTTGAATCTTTGAGGTAAACTCCTAAACAACAAACATCTATGTTTTGATGGTTGATTAGTGCAAGAATCTGATGTGTGCTTGTTAACAGAAGCTTGTTAAGATCATCAGGAGTTGCCATTGTGTTCTAGAAGCATTAAGATCCCTAGGTAAGTGATCTATTTAGACATGAATGTAGTAGAAAGTTACTAATTGGGAAAAGTTATGAAAATAAGGTTTTGACCATGGATCCTTACATGAAGAGGAGTTTGGGTAGTGCTAGGAGCATCAGGTGGTGTCTCGAAGCATAGTGTTTGGAAGGAAAGCTGCAATAAAGGTAAGATTTACATCTTATGTAAATTTTCCTAGATAAATGCATGCATGTGTTTTTGCCATAAAAGTGGAAATATGAGCATAAGGAATTGTTATAGGGACTAAAATGAGTATTATATAAAATCTGGTAACAATTTGTGTGATAAAAATCGGCTTAGATTGGTCAAAAAGACCAAATTAGTAAACTGACCAGTTATGAATACGTCCGTTATGTATTAGGAGTGATACGACCGTATCGGGGTTCGATATAATCGAGGAAACTGATTTCCAGTATGATGCGACCGTATCTAGTTTATGACAATACGACCGTATTGAGGCGTGAGGCCGTATCAGTTTATATGAAATACAACCATATCATGGGATTTCATAAAAATAAGATATCATCAAATACAACCGTATTATCGAAATGTAATACGCCCGTATTCATCCTCAGAATAGAATTCCAAGCTTGCTATTAGTTATAATATAAGAAAATTGGATCAAGAGTTATGGAGCAGAATTGTGGTTATGATATGGGGGACTGATTGTGACAAAGAATTTGGCTTAGGATAATTTTTAACTCGATAAATGGTCCCGTAGTCTCAGTTAGTATTTCGGGTGATCATATGAACACCAAATTGTAATAATGGATCTATTTATTTTATGATTAGCATATTAATCAGTAGCTTAGGCACTGATATATGATATCATAAAACAATAGGTTAGCTTGGCGACTTGATTGTGGTGAAACACTTGTGGGTTACCTTCAGTTTCTAGGAATCTGTGAGTACCAACAGCTTCCCCTCTTTTAATTACTTATATATTTTGGGGTGTACATGAATTTGTTTGAAATTGATTATTCTCTATTGCTATGCCTATGTTTGAAATTACGTTGCTCGATTATTGTTGAGTAGTTACTTTCAAGAGGAAGCTACTCGGGTCATTAGGGCCTATAGTGGTGACTGTGAGGTATATAGTTAGGGCCTTACAGCTGTAGAGGTAGGTAGGGCCGCCTCACACCCATGTGTTGCTTTAGTATTAAGTTATTAGGGCAAGGTCTGTCACTAAGTGCCGTATACATGAAGGGAATATAGGGGCACGCTCCTGTATTTGCTGGATTGTGTGTTGATCTTAGGCAAGGACCCATAATTCATAATTGTGTATATGTAATGAGAATAATAATTGTTTTTCGTATTGAGTCAATTGTTGCAGACTCACCAACAACATTATTGTTGTGGACATATTTTAGTTCATGTTGCAGGCAAATAGTGTTGTGTAGGTAAATGGCAAGGAGGAAGGTTTATGTATGGGTGTAGGATCGAAAACCGGTTTATCAGAATAACCGTATACAAGAATTCAAGGTACAAGTAAAGTATATATAGTGCCTAAGAAATCAAGGAGAGCCCTTGATTTCTCTACGATAAGTTTAGACCGCTAAAACAAGATACATGAACTAGATATATTATAAACTAGTCTAGAAGATAACTTGAGGGCTTCAGATAGGCGGGAAAGCAGAGTAGGTTGAGTATCTGACAGAAAGCATCATGTTGGGTCAAGTGGAGAAGTCAACTTGTCCGAGATAACTCTCCTTATCAAGATAACTCGAGTTACCTAGGATAAATCCACTATTGAGTTAAAACTCATGCACCCGAGATTAGATATGCTTCCCAGCTAAATTAAGTTACTCAGGACAATTTACTTCGTCCGAGATAACTGACTTGCCCAATATAACGTCATATCTAGAAGGAATAATTCCTTATAGTCTCCCCCAAGATGATGCTTCTAAAATCTTTTGTACATGGTCTTCACAACTTAGGACGACTTAAAAAATCTTCAAAATCTTCAAATACATACAGACTTCATCAATTTTGCAAAATCTTCCACTTACTTTCCATGAGGTCCACTGTCCTTGTTATACATGAACCATTTGTTGTTCATCATGAACTGAATGATGGTTCTTCTATTAGTAGTGTTCCATTGAGTAGGTACAACTCTTTCATGTCTTGTAAAAGACCCATCTACTCGATAAATGATAAGGTGACCATCAGTCGGATCAATCTCTATTCTGGTAACAGGATAATGTGAGGTGATAGGAACAACATTTGAAACTTCCCCTTTGGAGCCATCAAAGAGCATTCTTATCCTCAGCATTAGAGTTTGTTCTTGAGCACATAAACACTTCAGATCACCAGGAAAGCTCCTAACATCACCTAGCTCCAATTCTGATAAGCTACTCTTAGCTTCAACAGTAGTGAATGTTAGAACTTCATTGATGCTGGTGGTAAACAGGTAAAGATTTGATATTTCATCAAATTTCCATCCTCTAGCAATTATGATTTCTCTACATCACTTCAACAATTCCCAGTTGGCATCATTCTTGGCAAGTCTGATCTTTTCTCTTTCTTGCTCAAGCTCTTTATCAGCATCTTTAGCCATCTTTTGTTACCTTTTAATTTTAGCTTGTTCAAGTTTCTTCATCCTTTCATTAATGGATCTTCTCTCGGCCTCTTTTGTCAATGACTTCATCATTATCTTGATAAAGATCTAGATCATCATGTAGCTTGAAAGCCATAGCCAAATCACTATCTAACTTCACTTGATCCATTTCCTCATTCTTCTGATCAGCCAATGGATCATTGATCACATCAATATTCTCACCAGGAAGAGTAGTTTCTTGCCCATATAGAAGTTTAACCACATGCTCTGAGGCTTTAATCTTCATAGTAGCAAAAACTTTTACAGGAATGCCCACTCCTTCCTTTGCTCTTCTTCTCATTTCTTTAATTTCATTAAGCTGAGCCGCATGGCTTACCATCCTCTTGTTGAATTCAATATCCAGTGACCTGCTTGATTCATTCCTGCCCTAAGGTAGCGTTTGGTATGAGGTAATGAAGGAGGGAATGGAATGATCCATTGAAAGGTAATAAAAAAACATGTTTGGTTGGCGAAGGGAATAGAATCACTCATTCTCACTTCCATTCCATTCCCTCTAATTCATTCCATGCACACCCCCTGATTTTTTTTCATTCCTTCAAGAAATGTAATGAATATTTTTTATTCAATATGTTTTTTTCTTAAAAACAAATTAAAGTAAAAGAGAAATTAAAAAAATAAAGAAAATAAAGAATAATTAATTAAAAATAAATAAAATTACAAAAAAAATAATATTAATAATATAAATAATAAAATAGTTAAATAAATAAATAAATAATTATAAATAATTAACTAAAAATAATTAAATAAATAAATTAATTACATAATTTTAAAAATAATAAAAAAAATAAAAAAGAATATATAAATAAAATAAAAGAATAAAATAAATGAATAAAATAATAAATAATTATAAAATTATAAAATAACTAAAACAAAAAAATAAAAATAATTTTAACAATATTAAAAAGTTAATAAATATAATAAATTATTATAATTTAAAAATTAAAAATATTAAAAGATAATAAAAAATAAAATAAGTAAGCGTTAAAAAATATAAATAATAATAATAAATAATTCACGTTTTATAAAATAATAAAATAAAATAAAAAAAGAATATATAAATAAAATAAAAGAATAAAATAAATGAATAAAATAATAAATAATTATAAAATTATAAAATAACTAAAACAAAAAAATAAAAATAATTTTAACAATATTAAAAAGTTAATAAATATAATAAATTATTATAATTTAAAAATTAAAAATATTAAAAGATAATAAAAAATAAAATAAGTAAGCGTTAAAAAATATAAATAATAATAATAAATAATTCACGTTTTATAAAATAATAAAATAAATAAATAATAATAAATAATTAAATAATAAAAAAATTAAAATAATAACATCTTTTTCATATACACATCACAAATGAAAATATCAGTAAAATTATATTTCCTCGCTTTTACTACCTTTCAAATAACACGATATAATGATTTATTTTATTATCATAGATTAACCAAACAAGACAATGGAATGAAATGATTCATTTCATTCCATCGTTCATTCCATTCTCTCGCCCATTCCATTCCCTCTTCTATTCCATTACCTCATACCAAACAGACCCTAAGTGTTGTCTCCATACCTGTCAAGCATAGGTAAAAATATAGTTCTTGAACAATCAGTTTTGTTTTCTGGAGTGACAATATTCTTATATGCAGGCTTGAATCTCTTTTCCATTTCTGCTTAAGCAGCTTCATCAAGACTCATCTTTTCCTTCCCATTTCCATGAGTGGAGGCCTCAATATAGGAAATAATATTTTCAGTTGGGGTTGAAGTGTAAGTAACAACTTTGTAGCTAACTCCAAAACTTTTCACATTTTTAGGCAGAGACCCAATTATTACCAAAGATAGTTAGACATCCATTCTCATCTCTGACTCCATCTTCATACTTAGGAGCAGTGATAGCTAGTGGTGGCGGTATTGACTGCAAAATGCGAATAAATACAACAGGTAAAGTAGGTGCAGTATACAACCAAGAGAAATTAATACCCTGTTGTAGTTTCCTAGTAGAAAGCATTACAAGTATTTCAGCTTCATCCCATATGCTGGCTTGGGTGAATTCATATCTGATTGGCTAAAAATTTGGATTTGCTGCATCTGATGAGAAATACATTACCGAGGTAAGTTCTTCTTCCGGAGTAACTATGACATCCGAGGTAACTTGTTCCTCAATAATAACTAAGGATTTTTTCGAGGTAATTTGATCACCCGGAGTAACATTCACTTCCGGGGTAAGTTGTTCACCCGGAGTAACATTCACTCCCGAAGTAACTTCACTCGGTTGGACTTCAACTTTAGCTTCCGGGGTAACATCAGTTTCACTTACCTCGGGTGGATTGATTCCTCTATAACTTTTAGCACAACCTCAATCTTTTGATCACCTATATTCATATCCACTTTATAGACTTCTTCAGTAACAGTAGGAGGATCCCGGATATTTTGAACATCTTCAACAACAACAGTTTTAACAACTAGTTCTCTCAGTACACTCTCAACCTCATCTTCTTCTTTCTTTTCTTCTTCTTCTTCAACCACCTCAGTCTCTACATCAAGATCAACACCTTCTTTTCTACGATAGCCCTAATTTTAGGAGTGATAAAATCCTCCTCTATGATTCTCTAAATCTCTCTAACTATCTGAGGAAGAGCACCACCAGCAATCATAGTGAACAAAAACGATTCTTTCAAGTTTTCTTGGTGAGGGGCTACAACCGAATATCTTTCATGGAAACCTTCTTCCATGCATCTTCAAGATTAAAAGACTCTACTCCTGCAGATCTGAATAGATCCATCCTGATGTCAAGAGGTACTCTTGTATTCCAGTCATAATAAGTGAAATCTTCTTCTCTATACCGCCCATTTTGGATGCATCATCTCTCTTCGCACCAAGTTCTTGTGGTTGACTAGGGGCATTGAAAGCTGACTCCTCATGTTGAGATACCTAGATGTTCACAGGAGTTGGTTGATTAGCAAACATTTTTGAAGTTCTTCTCCTTGTTCTTTCACAGTGTGAGAGAGTAGGGAAAATTGAGTTTGCAGACTTTGGTACATAATCGTAAATCATTAAGTGAAAGTTTTTTCTTGTAAGTACACAGAATGATCTTACTACTGCATGTTTGGATCAAACTAGTGAACATGAGAAGTTGTATTGAATCACACGAGATTACAATGTAAACTCTCTCTGGTTTCTCTCTAGAAAACACACACAGAAGGTGAAGAATGACTCAGAGATCTAAGCTATCATTCTATCACAACCTATTTATAGGCAACACATTCTGGCCAACGTACCATCCAACGTACCATTGGTACGGCGGACCAGCTTGGTGCGCTGCCCCTTAAGACTCACACACTAACACGTTCACTTAGATACAATACCCAAGACACTTCATAACATAGGACATGCTCTAACAAACTCCCCCTTAACGTGTAGTGTATCTATGCTAACTAAACTTCAGTCTTCAATCTTCAGCATCGTTGCATATGATCTTCAACTTGAAGTTTCTTGTCAACAATAGAGCTTGCATGGCTGGATCACTCTTGAATAATCTTTGAACTTCAAGATCCATTTGTGAAAGATACTTCAAACTCCCCCTTTCACCATGCTTGAGTCTTGACACATAACCTGCAATTTCAGAAGACATAAATGCGGTTTTCTTTTTCTTTTGAAAATTAATTTATTCTTGGCGCAAAACTTCTCTTCGAGAATCCAAGATGTATTTTAGAAATTTTGATTTCGTATCACATGTCGATCGGTCGAAAATAAATAAGAAACAATTTTTTTTTACTTTTCTAAGTTTATGATAAAACACACCTAATATCGTTTTTGGAATTTTCAGATATGAAACATAAATGTAATACAGAATCAGACACTATATTTGTCTTTTGGAAGAAAGATCACAACTTGGGATCATATTAAACCTAACATGCTGAACTACACTTCAATTTCAATTACTTCAGCACATAAGTCAAGTCCATTACTGGTATAATTTGTCCATCTTAAACTCAGGCACAATCATACTCATAACATCTGGATATGTTTTTGTATTGATTAGATTTTCTTTGACCAGTATACCCCACACTATCAGACATACTCAGATATGCTTTTTATATCACACTTTGTGATTTCACTTGTGATTTAACACATAGTGATTGTATTCATGATATTGTCAACTGTGTTCCATGCAAAAAGAAATAAGAATGTTAAATCGTCTACCCTAAAGTCGATCTTTCGATAAGCAGACAAGGCATCGGATTTAACAAAATAAGAAAATAAAACAAGTTAAAATTGTATAATTCAACAACGATCAGGTCAGTCTTGTGGACACACAGAGAAAAGCCGATGAATTATACAAAACACCAAAAAAAATAAAGCAGAACGTCAAAGAAACAACAATCAGGTCGATCTTTCGATACGCAAAGTGTCACACCCCCAAATAACCACTAACGGAGTTTATACCGTTAAGGGGTGCGGCTAGACCAGGATTCACAACCATTAGTTACAAATACTAAATGAATCAGAGTTAGTTCAAAAATCAGTTATAAAGTAAAGTCTCAAATACAACGCAGCGGAATAAAATATTGTCTTAGCACTAACCACGTGCTTTACATAAACATTGTTTTAAAATTCCCAAGTTTAGTTTAAACAGAGATAAATATCTTCTCGTGCCATGCCAACCTCCAGCGGATACTCCTTAGCGATCTGCAAAAGTTTAAACCACGCAAGTGTCAACCTAACGGTTGGTGAGTTCACAGTGGGCTTGTCACGCAGCGGCCCGGTCTAATAATCATAATCGTATGAACGTATCCTTATGTACATTTTGTTTGTGAAAAGCAATGCTTGTGTTAATCAGAATCACAGTAACGTGGTTTAGTAAAAGTATTGTCCGTAACCTACGTTATCGGGTATGTACTAGTTTTGTATAGTTAAAGTGCTCAACCGATATCGCGGGTAGCTAATCCGTTGTTCCATGCACTAAGGAAGTTTGCACCAAAGCTGACTATAATTTATCGTAGTGGCCGTGCCATCTAGTACTGCGGACCTACGTCATCGCGGATTTGCCTCCCCCGCGTCCTCTCGGGATCACGGTCAGATAGGCTGATATTGTACCTCCGTGCACTCCCCGTGCCACGGGGCGGAGTTTGTCAAACTCCAGTAGATCTACCCAACATCCCCTCGCTTTACAATTAATGGTACAATTTAGTTGAGGACTTTTAAGTTTTCAAGGCATCCTTAGAAATCATGTGATATCATGTGGTTTAGACTTTAACCTACGCTAGCCATATTAAAACGGTTTTTGTTTCAGAAAAAGTTTGTTAAGTTTCACAAGTGTTTCCCATAAAACACTTCAAGTTCATCCAATGGGTGCCGAGCACTCCGAGTTTTCACGTTCATCAGGGAGGTGCCTCGCACTCTCGAATTTGTCAGCATTGTTTTACTTTTAGTTGATCGGTGTGACCCAAACGGGTTCACGGTAACTGGGTTAGTGACACTCACCTTTGGTTGCACTGCTACACTTGCTAATATTCCAAGTATGCTTAATGAAGACCTATGAACACGTTTAGGTCTTAAGTATTAGTTTTGTGTCTAATCTTCACTTAACGTCACTATGGCCCATAACATAGCACGTTGGAACTATGACACGACATACAGACACACGACACCGATGGTTGATCATCAATAAGGGTTCACATATTACAGAAATCATAGCATGTATCATCATGGCATAATCATGTAAGTCATGGCATAACATTCAAGCAATTTGCACAAGTTTGGATTTTGGTCTCAGTTTCGCTAGCAGTTTCGCTAGTCAGTTTCGCTGTGTGCACGGGCAGCACTTTCGCTAGGCAACACCCGATGACACAGTTTCGCTAGGCTAGTTTCGCTCGAAACTGTTGGCACAGTTTCGCTAGCCTAGTTTCGCCCGAAACTGGTTTGAACTTTCGTTCAGGGAATTTCGCTCGGTAGATTCGCTCGAGCTGGTCTGGTTGGTTTACCCAGCGACACTGCAGTTTCGCTGCATAGTGTCGCTGGAAGGAGATATACATAGTTTCGCTGGACAGTTTCGCCCAGAGAACACCACAGTTTCGCTGGTCGCGAAAAACATACGGATCAGCCTAAAAATCAACCTAACAGCTTCCATCTTTACATGCAATTCATTGTTTAGCATACATAGGCATTTACCAACATAAATCAGTAAGCTTTAACACCTTAAACATGCATTTTGTCATCAAATCACCCAAAACACATATAAAACCCTAAAATGGCTAAAATAGCATAAATCTCTATCATGGCTGGATTTCATACGCAAAGTTGTGAACTTTATAACAGATCTAGCATCCCTAAGCAACATACTAGCAGATCAAGCAGTTTCATGAAGGTTTAAGCATGCTTTTTAAGAAAACTCAAAGAAAAGGCATAAAAGAAAGGTTTTGGGACTCACGATTCGATCAAGGAATCGAATGGATGTTGTCTTGAGGCTGAGATCTTGATGTTTGGTTGTGTTTCTCGACTGACCAGATTTCCAGAGGTGTGTGTGTGTTTTGGAGAGAATGGTGCAACAAAATGAGGCAACTAGGGCTTTATGTTATTATATATCAGGGCCTAGTTTCGCTGGCAGTTTCGCTGGCCAAGCGAAACTGGCTCTGGTCACAAGTGAGCCAACAAGCTGCCGGGCGACATTATAGTTTCGCCCGGTAGTTTCGCTGGTTACCCAAAAGTGGTCAGTTTTCACATAATCAAGGATTTACAATTCGTCATGCTATTCATAATATTAAA
The DNA here is from genome assembly GCA_039602395.1 of Deinandra increscens subsp. villosa. NCBI lineage: Eukaryota > Viridiplantae > Streptophyta > Magnoliopsida > Asterales > Asteraceae > Deinandra > Deinandra increscens. The sequence goes on along the minus strand of JBCNJP010000007.1, from coordinate 60,123,861 downwards.
TCATGCATTTTGAATCATATTGCACGTAATGACAACCATAATGAATACATAGCACATATGGGCGGGTTCGGTGATCAACCAAAGGACGTGGACGTATTCGACCTAGTTAAGTATTAGTTACTAAGTTAAGACTTATAACGTAACTAACGGAAATGTCTAACGGAAGTAAACCTTGAAATTCTCGGATGTCACATCATCCCCTTGAAATTGGAATTTTCGTCCCGAAAATTATTCTTGTGTCGTAGCGTTCGCAGCATCAGCTGTCGTTGTTGCTGGGGAAAGAAAGCAAAAGTTTTAGGGTCGTCACATCCTCCTCCTGTTACAGGAATTTTGGTCCCCAAAATTAAATCATACCTTGAGTTTCCGTGGACGTTTGCTCGAACAAGTGAGGATACTTTTTCTTCATCTGATCCTCTCGTTCCCAAGTATATTCAGGTCCACGCTTTGAGTTCCATCGCACCTTGACGATCGGAATCTTGCTACGTTTGAGGGTTTTCTCTTCGCGTCCCATGATTTCTACTGGTTGCTCGATAAATCTCAGATGTTCGTCAATTTCCAATTCCTCCAAAGGAATTATTTCGATGTCTTCAGCCAGACATTTCTTTAGGTTCGAAACGTGAAACACGTTGTGAACTCCATCGAGTTCAGCAGGGAGTTGTAGTCGGTAGGCCACCGGGCCTACTTCCCCAATGATTTCAAATGGTCCGATATAGCGAGGATTTAACTTCCCACGCTTTCCGAAGCGTATCACGCCTTTCCAGGGAGATACCTTCAATAGCACCTTGTCGCCTACCTCGAACTTCAAAGGTTTACGGCGTTTGTCAGCATAGCTCTTTTGTCTGTCGCGTGCTGCGGCTATCCTTTTTCTGATTTGTATAATCCGTTCAGTCGTATCGTGAATGAGTTCTGGTCCGGTGAGCCCCTTCTCACCCGTTTCAGCCCAACACACGGGCGATCTACATTTTCTTCCGTAAAGAGCTTCAAATGGTGCTGCACCAATACTTGAGTGATAACTGTTGTTGTAGGAGAACTCCACCAACGGAAGGTGAGCTTCCCAGTCTTTACCAAAATCGAGAACGCAAGCACGGAGCATGTCTTCTAGAGTCTGAATAGTTCTTTCCGTTTGACCATCGGTCTGCGGGTGGTAAGCTGTACTCATATCCAGTCTAGTTCCCAACGCTTCCTGCATAGATTGCCATAATCGGGAAGTAAATCGAGGGTCTCGATCAGAGATAATAGTCTTAGGCACTCCATGCCGTGCCACAATTCGGTCAATGTACAGCTTAGTTAACTTATCCATGTTGTCAGTTTCCTTCATCGGAATAAAATGTGCAGTTTTGGTTAATCGATCAATGATAACCCAAATCGCATCCGGTCGATTTGATCGATGAGGTAATCCCATTACAAAATCCATCGAGATATCCTCCCATTTCCATTCTGGGATCTTTGGTTGTTGCAACAATCCAGAGGGCTTTTGGTACTCAATCTTTACCCTTGAGCATGTTAAGCACTTTGCCACATATCGCGCAATGTCGGCTTTCATGTTCGGCCACCAATACAAACCCTTCAAATCTTGGTACATTTTATCTGATCCAGGGTGCACCGAATATCTTGATTTGTGAGCCTCGTCCATTACGAGCTCACGAAGATTTCCAAGTAAGGGAACCCAAATTCTATCATTATAATACCTGAGTCCGTCGGACTTAACTTCAGAATTTCCATCCACCCCTCGCAGTGCTTCGGCTGCGAAATTTTCTTCCTTTAAAGCTTCTTGTTGGGCATCGCGGATCCGATCCGGCAATCCCGTGTGGATGGTAAGTTGCAGCGCTCGTACCCGTCGAGGCTTTTCATACTCCTTCCGACTTAATGCATCAGCCACAACATTGGCTTTTCCCGGGTGATATTTGATTGCTAAGTCATAGTCATTCAGTAGCTCGACCCACCGTCGTTGTCGCATGTTGAGATCTTTCTGATCAAAGATGTGCTGTAAGCTTTTGTGGTCAGTAAATATCGTGCACTTTGTTCCGTAGAGGTAATGTCTCCAAATCTTGAGTGCATGAACAACGGCTCCCATCTCTAAATCATGCGTTGTATAATTCTTCTCAGTGTCCTTCAGTTGCCTGGACCCATAGGCAATCACCTTGTCTCGTTGCATCAACACGCAACCGAGTCCTTGGATAGATGCATCGCAATAAACCACAAAGTCGTCAATCCCATCGGGTAACGCGAGAATTGGAGCTGAGCATAGCATATCTTTAAGAGTTTGAAACGCGCGTTCTTCTTTTTCACCCCATCTGTATTGCACTCCTTTGTGCGTTAAGGCCGTTAAGGGTTGAGCCAACTGCGAGAAACCCTTGATAAACCTTCGGTAGTATCCGGCAAGTCCCAAAAATTGTCGGATTTCGGTCGGCGCTCTAGGGGTAGACCAATTCTTGATAGCCTCTACCTTAGCTGGGTCGACGTGAATTCCTTCTTGGTTAACGATGTGTCCAAGAAACTGGACTTCGCGAATCCAAAAATCGCACTTCGAAAACTTAGCATAAAGCTGTTCCTTACGGAGTAATTCCAAAATTAGTCGCAGATGCTCCTCGTGTTCTTCCTTTGTTTTGGAGTAGATCAAAATATCATCAATGAAAACTATCACAAACTTATCGAGGTACGGCTTGCACACTCGATTCATTAGATCCATAAACACAGCAGGTGCATTGGTTAGCCCAAAAGGCATAACCAGGAACTCGTAGTGACCATAACGAGTTCTGAAAGCAGTCGTGGGGACATCTTCATCACGAACACGAAGTTGGTGATATCCAGACCGTAGATCTATCTTTGAAAAGTAGCTCGAACCTTGCAGCTGATCGAAGAGATCGTCGATTCGAGGAAGTGGATACCTATTCTTGATCGTAACCTTGTTAAGCTCTCTATAGTCGATACACATTCGGAACGTTCCATCCTTCTTCTTGACAAACAATACCGGAGCTCCCCACGGAGACGAACTTGGACGAATAAATCCTTTGTCGAGTAGCTCTTGAAGTTGTGAGGAGAGTTCGTTGAGTTCGCTTACTGCCAAACGGTAGGGTGCGCGTGCAATCGGAGACGCTCCAGGAACTAAGTCGATTCCAAACTCCACTTGTCGAAATGGAGGCAAACCAGGCAGATCTTCAGGAAATACATCTTGGAAGTCGCGGACGATCGGGTAATCGTCGATTCTGCGCTCGGGAAGTGTCGAATCAGTGACGTTTGCAAGAATCGCGAAGTGACCTTTACGAAGGCACTTTTGAGCTTTGAGAAACGAAATAATACCAGTCACTGCTCCACCTTTTTCACCTTGAACCGTTAACATTTCACCTCCTTCGAGTGGGATACGAACCACTTTTTCTTTACATAAGATTTCAGCTCGATTCTCAGATAACCAATCCATTCCTACTATAACGTCAAAACTACCAATCGGGAAAGGCATAAGGTCAATTCCTAGGGTATGGCCAGCTAGTTCTAACTTACAGTCCTTAACTATCTGAGTCGTATCATGAAGTTTACCATTTGCTAGCTCTACCACATATTTAGCGTCTAAGGCAATAGGTTTAGCATTAATCAATTTAGCAAATTTTGTAGAAATAAAGCTTCTTTCAGCGCCAGAATCAAACAATACAGTAGCAAAGAAACCGTTCAAAATAAATTTACCATTAATCACGTTGGCATCATTGCGAGCTTCACCTTGACCCATGACAAAAGCTCTTCCTCTGCCATTTCCACCATTCCCGTTATTACCATTACCTCCACCATTACCATTCCCACCGTTGTTTCCTTGGTTACCGTTCCCTTGCCTCCTCAGCTGCGGGCAGTCTCTTTTAATGTGACCTTGAGCACCACACTCAAAACAGCCACGGGCTCCCCCATTGTTGTTGTTCTGGTTGTTTCCTTGCCCGTTGCGGTTGTTCCCATAGTTGTTGCCTTGATTGTTGTTGTTCCTCCTGGGGCGGTTTTGTTGCTCGGGCAAAGTTGCCCAACAGTCTTTTGCTTCGTGGCCCCCCTTGCCACACCTTTCGCAGCTCAAATTCTTTCTACAAGCACCAGCATGATGCTTCCCACACTTGTTACACATAGGCAGGTTACCTTTGTAGTTGCCTTGCCCATTGCCACCCTGGCGGTAGTTACCACTGTTGTTCCCGGACCTCTTGCTTTGACCTTGGGAGTTGTAAGACCTCCCAGTGCTGTTTCCAACACTCTGGTTGTTCATGGAGTTTTCAGGAGCTTCATCATCAGCTTTTCTTTTGCCACTTAAGGCAGTCTGCTCAGTGGTCTTTGCAGGAAGTGTACCCTTCTCAACCTCCTGATCAGTAAGTTTGTGAGCCAAACGGATGGCTTGCTGCACGGTCGCGGGGTTGCTGGCGGTCACCAAACTCTTGATTTGAGGCGCGAGGCCTTCCAGATAACGCTCAATGCGTTTGAATTCAGCATCGACCATTGCGGGGCACAAGACCTCGTACTCATGATATCGTGCAGTGTACTGTTCGACTTCAGACCCAACCATCTTCAGATTCAAGAATTCGCCTTCTAGCTTCTTCACTTGGTCACGAGGGCAGTACTCATCCATAATCAGATCCTTAAATGCTGCCCACTGCATGTTATTAGCCGCGTCTAGCCCAATCATCTGAATTTCAGCGTTCCACCAGGAGAGTGCAGCTCCTTCAAAGGTACCAGTAGCAAACTTCACCTTGCTTTCAGCTGGGCAATTACACATGGAGAAAACCTTTTCAGATTTCTCAATCCATCTGAGGAGTCCTACAGCCCCTTCTTCGCCGGAAAATGTCATCGGCTTGCAGTCCATGAAGGACTTGAACGTGCAGTGGTGGTGGTTTCCTGATGCATAAATAGTTCGGGTTTTAAAATTAAACAGGTCAAAATATAATCGCTTTGTGCCTTAACCGGCATAATAGTTACCCTGTGCGGCATATGCAGCTTGGACGGCTGCCACCGCGGCTTGCACGTGTTCAGTAATCATTGCTTGCAGCTGTGCAGGCGTCATGTTTATATTGCCTCTTCCGTTTCCTCTTCCAGACATCTTGCTGAACAGTTAAAGCAGCCAGTGTTCAGTCACATTTCTACTTTATACATATCCCATAATATGCATAATAACATTTTCCCGTTATCCCACTATTAGTCCAGAAAATTTTGTGCATAATGGAGGCGTCGTCGGAGAACGTCGTAAGTCGTAGGTAGCTATCGTCGAAAGTCGGCTTTCCCATAAAAGTCACCGTCGGCGTAGTCATCGCAGTGGAAATCAGGACGTAACGCGTAGCATCGTTTCGTTGTCGCTTTCCCCCAGCATAGTGCGCGCATCAGCGTTCGCGTTTCGTATTCGTGTGTGAAAATTTTCCTAAGGTTTTCCGTTAGACTTCCTAGACACGGTCTATATATATATTTATATATATATATATATATATATATATATATATATACATACGTACTAAGCTTTTACTTACACAGCAGAGCGAGTATCCCAGGTTGGCACGTAAAAATTTTGGTTTTGGGAATTTGTTTGTTCGTTTGTAACTAAGGTTTCAAGTTGCAGTTTCCAAATCGTTTTCAAAATTGATTCCAGTTCTCTGCAACCTATGGCTCTGATACCAATCTGTCACACCCCCAAATAACCACTAACGGAGTTTATACCGTTAAGGGGTGCGGCTAGACCAGGATTCACAACCATTAGTTACAAATACTAAATGAATCAGAGTTAGTTCAAAAATCAGTTATAAAGTAAAGTCTCAAATACAACGCAGCGGAATAAAATATTGTCTTAGCACTAACCACGTGCTTTACATAAACATTGTTTTAAAATTCCCAAGTTTAGTTTAAACAGAGATAAATATCTTCTCGTGCCATGCCAACCTCCAGCGGATACTCCTTAGCGATCTGCAAAAGTTTAAACCACGCAAGTGTCAACCTAACGGTTGGTGAGTTCACAGTGGGCTTGTCACGCAGCGGCCCGGTCTAATAATCATAATCGTATGAACGTATCCTTATGTACATTTTGTTTGTGAAAAGCAATGCTTGTGTTAATCAGAATCACAGTATCGTGGTTTAGTAAAAGTATTGTCCGTAACCTACGTTATCGGGTATGTACTAGTTTTGTATAGTTAAAGTGCTCAACCGATATCGCGGGTAGCTAATCCGTTGTTCCATGCACTAAAGAAGTTTGCACCAAAGTTGACTATAATTTATCGTAGTGGCCGTGCCATCTAGTACTGCGGACCTACGTCATCGCGGATTTGCCTCCCCCGCGTCCTCTCGGGATCACGGTCAGATAGGCTGATATTGTACCTCCGTGCACTCCCCGTGCCACGGGGCGGAGTTTGTCAAACTCCAGTAGATCTACCCAACATCCCCTCGCTTTACAATTAATGGTACAATTTAGTTGAGGACTTTTAAGTTTTCAAGGCATCCTTAGAAATCATGTGATATCATGTGGTTTAGACTTTAACCTACGCTAGCCATATTAAAACGGTTTTTGTTTCAGAAAAAGTTTGTTAAGTTTCACAAGTGTTTCCCATAAAACACTTCAAGTTCATCCAATGGGTGCCGAGCACTCCGAGTTTTCACGTTCATCAGGGAGGTGCCTCGCACTCTCGAGTTTGTCAGCATTGTTTTACTTTTAGTTGATCGGTGTGACCCAAACGGGTTCACGGTAACTGGGTTAGTGACACTCACCTTTGGTTGCACTGCTACACTTGCTAATATTCCAAGTATGCTTAATGAAGACCTATGAACACGTTTAGGTCTTAAGTATTAGTTTTGTGTCTAATCTTCACTTAACGTCACTATGGCCCATAACATAGCACGTTGGAACTATGACTCGACATACAGACACACGACACCGATGGTTGATCATCAATAAGGGTTCACATATTACAGAAATCATAGCATGTATCAGCATGGCATAATCATGTAAGTCATGGCATAACATTCAAGCAATTTGCACAAGTTTGGATTTTGGTCTCAGTTTCGCTAGCAGTTTCGCTAGTCAGTTTCGCTGTGTGCACGGGCAGCACTTTCGCTAGGCAACACCCGATGACACAGTTTCGCTAGGCTAGTTTCGCTCGAAACTGTTGGCACAGTTTCGCTAGCCTAGTTTCGCCCGAAACTGGTTTGAACTTTCGTTCAGGGAATTTCGCTCGGTAGATTCGCTCGAGCTGGTCTGGTTGGTTTACCCAGCGACACTGCAGTTTCGCTGCATAGTGTCGCTGGAAGGAGATATACATAGTTTCGCTGGACAGTTTCGCCCAGAGAACACCATAGTTTCGCTGGTCGCGAAAAACATACGGATCAGCCTAAAAATCAACCTAACAGCTTCCATCTTTACATGCAATTCATTGTTTAGCATACATAGGCATTTACCAACATAAATCAGTAAGCTTTAACACCTTAAACATGCATTTTGTCATCAAATCACCCAAAACACATATAAAACCCTAAAATGGCTAAAATAGCATAAATCTCTATCATGGCTGGATTTCATACGCAAAGTTGTGAACTTTATAACAGATCTAGCATCCCTAAGCAACATACTAGCAGATCAAGCAGTTTCATGAAGGTTTAAGCATGCTTTTTAAGAAAACTCAAAGAAAAGGCATAAAAGAAAGGTTTTGGGACTCACGATTCGATCAAGGAATCGAATGGATGTTGTCTTGAGGCTGAGATCTTGATGTTTGGTTGTGTTTCTCGACTGACCAGATTTCCAGAGGTGTGTGTGTGTTTTGGAGAGAATGGTGCAACAAAATGAGGCAACTAGGGCTTTATGTTATTATATATCAGGGCCTAGTTTCGCTGGCAGTTTCGCTGGCCAAGCGAAACTGGCTCTGGTCACAAGTGAGCCAACAAGCTGCCGGGCGACATTATAGTTTCGCCCGGTAGTTTCGCTGGTTACCCAAAAGTGGTCAGTTTTCACATAATCAAGGATTTACAATTCGTCATGCTATTCATAATATTAAATCATGCATTTTGAATCATATTGCACGTAATGACAACCATAATGAATACATAGCACATATGGGCGGGTTCGGTGATCAACCAAAGGACGTGGACGTATTCGACCTAGTTAAGTATTAGTTACTAAGTTAACACTTATAACGTAACTAACGGAAATGTCTAACGGAAGTAAACCTTGAAATTCTCGGATGTCACACAAAGAAAGTCTGATTGTTTGACAAAATAGAAAAAATCAAACAAATTTAAATCTTTGCAAAATGAACACATGTTTACACAGTGACTTCTCATCTTTCTTTTTCACATTTCTTTTTCTTGATATCATGAGATATGCTTCAAGATGTTGTTCACTTGGTCAAACATTAGTATCTAATGTATATATCACATCTGAATACATTTTTTGATTTAATGTCGAGCCTACCAAGCACATCAAACAATGATCTTATGACTTTTTCATCTAATTTATCCATAAGTCAGACACGTAAGCCAATGTACCATTATTTCCGAATTATGTCGGATACAATTTCTCATTTTTCATTAAATGTTTTTGTATTTTTCTGTTTTTCTCCACCTTTAAATGAAAACTCTATTTTTGGATTTTTCATTTTAACAAAATACAAAGACACTATTTTTGGTATTTTCAATTTTCTCCCCCTAAACTACATACGAAATGCATTAAAGAAAGAAAATTTACCTTCCGACATGAATACCTTTCCGATTTAGCTTTCAGAAAAATTTTAATTTTGAAGTTTGAGATCATATCTAATTTAACTTAAATCAGCAGAATACTCCTCCATCAGCAACTTTTTAATCACCGATAGGTCTTATAGAAGTACCTGCACACTGGTCAAACACATCAGTTTATAAATAACCCGAAGCGAATCGCTTCTGGTCGACCAGTGTCTTGATTACCCTTCGAAACCACTTTAGGTTTCCAGTTTTGTTGTTTTGGTAAATTAGCATTTGACCAGTCACAGTGGATTGTGACGAACAACCTACGTAAGGAACATTTTAAAACTTAGGAAGAAATCTCCCTTGATTTTTGAAAAATGTAGGTTGTGGATATTGATCAAATACTCTACCATATTCGTCAATGATTCTTAATTTGGCAGGTTTACCAACATATGGAACTTTTCCTCTCCTTGATGTAGAAGAAGCAGAAACCGGACAATCTTGTGCCATATGCCCTTTCTGGCAGCAATTATAACACAAGCGATTATTTACATGCCGCCTTTTGGGAATCTGCAAAGCTTCACAAAAATTAGTATCTCCAAAATGATCATAAAATGAATCAAAAAGCTGATATCGATGATCATGAACCCATTTTGATATCGGGCTCTTTGGAGTAGAATTTGATCCTCCTGAAGAAAATTTAGCAGTTTGTTCCTTCTTGGGCTTTGGAGCAACATCATATTTAATAAAAACCTCAGCTATTTTCTAAGAATCCACACAGTGAAGTGGAAACTCCTTATGAGAGAATATTTGTTCCGAACCTTTGAGTTTGTAAAACCTCTTCGATTGAACCTTTTTAGCTTTCAAGACATCTTTCTGAACCTTCTTCAAATGAACTTTCTTCAAGTTATGTGGTTGTGGAACCTTAGAAGCATCAACATGAACCTGTTTCTGTTGGAACCCCAAACCTTTATGTTTTCCAGAAACCTTTTCTCCCGAACCAGATGGTTTATGCCCGTGCTTTGCAAGACGAGAGAACTCTGCTTTGATCTTGTTGATATCTTTTGTAGCATCAACAATTGTTTCATCTATGTCAGTTGTTGAACTTGCAGATTTCTCTTTTCCATCAGATGAAACACCAGACCCATCCTTTTGAATTTTAGAAGTTTCAGCAATCTTTTCTTTCTTCTCATTCGTTTCGTCGGCAATTTTGGAAACAAAAAACTTAGAATAATCACCAGTCTCGACCTTTTCATTCAAATCATTAACTCCTTCTTTGAGACTACCCGGTGGTGACACTGTTTTGTTGAACATTTTCTCAAAATTCTCATCCTTAGCTAAGAAGCTTGTAAAAGATTGGGAATTCGTAACGTTGTTCAAAAGACATTTTGAATCAACGACTTCAATCTTTAGATTAGAAATCCGTTGATGAGCTTTAGACAATTCTTTTTCCGGTAGCTATCAAACTTTTAGCCACTTTGTGACTTTCATATTTCTCCAACCTCATATTATCAAGCTCAGCAAACAATTTCTTCTTTAACTTGTCTTCATTTCTATTTTGAATATCCAAATTTGCATTTTTCACTTTGTTCACACTTACTAACTCCCTTTTCTCATCAAGTAACTTTTCCATATCAATCTGATAGTGTTGATGCATGAACCTTGTGTAGCCGTTACTGTTCGAATTGTCAAACAGCCTGATTTGTCGGAGACATGAACTGAGGTCCGAAACCCAGCCGTACTCAAGGTTCGGAGTTGGCCGAACCTTGGTGGCCGAACTCCAAGTTCGGCAAGTTCGGAGGGAGTTCGGACAGGGTTCGGAGGTGCCCAGTTCGGACAAAATTAAGAAATATAAATAGTTTCGTCTTTGTATTTCTTTGTAAGTTTTCTGTCCAGTGTTTTTCCAGATGAATGTGTTGAGAGGGGAGGTTCTGTCCAACCTCCCCCGGAGCTTAATCATTGTATACTCCTTCGGTTTATGTAATCATTCAACACAAAATATGACAAAACATCCGTCTCGATATTATCTACCATAGACTCAGTCTAAGATGCTTCTTGAAATGGGTGAGCAGATTAATTTCTTGATGTAGAAGTTTAAATCTCAGGGGGAGATTGGAGATGGCTCGGGTTGTTCTGAAGATCCGAGGCGATTTATGAACGATGATCCTGATCAAGATGATTCTCAGGGGAACGTTCGTGGAGGACCAGGCCCTTCTGGAACCGCGGGTTCGGGTGCTGGGACATCTACTTCCCAGCGGGAGAAAGACTCACGAGAAGCTGTGCCGATCACCTCAATTCCATCTAATCAAGCTGCAACGAGTATGTGTGATTTTGCAAAAATGTTGCAGACGTTCGAAGAAGGTGAGTTTGTTGGTGATTTGACGGATGAAGAGTTGCAAAGAGTGTTTGATCCAAATGACGAAGAGATGAGAAAAGCATCTGAGAAAGTTCCAGAGAAATATGAAGATCCTGAACCAGAGTCTGATGAAGACGAAGAGGGTATTTTTGAAGAGGAGATTGAGATTGAGATTGATGAGTTCGAGGTATTTCAGAAGGAAAAAGATGATGAGGTTGAGGAAAGATTGAGAAAGGAAGAATCAGAAAAACCTGAAGACCCAATGGTTAAGGAAGCTAAAGTTCAGAAACAGCGTCAGACATTTGACGAGTTCATGAAAGCTTTTCATGCTAACTATGTTCCGCCTTCGAAGCCAGTCAAACAAAGAGCGTTCTTCAAATTCAAGGGTCAAGCTTCAGGTGAAATAATTAGTTGGATGTATGCTTCGAGCTTGAAGTGCTACGAGATTAAACGTGAATATGGAATCTAGTACTTCAAGCGTGCCAAATATTTTAGCAGTTTACCGGTCTAGGATATTCATGAGCTGACCAGAAAGCTATTTTTGCAGTTATAGTGGTGATGCGTTGGGTATGCACTTTAAGAAGCCAAAACGACGTCGATCCCGAACAAGAGTCCACGAAAGAACTGGCAAGAAACTGATAATCTTGGTGTTTCCGAAGAAACCAGATGTAATGAAGAAGGTTCCTTTGATGAAAATGAAGCTTGATTTCATCAAGGATCTGCGGTGGTGGTACTACAACGAAAGAATGGGTGAAGCAGTTATTGTGTTGAAGGAAAACAACCAAATTGTGAAGAATTACGATCCTATGTGGCTAATCAACTTGTCGAAGGCTGATATAGACGAGGTTTATCACAATCCGATCTTGTATCATCCTGATTACATGGAGCAAGCACTGAAGTTCCAGAGGGTGATACGGGTTTGTTTTGCATTCGATATCTATGCTGGAAATAACCATGATTTGGTCAGGAAGGATGATGGGGTTGCTGCAGATGTTCAAGGCTGAGAAGAACGGTCCAGCTGTTACCAAGGGGGAGTTTGTTGGTGCAAAATATGTGTGACGTGTGTGTATTCTAGTTAGTGTCGTTAGTTGAGATATTTAGAATAGTTAAATCAAGTTAGAGGGTAGTTTGTGTCAATCTATTAAAGTGGAGGGACTAGAGTGTGATTTAGTAATACTCATATAAATGAGATACGTATAAGTGGAAGTTCAAGATTTGAAGACATTCAAATGAGGTCCGAACTTAAAGTTCGGACATATGCCGATCTACCGCCGAACCTCAAGTTCGACACTCACTGGATCTCATATTTATTTGTGTGCTTGGGGTTCGGACAAGGAGACTTGGGAGATAACCGTTTTTCTTTGAGTTTTCAATTCTAGAGGAGAAGTTTTCGATCTTCAATCTCAGAGAGAATTGATGTTAGGATCATGATTAGATGCTGTAAACGAGTCTATTGGTATAATCATTGATCCAATTCGAGCTATAAACGAGTGATTATTTATGTTTTTGTATTCTTTGTTTCGGTGATCTTTCGATCTCAATTTCGGTGTACAAATTCACTAGATCGGGATGAATCGTGTTTTCAATTGGTATCAGAGCTGTTGGCTCTTTCTAGGGTCTAATTTCATCATGTTTCTTAATTTTGAGACGTTAAACCTTTAGTTAGGGGTGATTGGAAGTGTTTCTGTTTGATTTTTAATCAATCGAGTCTTCCTGAGTCATGTTTTTACCTAACAAAAACATCTGGATGTCGAAATTCGATCAAATTCAGAATCTAGTGCAATTTCAAAATTCCAGTGAAGTTCGGATAGAGTTTGGCCGAAGAACAGATCTGAAAAATAACCGCTCCGAACTCTAGGTTCGGACAGAGTTCGGACATGTTCGGACGTCCGAAGGTCAGGTTCGGAGGAGGTTCCGAAGGCCAGGTTCGGAGGAGGTTCCAAAGGTCAAGTTCGGCCATGTTCGGCTCTGCCCCTTGGACCCCGCCAGGGGCTGCCGCCCCTTGTTCCCCGCTTCTCAGGGGCGCTGCCCCCGAACCCCTGTTAGGTGGGAATTTCAATGAAGCAGATTAGCTATCGAGTTTACCCTTGATTCGGTAGTTGTGGGGTGCTATGTTTGAAGAAAATCCAGATCACGATATTTGTTACGAGTTAGTGATCGAATTTCAAGAAATGAGTTTGTGGGTAGTCATTGTTCTTGATGATGGACAGAGATTCAAGAATACGTGTTTCTGATGATGGACAGAGATTCGGAGACATGGTTATGATTACTTGGGAACGTTTGTCGGAGATTATCTTTCTACACAAACTGAAGATTAAATGAGATTAAAGATTCTGTTATGGGCCACTTGAGTTTATCATTCCACTACAAGAATGCGGGATTGGAATCATACGAAATTAAAGATTTGAATATGTCACTTGTTTAGGGGGAAATTGGGGACCCTAAAACTTTCAAAGTTTCATAATTGAAAAAGTGAATATTCAAAAGCAATCAGTTCAAGGTTGATGGTGAGATTTTTGATCTTCGTGAAAAGGTAGTGTATTCCGATGTTTGTGCAAACCAATATGTCAAAGTTTTCGATTACGGTTTGGAACTCTTTGTCATTTGCCCGATACTTTCTTGAGTTGTGAAGACTTGGTCAGATTCCAGTCTGCAACGAGATATACGTTTACCGGAATAATATATTGGAATGGATTTCATGCTAAGGGGGAATTTCCGTGATTAAAGATGCCGATTGTGTCTATTTTCATAAAGATCAGAATGTATTATAATTTGGTGAAGATTAAAGATTGTTGTCAATATGCAGTGAAGTTCATGCTTCTTTACAAATTCCGGATACGACTGATGAAGTGAATCATTATCATATATGCCGGGTCCAGAGTTGGATGGTTGTGCTTGAAGCTAGGGGGAACTTTATTGGTTGTGGAGATTGTACAAGATGCGAACTGTTTCCTGCATGCCTGAAGTTCAGTCCAAGGGGAGTTTGCTGAAAATCAAGATTCAAGATGTAGCAGACTGACTAATGATGATTGCTAGAAGATCAATGTCTGGATTCGACAGTAACGTCCAAGGGGGAATTTGTTGATGCATGAACCTTGTGTGGCCGTTACTGTTCGAATTGTCAAACAGACTAATTTTTCGGAGACATGAACTGAGGTCCGAAACCCAGCCGAACTCAAGGTTCGGAGTTGGCCGAACCTTGGTGGCCGTACTCGAAGTTCGGAGGGAGTTCGGACAGGGTTCGGAGGTGCCCAGTTCGGACAGAATTAAGAAATATAAATAGTTTCGTCTTTGTATTTCTTTGTAAGTTTTCTGTCCAGTGTTTTTCCAGATCAATGTGTTGAGAGGGGAGGTTCTGTTCAACCTCCCCTGGAGCTTAATCGTTGTATTCTCCTTCGGTCTATGTAATCATTCAACACGAAATATGACAAAAATTCCGTCTCGATATTATCTACCATAGAATCGATCCGTATATGCTTTTTCAGATAGGATTGAATCTTAGCAGCTTGTTCATCAGAAAGTTTAGTAAGAGTATCAAGTCTGGACTTAGATTTGTTAAAAAGATTTTGAAATTTTTTTGCGGTATCCGCAGCTTTATCCTTCCATTTCTTTACCTCTCTAAGCAATTCAGAATCTTCTTCAGATAAATAAATTTATGTTCAAACTCCTTTTCAAGACCTTGAAATTTCAACTCTTTTTCAACTAACTCTGCCTGAAAATCTGAAAACTTCTCCTGTTGAGATACTAACTCATTTTCAACCAAATCTTCAATCTTCCTCTCATAATCTGCAACCAAAACCTCATTTTCTTTTACCAAAACCTGAATCCTTTTATCTTTTTGTGAACAAAATTCACAAACCGATTGATTACCACTAGTTTCAAATTTAGACTCAAATACTTCTCCATCATTCTGTTCAATTTGAACAACAAACACAGATTCATCAGGATAATCTACAGCCCAATCATAACCTTCTTATCTGCTTGTGTCATTTTTGCAGAAGTAATAGCAGTTAAAGCAATTTGAGAAGAATCAGAATTTCTTCCCCAATAATAGTTTATATCAGCTTGAGAAACTAAAGTTTTTGGAGACTTTGATGAAGATGCATTTGATTTTGAACATTCGCGAGCAAAGTGTCCAAAGTTAAAACATTTAAAACATTTCACCTTCGATTTATCTATCCAACTTTACCATCCGGATTTAAACTTTTGAATCCAGTTTTCTTCCTGAACCTTTTTGCTCTTTGGGCTAACATGGGAAGTTGCTAATTAATATCCATTTGCTCAAGATTATCTGGATCTATCTGATCAAAGTCTTCTTCAATCAGATTAGATGTTGGCAAACCACCATTCAGTAACCCATAATATGAAGATAATAAAGCTGAAATCAATGCTAAATGTTCATCAGGTGTTTTTCCAGAAAATGAAGTTTGACTTGACTGATTTGGAATAGTGAAGTTACATCCTCTTGATGAATTTTTATAATTTCCTGAACTATGACTAGCAACAAATGTTGTTGGAGTTGGATTCGATGAATCAAAGCCAGATGATTTGGACTTTGCATTGATACTAGCATAATTGTGACCATGATATAATTCAGGGTTTTGTAATTGAGCAGTAGACTTATTTGAAGTCATCATTTCCATTTCTCTAGTATGAAGCTTTCCAGTTAGATCATGAAATCATAATTCTGGATACTCTTTGTCATGAGTTAGTAACAACACATAATTCTCCCACTTTGATGGTAAGGCTTCCATAATCTCTCTTTCAATTCCTCATCGGTCTTCTCAATATTCACCACCTTCATTTCACTGATCAGATGAGACAATCTAGATACAAGAGCAGAAATGTCTTCTTTATCATAATGTTGAAAAATTTCAAATTCTTTAATCAACAATTTTCTTTGACTCTTCTTGTATTGATCATTTCCATCACATCTCGCAGATAATGCATCCCATAATTGCTTTGATTTCTTGCAAGTACTAAACTGATGTAGTAACTCAGTCGGTAAAGTCATTGTAAGATATCCAAAAGCTTTTTGTTCAAGCTCATAGAGTTTTCTCTCAGCATTGTCAAACGTATGAACTTCTTTGAAATCTCCCACATCAGTTGGATGTGCGTAAAGCTTTTTTAATTGGAATTCACAAATCTATATCATTCGTGCTGATATATGTAGAAAACCGTTGCTTCCAATTTTGATAATCTTCCAACTTCAACAATTTGGGAACTTTCTGGCTCGTTCCAATTTCGTTATCAAAGTTTAGCATGGTTTGCACTGCGTTTTTCATAGCGGCTTGAAAATCCGACATCTTTTCCGAAATATGATGCTC
This sequence comes from Deinandra increscens subsp. villosa, assembly GCA_039602395.1. Taxonomy (NCBI): domain Eukaryota; kingdom Viridiplantae; phylum Streptophyta; class Magnoliopsida; order Asterales; family Asteraceae; genus Deinandra; species Deinandra increscens. Next base: position 60,107,526 of record JBCNJP010000007.1, on the reverse strand, counting down.
CAAAACCTTCGAATTCAAAAACGAAGGTCTTAAAAGTGGATTTTGGGGGTCAAATCGGAGGTTACTGGCTGTTAGGCGAGTAAAAGTCTAGATCTCGTCGAGATGGTCGTTTTGGCTATTATTAGCTACCGTAACTCTTAACGGTTCTCAAGTTACATTAGTTTTTGTGAACACCACTTTTCTATCAGCGTACCAAAACCACCCTTAGCGTACCAATCTGTTGACCAACGTACCAAAAACTTTGACCGGACCAAACTCTTCAGCGTACCAACTCAGTAGCGTACCAGTGAACTCAGCGTACCAGAATTGTTAGCGTACCACCTTGGTACGGAGTAACTGCCTGCGTACCAACAAGTAACCGTCGCATACCACCGATGAAGATTGTCTTCCGTACCAGTAACCAGCGTACCAAAACTTATGAAGATTGCCTTGCGTACTAGCAGCGTACCAGCAGTTCATCCAGCGTACCACGACATTCAACCGGCGTACCAACACTATTTCCACTGATTTTTGAGAATTTAGATGTTTTGGACTGTAATTTGCAGCATTAGGCAAAGAAAACACTAGGAATGTTTTAAAATCAAGTTTGACATCAGAATCACTCGGAATTGAAGAAAGTTGATGAAAATTTAAGAAACCCAAACTTTCTCTCACTAGAAATCCGAATTGATCAAAACACAGCAATAGAGCAACCTGGATTGCTCTGATACCACTTGTAAGTACACGGAATGATCTTACTACTGCATGTTTCGATCAAACTAGTGAACAAGTAAATAAGAGTTTTGTATTGAATCACACAACATTACAATGTAATCTCTCCCTAGTTTCTCTCCAGAAAACAAACACAAAAGGTGAAGAATGACTCAGAGTTCTAAGCTATCATTCTATCACAACCTATTTATAGGTAACACATTCTGGGCAGCGTACCATCCAATGTACCATTGGTACGGCGGACCAGCTTGGTACGCTGCCCCCTAAGACTCACACACTAACACGTTCACTTAGATACAATACACGAGACATTTCATAACATAGGAATATGCTCTAACATCTCTCTACTGGTTTGACACCAGTATGCTTGAGCATAAAAGAACCATCAAGCCTAGCTTGATCATGTTCCTCACCATGGTATTCTTGGCTCCTGGGATTCCTAAGATCAGTGAAAAATCGAGGTGTTGGGCTAATACCTTGGTTGCGCTGCGGAAGTAGGATCGAATACTTTGTGTACTCGTCTTATATAACAAACGAACATCCGAAATGAACATCGATAGTGTTGAGATGTTGACACAATAATGAGAATCAAGAACATATATATATATATATATATATATATATATATATATATATATTAAAGAACATGATAGATTAAGTGAACGTAGGATTATATTAATAACCGAATGATTACACTTTAACTACACCACTCATGACATAGGCTCAAGAACAGAATGTTCTTGAGCCCTTGCAACTTCAAAGAAAATAAAGTACTCTCTAGACTCTCATCAGAACACTTTGTGCTTTTGTATGTTTGTGTGTGTCTGTGTTGGTGTTTTTATCCTCCATGGGATATTTATAGACTAAGAAGAATGTGGACTAGTGGACAATAATATAATGAATTATAATGTCACTTGTGCCAATCTTCATTTGTAAGAGTCTTCGGATCTTCATGACGTTCACCAAGTTGTAGGACGGTAGAACGATAACTAGTAAGTGGCTCGTTGAATAAATCACATCTAACCATATCAATCGGTCTTCACTCTGTCTTGGAAGTTGGCGAATATAATTCCCAACAATCAACCTCTGGTCCCTTAGGTTCCACTAAAGGTTCCTTTGGGTCAGTTGCTGACTTAGTTGCCCTAATTGGGTCTTACTTATGTTACCTCTAACCACTTGTCCAAGTAGGGAACCAAGTGTAGTGGGAACCCTTTTTACATCAACCATATCAATACTCCTATGACTGAACTCGTTGTCAAAGTGGGTTTAGGTGAGATTTCTTTGAAGCTATTCAACACATCTCCTGCTAACATGGTGTTTGGATATGGTGTATCATGAGAACTAAAGAATATTATATCACCTTCACTTTGAGGTGTTTGCAGGCTTGGTATAAGTGGAGCTTTTCTAGTGAGTAAGGGAAGTACATTCTTTCCTATAGAATGTAAGGGAATAATTTGTGGCTTGGGTATTAAATCATCACTTAGCGGACTATTTTGAAGGCCTATGCATAAGAATAGGTGAAAAATAGTTGGGTTTTCTTGTATTGCGTCATTGGGCCATTTTATGCATGTTTGGGCTCAATTAGAAAATGTTTACAGGGAGTTTTGTGGCCCTAGAAAGTCAAAACCGGGAATTAGGAGGTATTTAGGGTATTTAGTTACAGAAAATAGGCTAGCTTGTTTCCAAGCTAAAATCCTCTTATAAATGGGTTACTTATTCATTGTTTTAGGGTTGTTGATTCCAGAGGCAAGGTTCAAGGGTGTAATCGAAAGTATCTAAAGGAGAATTTTGAATCTCTCAAGGTGTATTGCAACCGGTTATATTCAAATGATCTTTTCATCGGTTTGTGTTTCATATTGTTTTTCATCGTTTATTTACTATATAAATCGATTGTTCTTGAATCATCTAGTAACACCAAATTCCGCATGGTTGTTACTAGACATTGATATCGCGTGAGGGACTTTTTGATCCTTACATAGAATAATCTCCCTTGGGAGAATCATCTTTGATGTGGATATCCCTTTTTGGTTTCTTCGGTCTAAGAACCTTGTTATTGGCTGGGCTAAAAGCTTGGGTGGATGTAGGTTGCACAGGGGGGGGGGGGTGGGGGGAGTAGACCTTGCAGCCTTAGAAATAGGAATTTCTGGAACATTGGGTAAGGATGAAATGGATAGAGTAGTGGTTACTTTTGACTGTTTCTTCCTCTTTTTAAGTGGGAGTTTCTTGGAAGAGGAAGGTTTGGTAGTTGTGGGCTCAACCACTGCTAGTTCTACAGGGGTTGTCAACTAGAGCAACATGCTCAGGGTTTGCTTGTGGTTGCACCAAAGGTGTAGCCATTGCTCATCTAGGCACATGTATGGGCTGGTGTCACACCCCGATGTTACCGATTACGTGGGCATGTGACGTCATGGGGTCATAGTCGTGGGTACAAGGAACGAATCCTATCAGTTTTCGTTTACGTTTGCAAACCAAATATTTATCAAGTTGCAGCGGAATTCATAAAAGTTAGCATAGTTTTACAATACTGAAAATGATAACATTACAATAGAAATTACGAGCGTTCATGATTTATTTAAATATAGAAAAGGGTGACCATGACTTCATCCCTAATGCAGGCCCTAGTGGTTGATAGACTTCCCATTTGCACACCGAGAGAGAGAGGTTCTTAGTTACCTGAGAAATACATGAATTTTAAAAGGTCAACGTAATGTTGGTGAGTTCACAGGTTTAAGACTATACAAAATGTATTTGTAAAAGTAGTTGCAGATATACAAGATACTATAAAGGTTTACTCGTTGTTGCATTGATTCACCTGTTCCTTGATTTCAAACACTTAACCGTTTTTACCCACCCGTGGTATCTTTCCCAAGAAATACCAATGGCACAAAATAACTGACATGTACCCTGTGACTGTTACCGGTGAGTCAGAACTGGAGCTACCAGCTAGGGCAGGGTTGTCAACCCAAATAGATCTATTCACTAGTTACCGTTTCGTTACAGGAATTAATTGAAATCAATAAGTGGTGGGATTTGTAGCAATAAGTTGTATAACAGATTACCATAAGGGAATTGAAAGAACAGATAATCAATAAGGCGTAACAGTTGTTCCATAATATCAAGTAAAAAGATTTGTTTGATCATGATTTCTCCCCCATAGTATTTAAACGGTTTTAAAAGAAAGGGGCCGTGAAACTCACCTTTTCAAGGTGATTGATCGGATAGCTGATGCGAGCTGCAAGTGACTGACGTCCTAACTATCAATAATAGCAGAACAAGTCTTAGGTCTTGGTTCGATTGCGTAATGTTTAGTTACCCAATGATTCCTGGTCGAGTCTTGACAATTTATTCCCGTTTGTATATTTAGAGAAAACATGTTTCAGAATATTTATGAACATAAATATTGGTAGTTTATGATTCCTTAATCATATGATAAGTATGAGTTATTAGCAAGCTAATTTGTCTTGTTATGATATAAGTAAATCTATATTTATATGTTTATATCATTATATCGTTCGTCGTGATAAATAATAAGGCATATTATGTATTTCGACGTTTTCTTGAAATTTACATGTCATTAGTAAAAGGATCTTAAAAAGATAAGTTTGGTGAACCAAGATGTGTCGGACCGTGAGTGACTTTATATTTAGAAAATCTTAGATGATTTATAAAAAGAAAACATAATGTTTGTTTTGGATCTATCCTTGAACATTGAGAAAAATATAAATGTGAAAGGTCTTTAAAATAGATCGAATAATAATGATTTGTTTATTATTACGAACATGATGAGCCTTTTACCCGATATTGTTTGTATCGGGTTATGCTACGTCTTTTAAGAAGTTCTAATTAGCTATCTAGTGTAGTTGTTACATGAACGCTTGGTTTAATATTTAGACAAGTAATTGTCATAAGACTTATATTTTAGAATAAGGTCCTTCGTTAGTCTTTGTCTTTCCAAAAATTCGCGATAGGTCTAACCCTTGGTCACCATTATTTGTCCATGGCTTTTATACCATATGTTAGTCCGATAGTTCAAGATGAGTTTCCATATCTTCCACAATTTCCATCAAACATGAGTTATGTCCATTGTTAACCATCATTAACACAATCTATCAAGTTTCTACAAATCGGAACTTATATAATTCCATGACAAGTTATATTTTATGTAACTTAAGTTTAAGACCTTTAAAGATGTGTTACTTCTCATCCGATCCTTAATATTATTTAGATTAAGGTCTTAGATTAACCAAACACAAAACTAGTCATATAGTTTGATTTCTTTAGGTTTTTTTACACCCATTTTAGGGTTTCTTGGTTTAGAACCAAAAGAAAAAAAAGAAGATGAACAAGTAGCAATTCATGTTTCAATCTTGAGTGTAAATACTCCCGGGTGAGCCATCCGACTCATCACTCGGTTTCTTTAGTTCAAGACCCACAACCGTGACTACATTAAGCCCCGAGAGCATCGCGATGTGGTTTGATCCATGAAATGTTACAAAGAAAAATAACGAGGGTTTGTTATTTCATGTGAGTTTTTAAACCCGAGAACAAAGCTAGATTATCAAGACCCGAGGGGTTTCATTGGTGTAACATTCTCGTGAAATGTAAAGGAGAAGAGGTTTAGAAGCTTACGACGAGTGAGAGTGGTGGTGATCGGAATCGGTGATGGTGGCGGCTACTGTTCACAGCGGCGGCGGCAGTCGGAGACGACGGCGACGGCTGCTGGTGGGGAGCGGCGGCAGGCGTCGGGTGACGGGAATGCAGGTGGTTGTGGCGATGGTGAAGGTGGTGGTGTGGTGTTCGGTTTGCCGAGAGAGAGAGAGGGTGTTGGTTGGTGGTGGTGATGAGGGTTCTCGGTGGTGGTGACGACGAGGATGATGGTGGTGACTGTGACAGAAGGTGAGGGTGATGGTGATGACGGAGAGGGGTGAGGGTGATGGTGGCGACGGGGGTTGATGATGAGGGTGATGGTGGCGGTTTTTGTGTTTTCGACGAGAGAGAGAGAGAGAAGTGGCGGTCGGTTTTGGTGGTGGGTGGCGATCGGCAAACAGCAGCAGCAGCTGCGGGTGGTGGGGGTGGTCGTCGCCGGCGGAGGGAGGTGGCAGAGGGTGGCCGGTCGTGGAGGGGTGGTGAGGGAGTGAAGAAGATGAGGGTTTTTGAAGGTGGGTTGTGTGTGTGGGTGGAGAAAGGAGTATGGCCTCCCTTGTACTTTCACCACATGTTTAAATTTTCTAACCATAGTTAGACAACTAATAACTAGTGGTTAATTAGATTAACTTAGGTTAGATTAAGAGATTAGATATTTTTAGGAGATTAGGTGTATTAGTTTTTGTAGAAAGTTCCACTAATCTTGTAACTTTTATAAAAACCGCAACTATAATTGTAATGTGTTTATAAAATAATTACTACAAAGTTGATGGGTTTTATATGGGCCGAAATTTTAGAGAAACGGGTGTTGGGCCGGGTATTGCTCGGGCCGAGCCGGTATACGGGCTTTCTCTGTTTTTGACGCGGTTAGTTCCGTTAATTACTAAAATTAGCCGAACGGGTTACGTCATGGATTAAAATTATCGGGTGGCTTGTCGGGCCGTGTTTTGGGCTTAATTTATTCGTTTTGCTTTATTGGGCCGGGCCGGGCCCAATTTGGTAAACGGGCGTTTTAAGCCGAACCGTTCCACGGTTTTGGTCGAGACGAGTTGCCAAGTAGCTTGTAAGGTTAAAATGTGATCATATAATTATTGTTTGATCCATAGTAAATTTATTTTTCATTTTTGGCTTTAATTATTCGTTTGATCGCGTATCTGCGTGAGGAATAATTTGTTCGTTTCTTCCGGAATTTAAGCTCGAATATTTCGTGATTTAAACTAGTAATAGTTTTAATAAAACATTCGCCTAAGCGTTGTCGAGTATCGGTGTGATTTCACGTGACACCGTTGTAGAAAATATAAAAGTTACTTTTTATATTTATTTTTTTCTTATTATTGAAATTCCACCGATCTCTCGGTGAACCTTTCTGTTTGTTAAGGTTATATGTTCCACAAACGTGGGGAAATTGTCAAGGATGGACGTTTTGTGTATAGATTTACTAACGTTACAACTAATTTACGTCAAGTATAGATATATATACGTATGTAAACATAGTCAATGGGTAGGGTTTGACCTGGTTTTCAGACGGGTTGTCACATTCTCCCCCAGTTGAGAGAATTTCGTCCCGAAATTTAGTTCTGAGTACTGGTGGAGGCGACATTCGAACAGGCGGGGGTATTTCCGACGCATTTGGTCCTCGCGTTCCCAGGTGTTCTCTGGGCCTCGTCGAGAGTTCCAGCGTATCTTGACGATAGGGATGCGGCTATGCTTTAGCCTCTTGATTTCGCGATCTAGAATTTCTACTGGTTCTTCGACGAAGTGAAGGGTCTCGTCAACTTGGATTTCGTCGAGAGGAACGATGAGCGTTTCGTCAGATAGACACTTTTTCAGATTGCAAACGTGAAAAACGTTGTGAACATTACTGAGTTCCGCAGGTAAGCGTAGCTTGTAAGCAACCGGGCCAATTGTTTCAATGATTTCAAAGGGTCCGATGTACCGAGGATTTAGCTTTCCTCGTTTTCCGAATCTAATGACACCCTTCCAAGGCGATACCTTTAGCATGACGCGGTCGCCCTTTTCGAATTTCAATGGTTTACGACGATTGTCTGCATAGCTCTTCTGACGATCTCTAGCGGCTTTAAGACGATTCTTGATTTGGAATATTTTCTCGGTTGTTTCGAAGATTAGGTCTGGGCCGGTTAATTGACTGTCACCCATTTCGGTCCAACAGAGTGGCGATCGACACTTTCTCCCATAAAATGCCTCGAATGGGGCGGCCTGAATGCTCGTGTGATAGTTGTTGTTATAAGAGAATTCTGCGAGGGGCAGATGTTCATCCCAATTGGGTCCAAAGTCTATCACGCAGGCACGCAGCATGTCTTCGAGAGTTTGGATGGTTCTCTCGCTTTGGCCATCTGTTTGCGGATGGTAGGCCGTACTCATATCGAGACGAGTGCCCAAGGTCCTTTGGAGAGATTGCCAAAAGTTTGCGGTGAAACGACTATCGCGGTCAGAGATGATGGAGATGGGCACTCCGTGTCGGGATACGACTTCCTTCATGTAGATTTTGGTTCGCCTATCCATACTGTCAGTTTCTTTAATTGGTAGGAAATGTGCTGATTTCGTTAGCCGATCTACTATTACCCAAATAGTGTCGCATCCGGATCTGGCCTTTGGCAACTTGGTGATGAAATCCATAGATATCTCTTCCCACTTCCACTCTGGGATCTTCGGTTGAGTTAGTAATCCAGAGGGATTCTGGTACTCGGCCTTGACTTTTGAGCATGTTAAACATTTACCCACGTAGGTGGCAACCTCAGCTTTCATGTTGGGCCACCAGAAGTGATCCCTCAGGCCGTGGTACATCTTATCTGCTCCAGGATGGATGGAATATCTGGTTTTGTGAGCTTCGTCGAACACTAACTTCCTTATCCCTCCAAAGTGAGGTACCCATAATCTATCCATGAAGTACTTTTCTCCGTCTGATTTTTCTTCAAGCTGTTTCTCCATGCCACGCAGTCCTTCATTTTTCAAGTTTTCCATATTGAGAGCTTCGATTTGGGCCTCACGGACCTGTAAGGTGAGGTTCGAGTGGATGGTCATACTTAGGGCTCGTACTCGCCGCGGTTTTACCCGTTCCTTCTGACTCAAAGCGTCGGCCACAACATTGGCCTTGCCTGGGTGGTAGCGAATTTCACACTCGTAATCGTTGAGTAGCTCGACCCAACGTCGCTGCCTCATATTTAATTCCTTCTTATTAAAGATATGCTGGAGGCTTTTATGATCAGTGAATATGGTGCATCGCGTCCCATAGAGGTAGTGTCGCCATATTTTTAGTGCAAAGACGACAGCCCCTAGTTCCAGGTCGTGAGTCGTATAATTCTTTTCATGAATCTTGAGTTGCCGAGAGGCGTAAGCAATAACCTTTTCTCTCTGCATCAAGACGCATCATAATCCTTGATGTGACGCATCGCAGTATACCACAAAGTCTTCAATACCTTCTGGCAGGGATAGGATTGGGGCATTGCAAAGCTTTTGTTTCAGTAGCTGGAAAGCTTCTTCTGTCTTGGTACTCCAAATAAACTCCTTCTCCTTCTGTGTCAATGTGGTCAGTGGTTGGGCTATTTTTGAGAAGTTCTCAATGAAGCGACGATAATAGCCGGCTAGACCTAGAAATTGTCGAATCTCTGACGGAGTCGTTGGAGAACTCCAGCTCTTGATGGCTTCCACTTTAGACGGGTCCACATGAATACCCTTGTCATTGATCACATGACCTAAGAAATGTACTTAACGTATCCAAAAGTCGCATTTGGAAAACTTAGCGTACAGTTTCTCCTTCTTAAGCAATTCCAAGATAAGTCTCAAATGTTGCTCGTGTTCTTCCTTACTACGTGAGTAGATCAGGATGTCATCGATGAACACGATAACGAACTTATCCAGATGTGGTTTGCACACGCAATTCATTAGATCCATGAACACTGCTGGTGCGTTAGTCAAACCAAACGGCATCACCAAGTGTAAGGAAATGATTTTCTGAGTCAACCGGATGAAGACGAAGATTTCCGGTTGAAGATATGTTCAAGCGGAAGAACGCTCAAGCGGAAGTTTTGTCAACCGGAAGCTCAACCGGAAGAACATTTCCGGGTGAACTCTTTTATCCAACAGAATAAAGAGTTCAACCGGAAAAGTACAGGAATATTACTTTTGCAGAATTCAGACCTGCAACAGTTTATATTCTTCCAAAGTCACATCCTAGCCGTCTCCTACTTATAGATAAATGCATTTTGCACATTTCCTCTTTTGTATGTTTACTAATGTTCTTTTAGTAAGTTTATTGTTTGACTTTTATGTACGGTTAGATTAGCCCGTATGAGATCAACGGCTGTAGTTGATCTCCTTAGTACTATTTATAGTTGTTAGCTAGTTCATTCACAAGTACCAGATTTAGTGCTTACACTTGTAACAGTTTGAACTTGAGTTAATGCAAATAGTACCGAGAAATTTATTATCTTGTGTTCACTAGTTTATGCAATCAATACAATCAAACTACAAGTATAAGTAAAACAAAGCTTAAGTAAAAACAAGTATGATACAACTTCATTCCGCATGGTTGTGATCTGCATGTAAAGAGTTCTTGTTCTGATTATTTCTCTGAGTAATCAACGGTCCTACACCAAGAATTCGTAGTGGCCGTAGCATGTTCTGAATGCTGTCTTTGATACGTCTTCATCACGTACGCGCAACTGATGATAACCGGACCTCAAGTCAATCTTGGAATAGTAGCTTGATCCTTGTAGTTGGTCGAACAAGTCATCTATCCTGGGTAACGGATAGCGGTTCTTCACCGTTAGTTTGTTCAATTCCCTGTAGTCAATGCACATTCTGAAAGTTCCATCTTTCTTCTTTACGAATAGTACTGGCGCACCCCAAGGGGAGTGGCTTGGTCGGATAAATCCCTTATCGAGCAGCTCTTGAAGCTGGTTTGCCAATTCTTGCATTTCTGATGGTGCCAGACGGTATGGGGATCTGGCGACTGGGGCGGCTCCGGGTGTTAAGTCGATGCGAAACTCTACTTGTCGTAGAGGTGGTAAACCGGGCAGGTCTTCGGGAAACACTTCTGGGAATTCACGGACTGTTGGCACGTCCTCTATGCGTTTCTCTTTAGGTTTCTTCTCTGTGACGTGCGCTAAGATGGCATCGCATCCCTTTCAGAGGAAATTCCGTGCTTTCATGCTAGATATGATGTTTATTGGAGTTCCATTCATTTCACCCTGAATGTCTAGAGTACTACCGTCTGCTAATGGCATTCGGACTATTTTCTTGTGACATATAATTTCGGCACGGTTCTTGGACAACCAATCCATTCCAATGACCATGTCAAAACTTCCGAGTTCGACCGGCATCAGATCGATGTCGAAAATATGATTCGAGAGTTCGAGTGAGCAGTTTCGAATGATTGGCTAATTCTACTGTAAACTTAGCATCTAAGGTAGCGGGGGCATTTTCGAATGATTGGCTAAATTCAGTAGACACGAAGCTCCTATCGGCACCGGTGTCGAATAATATGGATGCATAGTGATGATTAAGTAGAAACGTACCCGTCACAGTGTTGGGATCACGGCGGGCATCTCCGGCATTGATCACGAATGCTCTTCCCCTGGCTTGATTGGTGTTCTGGTTCCTTGCTTTCGGGCAATCCTTCTTCCAGTGATCCGTAGCACCGGAGTTGTAGCAGGGGCGATTTGGGCAATCACGAGTGATGTGACCTTTAGCCTTACAACGGGAGTAGTAGACGTTTCCACAGTCAAGCGTGTGGTGAAGGTTGCACTTGTTGCACAAAGGTGCGTTGCCAGTGTAGTTCGACTTCCGCGGCTCTTGTGCGGGTGCAGTGGCGCCATAGACCTTCACCGGCTCTGGGTTTCTTTCGGGAGCCTTTTCAGGGTTCTTATTGCTTCTATCCTTCCAGAATGGTCTTTTCCTCTTGTTGTTAGGTTTCTTTCCTGAGGTCATGGCTGCACTGGTTTCTGGGGTCCTTGCCTCAGAGTTCTTTTTGGCAAAGGCTACACCCTGGCGGGTGGCTTGGTAAACCAAGCTGTGTGCAAGACGCACGGCCTCCTGAAACGTGGCTGGCTTGGATGCGAGAACGTTTCCTTGAATGTGTGCTGCGAGTCCCCAGACATACCTTTCGATTTTATTGTATGGAGGCGTAACCATGTTTGAACAGAGATGGGCAAGTTCGCGAAATCGCTTGGTGTATCCAGCGACGTCAGACCCGTTCATGGTTAGGCCCCAAAATTCTGCTTCCAGTTTCTGAAGCTCTTCTCGGGGGCAGTATTCGTCTCTCAGAAGTTGCTTGAGTTCGGCCCACGTCATAGCATAAGCTAAATCTGTTCCCATTGCGTCTGCGTGAGAGTTCCACCACGTTAAAGCACCATCGGTGAACGTGCAGGTCGCGTATTTGACCTTGGAGCCGTCAGGACAATTGCTAATGCGAAACACAGATTCGGCCTTCTCAAACCAGCGGATTAAACCCACAGCACCTTCGGTGCCCTTGAAGTTAGTGGGTTTACAGTTCATGAAGTCTTTATAAGAACACTCGCGGGGTCCTGAAATGTTAATTTCGAAATGATGAATATAAAACTTGTAGGGTGGTTTATATTCTACTTTAACGTTTTTGGGTAATTGGCCTTACCGTTGTGCGGGTTGTTATTTTGCCTATCGTGTTGTCGTTGTGTTTCGCTAGCGGCGACTGCTTCGGTAACTCGTTGGGTGATTAGAGCCTCAACGTCGGCGGCGTTCATCATGGGCGGGGGCGTGTTGGTTCTGGCACTGCGTCTGGGCGGCATGTCTTACTCTATGAATTTTGAATGACGAATATAGAATAGTTTAGATTAGATGACGTGTGTATATATATGCATCATAAAGTTATTATAATAGTATCACAACCACATGATTAAAACATTGATAAACGTCATAACACAACCATACATACTACATACCAAGCGTCAAGCGTCACATACATAAGTTTTAAGTTAGATTACAATATTAAACATAAACTAAACAAAGTTTTGGGTACGTAAACCCAACAAAAGTTACATATCCAAATAGTTAATATGTCAAAATTTGTGGACTATGTCCACGGTGGTGAAGTGCTGACTAAAAGGGTCCTGGTGGTGGTGGTGGGGCTAGGAGGTCCAAGGCCTGGAAGAGGTTGAAGAGGTAAGCCTGGTTAGCTGCAACATAGTTCTCCAGCCCGGTGACTCGCTGCTCCAATAAGTCATGTAGAATGTAGCTGTTGACAGCGAAAGTGCCAACAGCAGTCACCTGGCTCACGGTAGTGTCGAGATCGCTCATAGTGGCGGCCAGTATCTCCTCTACTCCTGTCAGTCGCGTCTCCACCTCCATCCAGTCCTCAGCACCTGGCGCGTCGGCCGCGTCGATCTCCATCGTATCCAACCTGTCCTCGTGACGGCAGAGGCGAGCCACGAGAAGCGGAACTGTCTCAGTGACAGGTTCCTCAGTCAGAGGAGGGATGCTCGAGCATGCGGCAGCCGCAGTAGATGACTCGCCGACCTCGTGTGTGCTAGGCAGTCCCTCGCTAATGCGCCAGTCTCGAAGGGCGTCGAGGAGGAACCCAAAACGTCGTGCCTCAGTCCTAAACTGTTTCTGCTTTGGAGCGGGCTCATCAGGGTGAGGGGAGGCAGGGCGTTTCTTGGGGAGTCCCGCGGCTTTCCGCGGTGTGAATCCCCGCCTACCGCCGTTAGGGACACGGCGATAGGTCCCAATCGCTCTGGTACGGCCGGGCGAGATGTTCGGGTCCTCGTGGGTAGGAGGAGCCTCGGTGGTGGCGAGAAGTGCGGTGGCCTCGGCTATAGCAGCGTCGGCCTCAGCCAAGACGATAGCAGTGGCAGACAGAGGGATGGCAGCAGCTGCAGGGGCAGCCTCAATAGGCGCCTCGGTAGTATCATCAGACGTGTGGCGTGGAGCGGCACTAGTAACAGACCTGGTCGGTAGGGCTCCAGCAGCAACGGGTGGAGTGTCTATGGGTGCAGATGGTGGAACTTCAGGTGTGGAGTCACAGTGCTCTGTCTCGGAGGAAATGCAGATGACTTGATCCGAAGCCATCTCTGCGATAACATGTTCCAAGACAAAACAGTGTTAGTAATAGTCAAGTATATATTAAAGCAAAGCGTAAGCAATTTAAATATATATACAGGTAAAGTAAAGCTACACATGAGTTATGACACGCATTTCATAAGTGTACCTCAGGATGTTGGTAGTGAGTCTCGTATGCAAATGGAAGTCTTGTAGAGTGGGCTATAGTCTAGGTTTTCTTATTTTTTTTTTGTTTCCTAGTTCGCTATAACCACGGCTCTGATACCAATCTGTCACACCCCGATGTTACCGATTACGTGGGCATGTGACGTCATGGGGTCATAGTCGTGGGTACAAGGAACGAATCCTATCAGTTTTCATTTACGTTTGCAAACCAAATATTTATCAAGTTGCAGCGGAATTCATAAAAGTTAGCATAGTTTTACAATACTGAAAATGATAACATTACGATAGAAATTATGAGCGTTCATGATTTATTTAAATATAGAAAAGGGTGACCATGACTTCATCCCTAATGCAGGCCCTAGTGGTTGATAGACTTCCCATTTGCACACCGAGAGAGAGAGGTTCTTAGTTACCTGAGAAATACATGAATTTTAAAAGGTCAACGTAATGTTGGTGAGTTCACAGGTTTAAGACTCTACAAAATGTATTTGTAAAAGTAGTTGCAGATATACAAGATACTATAAAGGTTTACTCGTTGTTGCATTGATTCACCTGTTCCTTTATTTCAAACACTTAACCGTTTTTACCCACCCGTGGTATCTTTCCCAAGAAATACCAATGGCACAAAATAACTGACATGTACCCTGTGACTGTTACCGGTGAGTCAGAACTGGAGCTACCAGCTAGGGCAGGGTTGTCAACCCAAATAGATCTATTCACTAGTTACCGTTTCGTTACAGGAATTAATTGAAATCAATAAGTGGTGGGATTTGTAGCAATAAGTTGTATAACAGATTACCATAAGGGAATTGAAAGAACAGATAATCAATAAGGCGTAACAGTTGTACCATAATATCAAGTAAAAAGATTTGTTTGATCATGATTTCTCCCCCATAGTATTTAAACAGTTTTAAAAGAAAGGGGCCGTGAAACTCACCTTTTCAAGATGATTGATCGGATAGCTGATGCGAGCTGCAAGTGACTGACGTCCTAACTATCAATAATAGCAGAACAAGTCTTAGGTCTTGGTTCGATTGGGTAATGTTTAGTTACCCAATGATTCCTGGTCGAGTCTTGACAATTTATTCCCGTTTGTATATTTAGAGAAAACATGTTTCAGAATATTTATGAACATAAATATTGGTAGTTTATGATTCCTTAATCATATGATAAGTATGAGTTATTAGCAAGCTAATTTGTCTTGTTATGATATAAGTAAATCTATATTTATATGTTTATATCATTATATCGTTCGTCGTGATAAATAATAAGGCATATTATTTATTTCGACGTTTTCTTGAAATTTACATGTCATTAGTAAAAGGATCTTAAAAAGATAAGTTTGGTGAACCAAGATGTGTCGGACCGTGAGTGACTTTATATTTAGAAAATCTTAGATGATTTATAAAAAGAAAACATAATGTTTGTTTTGGATCTATCCTTGAACATTGAGAAAAATATAAATGTGAAAGGTCTTTAAAATAGATCGAATAATAATGATTTGTTTATTATTACGAACATGATGAGCCTTTTACCCGATATTGTTTGTATCGGGTTATGCTACGTCTTTTAAGAAGTTCTAATTAGCTATCTAGTGTAGTTGTTACATGAACGCTTGGTTTAATATTTAGACAAGTAATTGTCATAAGACTTATATTTTAGAATAAGGTCCTTCGTTAGTCTTTGTCTTTCCAAAAATTCGCGATAGGTCTGACCCTTGGTCACCATTATTTGTCCATGGCTTTTATACCATATGTTAGTCCGATAGTTCAAGATGAGTTTCCATATCTTCCACAATTTCCATCAAACATGAGTTATGTCCATTGTTAACCATCATTAACACAATCTATCAAGTTTCTACAAATCGGAACTTATATAATTCCATGACAAGTTATATTTTATGTAACTTAAGTTTAAGACCTTTAAAGATGTGTTACTTCTCATCCGATCCTTAATATTATTTAGATTAAGGTCTTAGATTAACCAAACACAAAACTAGTCATATAGTTTGATTTCTTTAGGTTTTTTTACACCCATTTTAGGGTTTCTTGGTTTAGAACCAAAAGAAAAAAAAGAAGATGAACAAGTAGCAATTCATGTTTCAATCTTGAGTGTAAATACTCCCGGGTGAGCCATCCGACTCATCACTCGGTTTCTTTAGTTCAAGACCCACAACCGTGACTACATTAAGCCCCGAGAGCATCGCGATGTGGTTTGATCCATGAAATGTTACAAAGAAAAATAACGAGGGTTTGTTATTTCATGTGAGTTTTTAAACCCGAGAACAAAGCTAGATTATCAAGACCCGAGGGTTTCATTGGTGTAACATTCTCGTGAAATGTAAAGGAGAAGAGGTTTAGAAGCTTACGACGAGTGAGAGTGGTGGTGATCGGAATCGGTGATGGTGGCGGCTACTGTTCACAGCGGCGGCGGCAGTCGGAGACGACGCCGACGGCTGCTGGTGGGGAGCGGCGGCAGGCGTCGGGTGACGGGAATGCAGGTGGTTGTGGCGATGGTGCAGGTGGTGGTGTGGTGTTCGGTTTGCCGAGAGAGAGAGAGGGTGTTGGTTGGTGGTCGTGATGAGGGTTCTCGGTGGTGGTGACGACGAGGATGATGGTGGTGACTGTGACAGAAGGTGAGGGTGATGGTGATGACGGAGAGGGGTGAGGGTGATGGTGGCGACGGGGGTTGATGATGAGGGTGATGGTGGCGGTTTTTGTGTTTTCGACGAGAGAGAGAGAGAGAAGTGGCGGTCGGTTTTGGTGGTGGGTGGCGATCGGCAAACAGCAGCAGCAGCTGCGGGTGGTGGGGGTGGTCGTCGCCGGCGGAGGGAGGTGGTAGAGGGTGGCCGGTCGTGGAGGGGTGGTGAGGGAGTGAAGAAGATGAGGGTTTTTGAAGGTGGGTTGTGTGTGTGGGTGGAGAAAGGAGTATGGCCTCCCTTGTACTTTCACCACATGTTCAAATTTTCTAACCATAGTTAGACAACTAATAACTAGTGGTTAATTAGATTAACTTAGGTTAGATTAAGAGATTAGATATTTTTAGAAGATTAGGTGTATTAGTTTTTGTAGAAAGTTCCACTAATCTTGTAACTTTTATAAAAACCGCAACTATAATTGTAATGTGTTTATAAAATAATTACTACAAAGTTGATGGGTTTTATATGGGCCGAAATTTTAGAGAAACGGGTGTTGGGCCGGGTATTGCTCGGGCCGAGCCGGTATACGGGCTTTCTCCGTTTTTGACGCGGTTAGTTCCGTTAATTACTAAAATTAGCCGAACGGGTTACGTCATGGATTAAAATTATCGGGTGGCTTGTCGGGCCGTGTTTTGGGCTTAATTTATTCGTTTTGCTTTATTGGGCCGGGCCGGGCCCAATTTGGTAAACGGGCGTTTTAAGCCGAACCGTTCCACGGTTTTGGTCGAGACGAGTTGCCAAGTAGCTTGTAAGATTAAAATGTGATCATATAATTATTGTTTGATCCATATTAAATTTATTTTTCATTTTTTGGCTTTAATTATTCGTTTGATCGCGTATCCGCGTGAGGAATAATTTGCTCGTTTCTTCCGGAATTTAAGCTCGAATATTTCGTGATTTAAACTAGTAATAGTTTTAATAAAACATTCGCCTAAGCGTTGTCGAGTATCGTTGTGATTTCACGTGACACCGTTATAGAAAATATAAAAGTTACTTTTTATATTTATTTTTTTCTTATTATTGAAATTCCACCGATCTCTCGGTGAACCTTTCTGTTTGTTAAGGTTATATGTTCCACAAACGTGGGGAAATTGTCAAGGATGGACGTTTTGTGTATAGATTTACTAACGTTACAACTAATTTACGTCAAGTATAGATATATATACGTATGTAAACATAGTCAATGGGTAGGGTTTGACCTGGTTTTCAGACGGGTTGTCACAGCTGGTTAGTGTCCCTGCCTGCATAGCCTTTTTTTTCTCATTGCTAGAAACATAAGAAAACATTTTTTTCATTTGAGAGCCTCAAACGGTACAATTTAGAAGAAATTTTTAAGTTTGGGATCAA
The DNA here is from genome assembly GCA_039602395.1 of Deinandra increscens subsp. villosa. Classification (NCBI taxonomy): domain Eukaryota; kingdom Viridiplantae; phylum Streptophyta; class Magnoliopsida; order Asterales; family Asteraceae; genus Deinandra; species Deinandra increscens. Next base: position 60,089,906 of record JBCNJP010000007.1, on the reverse strand, counting down.
AACATTTAAAATGTGCTGTAAAAATCTAGGATACATGTGGAAAAATGTATGTTGTTTGGTTTAAAATTGTCCACCATGCCTTCAAGCACCATTTTAGAAAAATTAAAGTTTAAGCTCTGTACTAAAGCCTGAAAGGCTGAGGCTTGTATTGCAGAGAGTTCATCAAGACTTTTCTTTGATGAGAGATTGGAAAGAATAACATGTGCCAAGTATCTCCATTGGAATGGTAGTTGTGACTTCTTTAGCTTCTTCTCATTTCCTCCATAACCAACTGCCTTTAATGTGGCAAGATATTCAGATGAAGGTACTTCTCTAAATCCATTAGAAACATTGAATCGGAGGTGTGTTCTTATCACGTCTTCAGTAATGATGACCTCTTGTTCTTGAACAATCCAGTGAACTTCATACACTCCATCATCATTCTTTTGTCTTGAGGCATTGAGCCGAAACTCGGTTATCACATTTTCACAAATTATGGGGTTTACTGTTAGGGAAAAGTGAATATGTGAGGCTAGTAGAAAATCAATCATTATGTGAAAGATGATGTTCCTCACTGTTTTTTCAGGAGCGCCACCGTGTTGTGGTCGGTGATGAACAATGAGTTTGCTTCAGATGATGACTCCTCCTTCTTCGCTTTCGGTGCCATTTCGAGTTTGATTGGTGAAATTTGAGTGTGAATCAAAAAATAGTGATGGTGAATTTGGATAAAAATGTAGAAATTGGTAGTATGTTGAGAGAATATAGGAGTAAATGGGAGTAAATGTGCTATTGGATCGTGTGTTCGTCATTTTAGGGTAAATGGTTATGTCTTTTAATAAGGATTTTGAAGAGACAGTTTTTGTAAAAGCGAACGTGGGGTCTGGTAAAAGTAAAAAGGAACATTGACGTGACATTATCCCCTTCGACCAACCCTTGTCAAATCGTCAACTTTGGGCGGTGTCAATTAATTTAGGATAAAACCCACAGAGTTAAGTCATTAATAAAAAAAATTACCTCGGTAGAGATATTTAAATGATATCTTACAGTAAAAACTTGTATCTTGGGTGAACTTACCTCGAAAAAGGTCTTCACAAGAGATACCCTTTTGACTTTTATCTTGGGTGAACTTACCTCGGAAAAGGTCTTCACAAGAGATACCCAATTAATTAACCTGGATGAGGTTATCTCGGGTGAGATGTCTTCATCAGTAATAAATAAACTTATTCCGGGTGAAGTTATCTCAGATGAGATTACTTCTTCTAAAATAAGAAACTTTTTCCGGTTGAAGTTATCTCGGGTGATATTACTTCTGCCTAAATAAAATAATTTTATTGTGGTTGAAGTTATCTCGGGTGAGATTACCTCGCTAACACTTTAAATAAAAACTAATGTGGATCAAGGACTTTTCAAAGGTTTTTACCCAAGGTAACTTACCTAGGGTGTGGTTTACAAAGGTTTTCTTTGGATAGACTTATCTCGGAGGAAAAAGAGATTTTTTTCTTTTTCTTTTTGTATCAAGAGACGAACTAAAATTAAAAATATCATTTTTCTATTTTCATAAGATATTGTTTAATAAAAATTCAACATCCCTATGGTTGAGATGAGGTAGAAAAATCTTGCCTCATTAAATGCTTTTGTAAATAAATCAACCAATTGATTTTTAGTAGGGACATGATGAAGTTTAATTAACTTCTTTTCAACATAATCACGAATCAAATGATACTCGATCTCAGTGTGCTTGATCTTTGAATGCTTGACAGGATTGTTGGTGATGCTTATGGCACTTGTGTTGTCAACATAATTTGGAGTCTCCATGAAATCAATGCCATAGTCCATCATCTGATTATGTATCCATATGACTTAGCCACAGCATGCTGAAGCTGTAATATACCCTGCTTATGTTGTAGAAGTTGAGACAACTGTTTGCTTCTTGCATTTCCAAGAAGCAAGTCTGTCACCAAGAAATTGACAACCACTAGATGTTTATTTCTTGTCAAGATTGCATCCTAAATAGTCAATGTCTGTGAAAGCCTTCAAATTGAAGTCATTATTCTTAGGATACCACAACCTAAGTTTTAGTTATCTTTTGAGGTACCTAATTTTTTTTTTCACAGCATTTAGGTGAGATTTCTTTGGTCCAACTTGATCTCTAGCACATAAGCAGACAGTAAACATGATGTCGGGTCTGCTAACTCTTAGATACATGAGAGATCTAATCATGGCTATTTAAATGTGTTCATCAACAAGTTCACCATTTAAATCAGATGTTAATTTGTGTGAAGTTGATATATGAGTTTTAGCAGTAGAGGATGACAACATGTCAAACCACTTGAGAATATCCTAAACATACTTTGGCTGATTCAGAAAAATGTCTTCTATTGATTGCTTAACCTGAAGTCCTATAAAGAAAGTAAGTTCACCCATGGAACTCATTTCAAATTTTGCTTGCATCAAGGCTTCAAACTTCTTGCATTGAGCATCATTGATTGAACCAAATATTATATCATCCACATAAATTTGAACCATTAAAATATCCTTACCAACAGTCTTTATGAAGAGAGTTTTGTCAGCTTCTCCTCTTTTGTGTACATGATCCAGTAGATAACAAGAGAGAGTCTCATACCAAGTTCTTGGTGCCTATCTAAGACCATATAGAGCTTTAATCAGTTTGCACACTGATGTGTTGCAAACACATCTCATTTTCCGGGTCTTTTATATATTTATTCGACTCAAATTGAGTCGGGTTTTGTATAGTTTTAGTTGTTTTTAGTAAAGTTTGAGTCTTTTATTTTTAATTGTGTTTATTAAGTCAATTGTGCTTAAAATGGTTTAATATGATTGTGTGTAGGTTTTTATAAAAGTCCAAGGGGATAGTGACATTACATCTAAGTTGAAGGGCTGAATTGGAAAAATGGGAAACGAAGATGGTGATTATAAGTGAATATCATGTGGTGAACAAAAAGAATTATGTGCATGAAATAAAAACCATCAAATTTGTTACTTTGCACATGATGGCACGTTGACATCAGAAGGAAAAAGAAATATTTAGATGATTATGTGAATTTTTGGAGAGTCATGTTAATTTTTAAGAATTCAATTGGGCCAAAGGCTAACATGGGCTGATGGAGTTGTTCATGCAAAAAGAATTATGTGGGCTGTCAATTGAAAAATGAACATTAACGTGGATTAGGGTGAATTCGGTGGAGCTTCTGATGGCATACATATAAATATAACTTAACATCATTAATTGGAGGGGAGGAGAGCACATTCATTCGGACGGCAAATTAAAAGAGAAGGCAGAAAGAATAATACGGCAGAAGCATTCGAACATAAGGAATCGAGAAGGAAGCAAGCACGCAGGTAGCCACATACGTCAAAAAGTCAAAGGAATTATTTAAGCAGCAAGATAGGTTGACAGGCTGCTGAATTAATTTTTTTTGTTTTACGATGAACGGTACTTCTAATTCTAATTTTGTTCGTGTTTCTGTTCAAACCATGTGTATTGGCTAAACAATTAGTGCTACCTAGTCTGTATGATGACTATTTGACATTTGTGATTTCGTTCGGTTTATTGGATTTCATATGTTTGGATGATGTTCTTGTAAAAGACTTGCTAATTAATTGATTAATGCGTGTGGATGCTTGAATTAGGATTGTAGGTGACTATCTAAACTGCTCAATATGCGAATGTCTTTCGGTTTGTGTTGGGTAATCAATTGCATGACTTTATGTTGGTAATTGATATGGTTAACAAATTAGTTAATCATTGTTTAGGTTATCAGTGAAAATATTGATTCTTGTGTGCTGCTAGGTTTAGACAAGCCGGGAGGTGATAAACCTATTGGGTAGTCGGGGTTGTTAGGGTTTTAGGTTAAATTGCCTCGGGAGAGGAATTCCCTTTTAATTCTAGTTTTACCTGCTATTCCATGTTAATTTAGTAAGTTAGTAGTTACTCCTTTCATCGTTAGGTGTCTGGGATAGGAACAAGCCAGAAGGTGACTTATCTGTTCGAGTACTAGAATATCCGTTAGGAACAAGCTAGAAGGTGACCTAACCAATCAGTGTGCGTCTTTGATTCTTAGGATTTCCTACTGCGTCACACCCGGTAAATGATCTGGGGTCCACTAGGGTTTTCTTATAGTTGTCATTAAGATTCTGATTCCATCGTAGATTTCCATAGCCGAGTAAGATTGCAAGTGTTGAATAGGATTCTAGGTCTAGGTAGTATTTCTTCTCTCATCTGGTCATTCTCTCGAATTTTCTGATTTCGGTTGCTAGTAGTTAAGTCGCCGGTAATTCATTTAGTTAAATAATTCAAAAACCAATTTCTCAAATTTTCTATTATTCAGTCCTAGTTGAGTCTTGTACATAGTGTCTCTAGGGTTTGATATTCTCGGTCTTCCGAAAGCTATTCTGCATCCGACAGGTACACTTGCCTTTAAGTTTCGGTTAAGTTTAGGATTTTTGGTAAAATTAGGTGTGTCTAGGTCTAGGTTAGGTCTAGGTTTTAAATAGTATCTTTAGCGTACTTTCGAACACATCACACAATTGTTTGGATGGTGTAGATCCTCAAACCTAGGTGGCTGACAAACATAGACTTCTTCATTCAATAAGCTATAAAGAAAAACACTCTTTACATCCATTTGATATACATGAAAGTTCTTAAAATCAACATAGGCCAAAAAGTTCTTGTTTGCTTCCAACCTTGCAAGTGGTGCAAAGACTTCATCATAATCAATTCCTCCCTCTTGAGCAAAACCTTTAACCACTAATCTTGCCTTGTTTTTCACCATAATTCCTCTTTCATCCTTCTTGCTCCTAAAAACCCATTTAGTTCCAATAGAAGATGGTGCATTCTCTGGTAAATCTATCAATTCCCATACTTACAGTTTGTTGATTTGAAGTAGGTCATCCTACATAGCTTCAATCCAACTGTTCTCTCTGAGTGCTTCAGACACCTACTTTGGTTGTACATGTGCTAAGAAGCATGTAGATAAAAATTTGCATTATTAGACCCTTGATCGTGAAATATGGATTGCTTGTTGAACCCTGTGAATTGTGTGAAAGTATGATACTCCAAATTCGGGTGTCAAAAAGTTTTATAAAATGTTCTTGGTAGAAAAAAATGTGAATGAAAGATCCCACTGAATTGAATTTGGTCCAGGTCTCTACATTTAGCCCCCCCCCCCCCACCCCACCCTTCAGCTCTAGACTGGTAGATTCTTTCGATTCTTCAATGAAAGCCTTCATGAAAACTGCAACATGATAAAGGATATCCTCTCTTCTCGCTCTGTCTGCTTAATGCCTTCTATTGGATCGATTGGTGCCGGAATGAAGTAGAACACACTAAACACTTGAGGGAGGTACTAGAGAAGTTAATGGAGGAAAGCTATATGCTAAATTCTCCAAATGTGTTGACTTGCTTCTTGTGGTCATAGGTGCTTCAACCTCTCCAATTATGTTTTCCAAAGGATGAATTTTCATCACTCTGAAATTGTATGATGTTGGGAACTCATGACTAAGAGTAGGCTTGGGTGTGATGATAGAAGTGAGATCACCCATAGGCTCTAGCTCTTGTATTTGTGATGAAGATGGGACTTCTTGAAATTGGGATTCAGTAGGTTCAGAGATGTTTTCATTTGATTTAGTTTCAACAACTCGATTAGGTCAACACAGTTTCTCAGTTGAGATTTCAAAGGAATTGTTGGTGCAAAATATGTGTGATGTGTGTGTATTCCAGTTAGTGTCGTTAGTTGAGATAGTTAGAATAGTTAAATCAAGTTAGAGGGTAGTTTGTGTCAATATATTAAAGTGGAGGGCTTGATTGTGTTTTAGTATATATCACATATATGTGATCGAGATTTGAGAAGACATTTCATAATGTCCGAACTTAATGTTCGGAGCTCACGAAATGCAACTGAAGGGAGGCCGAACTTATAGTTCGACGATCACTCAACTGGCACTCACATATATATAGTGTTGCTTGGAGTTCGGACGAGGAGAAGCTCTCGGATAACCGTTTCTTGAGATTCAATTCTAAGAAGGAGAGTTTTTGATCTTGTTTTTCTTGAGAGATATTGTTCTAGATCATGATTAGAGGCTAGAAACGAGTTCAAATCATGTAATCGTTGCTGAATTCGTGCTATAAACTGAGTTTAATTTACGATTTTGTGTTCTTAGTTTCGGGTGAACTTTCGGTCCGATTTCGGTGTACAAATCACTAGATCCGAAGTGAATCGTGTTTTCAATTGGTATTAGAGCAATCCAGGCGTGATTCTACACCCTTTGTGGATCGAAATCAGTGTTTAAATTGATCAATTCGTCGTGTTTGACTTTTTTGAGTCAAACTTCGTGAACTTTGACTCAGAAATTGGAGGTTATTCGAGTTTGTTCGTGTTATTGCTTGATTCCAGAAAATTGAGCACATTATCACGAACCTGTAGCAAGTTACAAAACTGATTTTGGTTACGATTTGGTAAAATCGCAAATTCACAGTGACGTGAAGTGTTCTTCATGCTTCTTCAATGACAACTTTCATAATACTTGATCATTTTGAGTAATTTTGGTTGCTACAAGTTTGTTTTGATCATAAGAATCTGTTGCAACAATCCGTTTGTGATTTAGTGAAGTTTTAAGAAGATTTCAATTTCATCACCTTGTTCATTCGTCGGAGCTACTCGTTCGTTGCTTAAATCAATTCAAAACCTAGCAACAATGATGCTAGATTTGTTTGTCTCGTTCGTACGAATCTAATGCAACTTACGGATTGATTTTTCATTAAGAATTGAGAGAGATACACTCGTTTGAAATTTGTGGTGATTTAAAACTTGAGTTCGCCGGAAAATTTGAGATCGCCGGCAAGGTCATCGGATTTTTTCTTCTAATTTCTATCCCACGACTATTTTGTCCTATTATCAGGGATTATTTTGCCAAATTATCATTTTAGGTCCCTCAAGTTTTAATAGATACTAAAAGAAAACTATCAACTTTTCTAAAAAAAAAACATGTAAACATTTAAAAAAAAAATATCTCATAAAGATTTTAACAAAAATAACACAATTTTTTTTACAAAAGGGGTTTTTTCTTTAAAAAAATAACAAAAAGTTTTGTGTTTGTTGTATTGATTCGTTAACGCATAATTATTTTGTGTTTGTCGAGTCGGTTAACTCACATAAACACATTTGTTTTTGTTTCTGTTTTTTTTTCCTTGTTATTTTTCATTGTTTCGTTTCTTTTCTTAAATCAAAACAAAAACCATAAACATTTTGTTTTTTCAACGTTTGTTTTTCTTGAAAAGAGAATATTAAAAAAAATAATTACAAAAATATATTTTTGAAATTCTTCTTTAGGTTTGTTGAAGCAGAATTATACAAATTTTCAAAATGAATGTAATTGATGCTTTTACTGTTTGTGAACATCAGAATGTGCCAAAATTGTTAAAGCTTGAGGATTATCCTAGCTGGATAACAAAATTCAAGGCATATGTTGATAAAGTGGATGAAGATTTGTGGATTTCAATTGAGAAAGGTTTTACATATCCAATAGAAAATAATGGAGTACCTAAAATGCAGAGAGATCTTTCATTCGAGGAAAAGGAAAGTTATGAAAGAGAACAAAAAGTTTATGATATTCTGACAATGACATTGTCAAAAGAATTACTGTCTCACTTCAAGACTTTCATGGATTCTAAAATGTTATGGGATGTTCTTGCTCAGAAATATGCTGAAATGAATAAATCTAGAAAGAAGATTGACACCGAGGAATCTAAATCTTGTGCAAATTGTAAGATTCTGACAAAAACATGTACTGAATATACTACCAAACTTGACAGTTATCAAGAACAAAACACAAACTTGCTTGCTGATCTGAAGAATATGAGTTCAACATACAAAAAATTGTTGGAGGATGAAAAATTATACAAAGAGAAGATTGATGCTTTGACAAAAGAAATGTCAGAATTGAAAGTCAAGCTTGAGATCAAGAACGAGAAGATAAAAGGTGTCATTCTGGAAGAAACAATGATGTTTCCAACTCAAAAGTCATCTTCTGACATATCATTGACATTCTCTGAAAGGATTTCATTGAAAGAGAACAAAATTCTTCAGAAAATAGATAGACTTGTCAATGGTATTCAAAATAGATAAACTGTGAAGTTGCTGAGAATGAATTGAAGCTTAAGCATGAGAATGTAGAGTTAATTGCAAAAGTTTCAAAACTGACTAAAACAAATGATGATTTGATAAAGGAAGTTGAGAAATGGAAGAAAGAAGCGAATGACATGGCGACAACTTTTGATTATTTGTTTGAAAATCAAAGATCAAACTTGAAGGTCTAGAAAAGGAAGTTGCTGATCTTACTGCTAAAGAATTAGGTCATCAAGAGGACAACACGAAGCTGTTAGATGCTAAAGCTGAATTGTTTCGTGAAAACAAGCTTTTGAAACAGAATGTTGAGATTTATAAACAAAAATGGGAAAAAGTTGTTCAAGAAACATATGATGCTCATGATCAATTGAGAAGAGAAAAGTTTGCTCTGAATAGAACAACAGAAGAACTTATTGCAACACAAAAAGAGTTGGCTGAAGCACAAAAGAAAATTGCAGACATGAAGATTGAGGTTCGTGATTTCAAAAGACAGCTGCATAACCTCAATAATTCATTGTCTTTCACAAATTTTTTGTGCAAAAAGGAGCATTTTCAACATATTTTTTGTGATGTTATTCTAAAAAATGCTCCACCTCCTGTGGTTATTGAAAATTCTATCAATACTTTGAAAGCAACAGAAGAAGTTCATGATTATTCAAAGTTTGGTGATAATTCTTCTGAGAAGACGAAAAAGTCAAAGTCGCATAAGAAAAATGAAGATAATTTTGATGCTAACAAGAGAACTAAATTTGTTTCAAGTTCTATATTGCTTGATGAGGAAAAGGTTTTTTACAGCATTTCAGGAAAAGTGAAAGTCGGCAAATTTTCAGAGATTGTGATTGATGAATCTTTGCTTTCCAATAAAAATGATTTAAATGCCATCAAGGATGAGTTTTATCGACTTGCTTCACAAGGTCATGAGAAGCCTAAGTTGGTACCAGATAAATCTAAAAAGAATGGTGGTCTGGGATATGAAAAGACGAGAACGTGAATGTTGGAAATGATCTCTAAGATGAGCTTGAGATAGAAAAAATTGTGGAGGATATCAAGGTTCACAAAGAAAAGGAGACTCCACTTGAGAATCATATCTTGTGTGAACCTGATGCTGATTTTCTGTCAACAAATTCTAAGTTAGAGAGTCTAGAGAGTGATTCTTCTCAACATTCTACAATGTCAACAGAATCCATGTCATCTCCTAAGTCGGTTGATAGGAGAGCTTGCTTTTACTGTAACAAGACGGGACATGTGATTCGTGATTGTGCTACTCGAAAAAGGTTTTCATGTGGTTCATTTCGATTACCATCATCCGATTCGATGATTCTCAATGAGGTACCTGTTAGACAAATTCAGCAAAACCAACGAAAACCAGCTTATAAGAAGCCGGTTATTGGTAAAACCTCAAATTATGATGATTTGTCACCACAATTTTCAAAACAAAAACAATTTTTCCAAAATGAGTTTAAAATGCCTTACTCAAATGATTTATCTTACTATGGGCCTAGACAACATCACCAACGTCATCCAAAATCTGAGAAAATGTTAGTTGGTGAGTTGTTAAACATTGTTTCCAACTTGTCACGGTATGTAAATGATTCTGGTTCGCATCGGGCGAAATCTTCTAAACCATTTTGTTCTTGGAAACAGAAAATGGCAACCTCAGCGGGAAACAATTTTGTTGAGGATACGGGATGACCCAAGCCGGTTTGGGTTCCCGTATTTAACTAAAAATTATTTGAGGTTGTGTGCAGGTACTTCAAGAAGGCCTATTAGTGATTGCAAAGTTGCTGATAGTGGAGTATTTTGCTTAAGTTAGCGCTTCACAAAGTTGATATTTCACAAACATTTTTGAGAAAATGATTATTCAAAATCTAAAAAATCTGAGGTATCCGTATTGGTCGATCAATTTTATTTTCTTTCCTTTTATTTTCTTTCATATCTTTAGGGGGGGGAGAAATTTTGTAAAATTCAAAAATAGAGTTTGTTGAATTTTAGGGGGAGAATATTTGAAAAACACAAAAATAGTGTGATGTTTGTTTCCTTTATGAAAAATATATAAAAAAATGATGTTTGTTTCCTTTTTGAAAAATATATAAAAAAATTTAAAAATTAAAAACAAAAAAAAAAGTGAAAAATCTTAAAAAGAGAAATTGATCCAACCATGTGAGAAATGATGGTACATTAGCATACGTTATCTGCCATGAATAAAGTAGAAAGAAAGGTTGTAGGTACTTGCTTGACTTGATTGAATGTGCTGAGTACTCTGATATATGCGAGTATGATATAAAGATAACGTTTGCTTGATAACTATGGTTACAAATCATGATGGGTACTGTGCATATCTGGCAAAATAAAATGAGAAAATACTAAAAGAACAGAATAAAGAGATGTTCTGGTGTATGCTTGCTTTATTTTGAAAAATTTCAATTTGTTTGATTTTCTTTATTTTGTCAAACGACCGGACTTTCTCTGCGTATCGAAAGATCGACCTGATCGTTGTTCGTTTGACGTTCTGCTTTATTTTCTTTGGTGTTTCGTATAATCCATCGGACTCTCTCTACGTGTACGTGAGTACCGACTTGATTGTTGTTGGATTATACAACTTCAACTTGTTTGATTTCTTTTAATTTATTTTCTTGATACTTATGCATTCTCTGCGTGCTCACAAGGCCGACCTGATTGCTAAGTATTTAAGGCTTCTGCTTTCTTTTTGCAAGAAACACCATGAACTTGATATCTCTATGGCATTTAATTCTGCATAAGCAAGTTTACAATATCAGTATGAGAAATCTGCTGCGAGTAACTTGGCTTGAATAAAAGAAAACTATGAAATAAGCGGATTGCCAATATTCCTGATTGTGTGGGTTCCATGTTATCAATGCTCGATAAATACACCAAATTTCATATCAGAAAGTTATAGACAATGACGTGCTTTAGCTAAAATAAATCAAATGGTTGTATTCTCAGTCAGCTAGGCTTGCATGCTTAGTCTTTTTAAATTGCAGTGTGTACGATGCGTTATGTCTGATATGATCTCATGTTGTGATCTTTCTCATCAAAAACAAAAATAGAGTTTAATTCTATATTGCATTTATGTTTCAGTTTATGAAAAATCAAAAAGATTTTTAGTGTGTTTTGATATAAACTTTGTAAAATCCAAAAATATTTTCTTTCTTCTTTGCTTTTGATCTGATCGATATAGGATACAACAAATTTTCAAATCTAAATGTCTTGGTTTCTCCAAAGGAGGAGTTTTACTTCCAAGATTAAAGTTATGTTTGGAAAAGAAAAACCACACTTTTGTCTTCTGAAGGTTGCATGTTAAAATCATCAAAGTTTTCAAATAAAGATCTTAGAATGGATTTCATGCATGGTTGCAAAATTGTCAAAGAGTTTATCACTTTCAGTAATGGTTTAGTTGACTTAGTCCTGTTCCTGCCATGCCTACCCTACATCAACTAACAACAGATTCAAAGAGATTGAAGATCTGATACAGCACACGTCAAGGGGTAGTTTGTTTGTGCAAAATATGTGTGATGTGTGTGTATTCCAGTTAGTGTCGTTAGTTGTGATAGTTAGAATAGTTAAATCAAGTTAGAGGGTAGTTTGTGTTAATATATTAAATGGGAGGGCTTGATTGTGATTTAGTATATATCACATATATGTGATCGAGATTTGAGAAGACATTTCATAATGTCCGAATTTAATGTTCGGAGCTCACGAAATGCAACTGAAGGGAGGCCGAACTAATAGTTCGGCGATCACTCAACTGGCACTCACATATATATATATTGTTGCTTGGAGTTCGGACGAGGGGAAGCTCTCGGATAACCGTTTCTTGAGATTCAGTTATAAGAAGGAGAGTTTTTTATCTTGTTTTTCTTGAGAGAAATTGTTCTAGATCATGATTAGAGGCTAGAAACGAGTTCAAATCATGTAATCGTTGTTGAATTCGTGCTATAAACTGAGTTTAATTTACGATTTTGTGTTCTTAGTTTCGGGTGAACTTTCGGTCCGATTTCGGTGTACAAATCACTAGATCCGAAGTGAATCGTGTTTTCAATAAAGGAATGAGAATCTAAGTTATCACTGCTAGTGGGACTTGAAACTAAATTTCCTATAGAGTCTTGATTCCCTTGAGCACCTTGTGAACTTAAGTTTCCGTGTTCTTCAAATGCATCTTTATACATCAAAAGAAAATTTTCTTCAGTTGATCCATCAGATTCAGTTACATCTTAAGGAATGGGAGTTCCATCAGGATTTAATTTGACGACAACTCCTAGAGTCAAGTTGAAAAAATTTGTTGGAATGAAAGGCTTTGTGCTTCCTGATGAGAAGAATGGAGGATCAACACCTTTGAACGTTCCAAAATCAGCAGTAACTTGAGGTACCTTTACCTACACATCATCACTAGAAGGCTTCTCAAGAGTTATGTTGAAAGCATGTGTTAGTGAATCAATATCAAATAACAATAAGGGCTTAGATCTGAACTTGTTCTTTGATTTTTCATTAAAGACAACATTTATAGTTTCTTCAACAATCTTAGATCTGATATTGTATATTCTATATGCCTTAGACACACCAGAATATCCAACAAAATAGTCATTATCAGCCTTTTCAGTAAATTTTGATAAAAGCTAATTGGTTATTAATATTGTTACTGGACAGCCAAATGATTTTAGAAAATAGATGTTTGGTTTTCTTTTTCTCCAAATTTCATAAGGTGTCTTGTTTTGACCTTTCATAATCAAAATCCTATTCTGCACACTACAAGTAGTATTTACTGCCTCTACCCAAAAGGTAACAGGCAATTTTTTTCTGCCAATATGGATCTTGCAGCTTCAAATAAAGTTTTATTTCTCTCTCAGCAACACCATTTTGCTGAGGGGTTCTTGCTGCCCTGAGTTGTCTAAAGATCCCTTTTTCTTCATAAAATGATCTTAGAACATGATTCTTGAACTTAGTACCATTGTCACTTCTGATTATTTGTACCTTTAACTTAGATTGATTTTTCAAGTTGAATTATTAAAACTTTCAAAGTTCAGAGGTTTCATCCTTGGTTGCAAGAAAGAAAACGCATGTGTATCTTAAAAAATCATCAGTGATGACAAAACAATAAGACTTCTTTCCCAAAATCTTCACCCTTGTAGGACCAAATAAGTCCATATGTAAAAGTTCCAAAGGATGAGAAATAGAGCTTTCAATTTTGGGCTTATGAGAAGATTTGTGTTGCTTACCCTTTAGGAAAGAAACACAGTTTTTAGCACATGCAAGCATTTTGTTAGGTAAGACTTTAACCAACCCATAATTGACTAACTTGATCATACTTTTAAAGTTTACATGGCCCAGCCTTCTGTGCCAAAGATCCGATTCATATACTGAGGCCTTGGATATAAGGCAGGTGATACCATACTTAGATGTAGTATGTGCCAGATCCAGAATGTATAGACCATACTTTCTTGGTGCTCTAATTAAAATCATGTTTTCAGGAATTCTAACACCAAATTTAAGGATAATAGCCTCAGACTCATAAAACATAACATTCAATTTCTTGTCACACATTTGTGAGACACTTAGAAGATTGATGTTAAGTACATCAACAAAATTTACCTTGTCAAAGCTACGGTTCCCATTGGTTATAGTTCCCTATCCAAAAATTTGTCCCTCAGTGCTTCCAAAAGCAACTGGTCCTCCATTAAATCTTTTTGTATTTTTCAATAAAGTTTTATTTCCTATCATATGGCAAGAACATCCACTATCTACAACCCAGATGCTATCCTGAGATATATTGGATGTATCTAGCACATGTTAAGACAAATGAGCTATTTTCTAAGGGAGACCCAAGCCTTTATGGTCTTGGGTCTACCAATTGCATCATTGTACTTATACTCTCTGAGTACAAGTATTTGAGTTACTTCTTTTGGTTTTGATAATTCAGCCTTTGACTGATCATTGTTTGAAATGTTTGGACTCACTTTAGGTGTAAGAAAAGAATATTATTCTGACAGAAAGTTGATCGATTTTGTTTTTCAGCAACTTTTTTTTGTTGCCTATACTCCCTTTGTTTTCTAGCCTTGGGAGATTCAAAATGAAATTTGTTTCAGTTTTTGAAGGTTGATCATAGAATTTTGGATGATTCCTTTAAAATAATTTTTTATTTTGGCTATAAAAAACAATTTCTTCTTGATCACAATGTACAGCGGGACGAAATCTTCTTGATTTTGGTGTAAAATTTCTCACGGGGTAATTTTGCTCATCCGAGGTAATATTTACCTCGGGATAGTAACTTTGGCCGTCCAAGGTAAATTTTACCTCGAGAGCCCATTTTCTCTCTCTAGGAGCAGACATTCTCCTAGGATTCAAATTTTCATGAGATCTTGCGGAAACATTGTATCCCAAGTCCTGATAATCATTGTTTTCAATAAAAATTTGTCTTGTTTGCCAATGAATCCCAATTGTCAAAATCCTTATTGATTGCTTGAACTCTCGGGGTAATGTTTTCCCTAGTGTTCAAACTTTCTTCTGGAGTAAAATTGACTCGGATACATTGAACTTTGAACATTGTTTTTCTTGTTGACAGTTGGGCTATCAAAATTAATTTTTGGTTTGAGTGCTTGACTTTTAGCATGTTGATACATTGTGTGGCAAGATGCTGGATCAGATAAAGCTATTGAAGACTTGAAGATTTTGTCTAAGTTCTGCTGGCCGAACTCTGGCCGAAACCCAGCCGAACCTTGGCCGAACCTAGGGTTTGGACCAGCTGAAGAGTTCGGACAGTCGCGGTCTATAAATATAGTTTGATAGCTTTGTTTATGTAACGAGTTTTGTCAGTGTGTGTGTTCAAAGGTGTAATTGTTCTGATTCTCTCTGTAACTGTTCTTTGTTATTGAATGAGAGATTGAATTGATATTTATACGTTTTGTCATTGCTATAATTACACATTGATGTCGAAATAAGCCGATCCGTACGCTCCAGCGTTTTCGGGAAGGCTTGCTCATGCTAGGATGTCCACTCAAACTTTTTGTTCTTTCTCAGGATGTCATAGAAATCTCGGCATCTCTCAGAATATTTGGAGATAAATTTGTCCAAGGCTGCAACCCGACCTGTCAGCCTTTGTACATCCTTGGTTGATTCTAGTGACTTCAGATTCACAATGACACGGATTTGTTCTGGACTAGCTTCAATTCCTCTTTTGGTCACCATGTAACCTAGGAATTTACCAGCAACCACTCTAAAATGACACTTCTTTGGATTCAACTTCATATTGTACTTGTCCAAGATATCAAAAGATTCTTTAACATCCTAGACATGGGTGCTGACATTCAGGGATTTTTCCACCATGTCCTCTATATACACCTCTATAGTTTCTTCTGGTTGTTCTTTGAACATCATATTCACCAGTCTTTGGTAGGTTGCCCCTGCATTTTTCAATCCAAGGGGCATAACAACATAACAATAAATACATGTGGGTGTAATGAACGTTGTATCCTCCTGATCACTTGGCTCCATTTGTATTTGTTGAAATCCCGAGGTGGCATCCATGAATGTTAACATTTCATGACCTGTCGTTGCATCTACCATGGAGTCAATGTGTGGTAAGGGAAAAGGGTCTTTAGGACATGCACGGTTTAGATCTGTGTAATCTACACAAACCCTCCAATTGCCAATTTTTCTTCTTTACAACCACCACATTTGCCAACCATCTTAGGAACTTGACTTCCCTAATCTTCTTATTCTTCAGTAGGCAGTCCACCTCCTCTTGGATTATTACATACTTCTCAAGAACATACTTTCTTCTCTTTTGATGCACTTGCCTATAAAAGGGATCATCACCATGTTTATGTGTTATAACATCTTTGGATATACCTGTCATGTCTTCAGTATTCCATACAAATGTCGACATTACTTCTAGATCTGAGCAACTCCACCAGCTATTTTTCAATAGGGCCATGGATATTAGTTCCAATTGACACTTTTCTCCTAAGATGAAAGGGATCTAGGACTACTTGCTTAAGTGCTATCCTTGACGGGCCTTCAGTGAGATCTTCATCGATGAGGTGTAGCAGTCCTTTTCCTCCTGCTGATCACTGTGAATGGTGACCACTCCCCAGGGTGTTGGCAGTTTGACACATTGATGATAAGTTGAGGGAACATCTTTCATGTCATGCATCAAGGTCTTCCCAGGATGATGTTGTACCCGAATGGAGCATCCATGACACAAAAGCGCTGCATCGAGTTTACTCCCTCAATGTATACTGGGAGTTTCACTTCTCCAAGTGTGTTTTTTGTTTCACCACTGAAACCCACGAGGACCGCAGATTTGGCGATGACTTCATCATGGTGTATCCCTATCTTCGTCAGTCTTTCAAGTTGAATGACGTTGACAGAACTGCCCCCATCAATCATAATCCTCTTCACGAAATTGTTAGCTATATAGAGCGTGATCACGAGCCAATCAAGATGAGGGCCATGACGTTACACCTGTCATCTTCACCAAAGGTAACGTCTTTCACGTCTGCTTGTACTAAGGCTTTGACTGACTTCCTGGGTACGTCTGATTTTGTCTCCCTTGCGTGTCTTTTAGCTGTAGAATAAGAAATACCACATATATCAGACCCACCAGAAATAAAATAAATTACCTTTGCATCCGGGGATGTCGCTCGCTCAGGATGTGCGCATGATCTGTCTGCATCCTGGGTCTAGTCAGTGCCCCTGGATTTCACAGGCTGGTCAGCGCCCCTGGATTTGTTCTTCTTTCTTCCTAAGAGCTCCTTTAAGAAACCTTTGCTCAACATGTAACTGATCTCCTTGCGTATAGCTATGCAATCCTCGGTCATATGGCCAAAGTCCTCATGGTACACACACCATTTGGATTTGTTCTTCCAGGATGTTTTGATTAATCATACCTGCAACATCAGTAGCAAAACAGAACTCATTAAAAGTAGGATACTCTTCATCATCCTCGTCTTCACCCTGATCGACCCTGTTAACCCTAGGATTATCGGTTTTGGAATAGGGTTTAGGCCTCTGGGACCTAGGATGCACCGGTTCTGATTACCTGTTGGAGGAGCCGTCTCCTGGGACTGCATCCACCTATTCTTGCACTTTCTTGTCTTCTTCAAGTCTGATGAATCGTAGGGCCCTATGCCTTACTCCATCAAGCCTGTGACAGGGATTCATCACAAGATCTTGGTAGAAAGGTGAATCCTTCTTAAGGCCCATTATGAACACTTGGACTGCAGTAGCCATATCCATGTTGGGAATATCTAGGAACTTGTAACACCCGCATCCCAAGATAAGCACTAGGGAGTGTTACGCGTCGAATAAAAGAAAGCACATGGCACTAATCAAAGTTACAGCGAAAGTCTTTAACTTTATTCATAACAAAAGTTGTAGGATCTACAAAGTACAAAGATAATACAACATTGAAGTTCTCATTTGAAACTAGAAGTCTATGTCTTCGTCCAACCAAAATTCAGACTTCTATACTAGCTTCTTCCTCGTCCCATCCATGTCTAGCTATCTGCTACTACATGGTACCTAAGATGTGCGTCCAAACGAAAAAGACAACATTTGGGGCTCAGCATAATGCTGGTAAGTTTCATAAACGTAGCAGTTCATATGTAATTAAATTCTGACTACAGCATCACATAAACATGTATATCCATGGCAGGGATCACAGAATCAGGATCGGGAATGATCGTCCAAGCAACTAGGTCTATCTGTATGCATACTACCTATTTGTACGTGTCACATGGGCCCTCTTCCAAGATCGTATCTAACCCTTCAGGCCTCAACATTTATAGATACTAATGGTAGTCAAATATACAATTTAATACAGAACAACACATCCCGTTTCATAAAAGTAATTGCCCAGTGAGAGAAAGACTCACCTCTGTCTTTTACTTGAATAATCTCAGGCGGAATCTTCACTAAAGGCCTTGATCCAAACCTAATCGTGTATCGGGTTGTATTAATGAAAGGCTTTATATTATAAACATCTTCTATGTTCCATAATCCTAAGATTATACTTTCTCAGAGGTCAAAATGACTAAAATGCCCTTTATAGGCAATATAACTTTTCTAATTATAATATGAAGACATGCATTCCTATAAGTAAACGCTCACTCCGAGATCGCCCAGTGAGGGATGCCAGGTCCCATTTGGGATTTATGCGACACCCTCGCTATGCCAGAAACCCTAGTGTACAGGCGCTTACCCTTCCGGTCCGCACGAACTTCTAAGTACCCGAATAGCTCGGTATATTTTACTAATTATCACAATTGAACTTATATATATTTATTATATATAAAAATATGTTCTTTTGTTAAATATCATTACCCTTGCCCAAGCCTTTATGCACTTGATGAGTGATTCTCATGACCGACCGTATAGGCGTTATCACGACCAGGAGGCGGGATTACTATGAGATATCACCCATATTTGTGTTTTAATGTGGTGATGATCATGACCGACCGTATAGGCGTTATCACGACCAGGAGGCGGAATTACTATGATCAAAACACCAATGTTTATGTTCTTGTTCTTGGTTTACTTGTTCTTGATAAACCAACATGGTGAAACCATACCAACCCTTCTTTAAACATGAAACTAACTTAAGGATTTCTTAAAACATGTTCTAATACCAAAAACCAACTCCCAATTCCTTATAGATAGTCCAATACTCGATAATCATCTTTCAAAACCCTAATTTTGACGTAGTTCTCAAACTATCATCAAAACTCTTTTTATTATCAAATAAACTTAGGGCTTCTGTTCATAATATCATTTTATGATATACTTCAAAAGATGGGACCTTAATTCAATCCCGATCATTACTTTTTAGCAAAACAACGTCCAGAAAACCCTAATTTTAGCCCGTTCCTCAAATTCATACCAAACCTTTTCAAATCACGAAATAAACTTAGGGATTTCTTAAAACATGTTATTTTAAGCTTACATACCAAAAATCAGACCTTCATTCCAAACAGATTCCTCAATTTTGAAGAATCATGCTCAAGAACCCTAATTTTAGATCTTTTCTAAAAAGCATATCTAGATGTTATGAATCATGAAATTGATTGAGGGCTTTTGTAATACATACCTAATAACGACCCACTGCAGAAAAGTAGCTTCTAATACCTCCTGGATCAACCGATATCAAGCTATGCACGTTCTTGAGAGTTTTTCGGGGTTTTCTAAGCTTTGATTTATGAACTAGCAATGAAATCTTATGAGTTAAGGCTTCTATTTATAGTATGGGGTGTTTAATATGGTCTAGACACGTCCCATAGTGACTAAGGACCGGTTTTGACACGTGTCAAGGCTTAAAATTGCGGCTGAAACGGATAAGATCGAATCTGGCCAATTCTGCAAGTCCTCGCGTATCGCGCTAAACTTGGCTTCCTCCTTCGCGATACGCGAGCCATTCAGCAGCCCCATATTTTCATTTTTAGCCCTTATGCTTTGGTCTAATGTCATTCTAACCCTTATACTCTTAATGTATTATCATTTTAAGTCTTAAAATATATTAGGATATATTCTTAAATATTTCTAACTCTTGAGATACATAAAACGATGATTCTAATCACGTATATCATCATGTATTTATCCATTTCTTAACTTCGCAACTACGTATTCACATATATCCTTATGCATATACTCATATAACTAATAATCCAAGTTATTACCAATTGGCTAATATTAATCCCAATTTCAAAATTGGCCTAGATTAATCCTAATTATTAAGGTGTTGGATTTCATTGGACCCCCGTTAAGTTTTTCTTAACTCCGTTAGTTTTTTGCTGACGTGGCACTAATTAATAAATGCCACGTGGCTGCCACGTCAGCAAAAAATTAACGGAGTTAAGGAAAACTTAACGGAGGCCCAATGAAATCCTACACCTTAATAATTGGGATTAATGTAGGCCAATTTTGAAATTGGGATTAATATTGGCCAATTGGTAATAACTTGGATTATTAAAATCCAATTTTCCAATATATATAACACATATATATGTATCTCCTAATATTCTAACTCATTAAACATGTAATATAAGTATAGTATTAGCATTAACTATCAGTTATGCAATTACCTGAATCTTGGGATGTTACAACACTCCCCTCCTTAAAAGGATTTCGTCCTCGAAATTTGAATATCATTTAAATAGGTGAGGGTATTTTGTTTTCATTTCGTCGGTTAATTCCCACGTTTGCTCTGGTCCTTTCTGACCCGTCCATTGTACCAACACTAGTGGGATAACCTTCTTTCTTAATTTCTTTTCCTGGGTTTGGAGAATCTTTATTGGCTGTTCAGAAAACCTTAACTTATCATTGACTTGTATATCATCCGATGGCCTTGCTTGAGTTGGGTCGGCTAAACATTTACGGAGATGTGATACATGAAATGTATTGTGAATGTTTCCCAACTTCTCTGGTAATTCCAACGTATAAGCAACAGATCCAACCTTTGCGATGATTTTATACAGCCCGATATATCTTGGACTTAACTTTCCATGTTTGATAAACCGAATAACACCTCTCCAATGTGAAACTTTTAACATCACGAAGTCTCCAACCTGAAACTCCAAGGGCCTCCTTCTTCGATCAGCATAACTCTTCTGTCGATCTAGGGCAACTTTTAATTTCTCTCGTATCTGTTGGATTCTATCAGTCGTTTCCAGAATAACTTCTGTGTTAGTCAACTGATTCTCTCCTACTTATGTCCAACAAATAGGAATTCTGCATCTCCTTCCATATAAGGCTTCAAAAGGTGTTGCCTTAATACTGGAATGGTAACTATTATTATAGGAAAATTCTATCAAAGGTAAATGACAGTCCCAGCTGCCACCAAAATCAATTATACATGCCCGTAACATATCTTCTAGAGTTTGAATTGCACGTTCACTCTGACCATCGGTTTGAGGGTGATAGGCGGTACTTAAATTGATCTTTGTTCCAAGAGACTTTTGAAAATTTTCCCAAAATCTCGAAGTAAATCGGCTATCCCTATCAGAAATAATAGATAAAGGTATGCCATGTTTACTTACAATCTTTTCGATATATAACTGTGCCAGTGTTTCAATTGGGTAGCTTTCATTGATCGGGATAAAGTGTGCTGTCTTGGTTAGTCTATCAACTATAACCCAAATAGCATTATATCCTTTACGAGTCTTGGGCAACTTTGTAACAAAATCCATTGTTACTTGATCCCACTTCCAAATGGGTAATTCTATCTTTTGTAATAGACCACCTGGCTTTTGGTGCTCAGTTTTAACTTGAAGACAAGTTAAACATTTCTTAATGTACTGAGCAATTGACCTCTTCATATTAGGCCACCAAAACTGGTTCCTAATATTTTGGTACATCTTGTTTGCTCCAGGGTGCATCGTGTACTTGGATTTATGGGCTTCATCCAAAACCTTTCCTTGAATATCCCCCAACTTAGGAATCCAAATCCTCTGACCAAACCTAAGGATTTCATCGGTTCCTTTGGTCAGCAGGCCTTGTTTTCCTAACATTCTTTCAGCTTTAATATTTTCTTCTTTTAATGCATCTATCTGAGCTTCTTTAATCTGATCTTTCCAATCGACCATAACATTAATCCTTAATGCTTTTACCCTAATTGGTTTGATCCTATTCTTCCGACTCAAGGCATCTGGTACTACATTTGCCTTGCCTGGATGGTATTTGATTTCACAATCATAATCATTGATTAATTCCATCCACCTTCTCTGTCTCATGTTTAACTCTTTTTGACTAAAAACGTGTTGAAGGCTTTTGTGATCTGTATATATCACGCACTTAGTACCATATAGATAGTGCCTCCAAATCTTTAAAGCAAACACTATGGCACCAAGCTCGAGATCATGCGTGGTATAATTCTTCTCATGAACTCGTAGTTGTCGTGAAGCATAGGCGATAACTTTATCCCTTTGCATCAACACACACCCTACCCCGTTTAGAGAAGCGTCACAATAAATCACAAAATCGTCGTTCCCTTCTGGAAGAGCTAAAATTGGAGCACTACTAAGTTTTTGCTTCAGATAATTAAATGCCTCTTCTTGCTTAGATCCCCAATTAAATTTAACCGACTTCTGTGTTAAAGAAGTTAAAGGTGAAGCAATCTTTGCAAAGTTTTTGACGAACCTTCTATAATATCCAGCTAATCCCAGGAAACTTCTGACTTCACTAGGATTCTTTGGTGCTTCCCATTTTATCACTGCTTCTATTTTTGCAGGATCCACTTGTATACCCTTCTCATTAATAACATGACCTAGGAATTGGACTTCCCTTTTCCAAAAGTCACATTTAGAAAATTTGGCATACAGTTTCTCTTGTCGTAGGGTTTCTAAAACCATATTCAGATGTCTAGCGTGATCGTCTGAATTCTTAGAATAAATAAGTATATCATCGATGAAAACGATAACAAATTTGTCTAAGTATGGTTTACATACCCTGTTCATTAGGTCCATGAATGCTGCCGGAGCATTAGTTAGTCCAAAAGACATAACTAAAAATTTATAGTGACCGTAACGCGTTCTGAAGGCAGTCTTTGAAATATCTTCCTCTTTTACTTTCAATTGATGGTACCCTGATCGAAGATCAATTTTGGAAAAATAATTGGCACCTTGCAATTGATCAAACAAGTCGTCTATCCTTGGCAAAGGATATTTATTCTTGACGGTTAACTTGTTTAATTCCCGGTAGTCAATGCACATACGCATTGAACCGTCCTTCTTCTTAACGAATAATACAGGTGCTCCCCATGGTGATGTGCTTGGCCTGATAAATCCTTTTTGCATCAATTCATTGATCTGCTTCATGAGTTCTTGCATTTCTGAAGGAGCTAATCGATAAGGGGCTTTTGCTACCGGCTTAGCACCCGGTATCAACTCGATATGAAACTCAATCTGACGATCAGGTGAAATTCCGGGTAAATCTTCTGGAAAGACATCCAAGAAGTTATTAACCACCGGAATTTCATTGACTGTTTTCTCTTTTTTCACCTCTACTGCACTTGCCAGAATCAAAAGACATCCCTTTTGATAATGCTTCATTGCTTTCATGGCGGAAATGATCCCAATCTTGGAATTGGCATCATCGCCATGGACTAGCAATTCCTTTCCATTGGGCTTTTGTATTGTCACTGTCTTGCTTTCACAATCGAGACACGCGCAATTCTTGTTTAGCCAGTCCATACCCAGAATAACATCGTATTCACTTAAAGTGGTTTGCATTAGGTTAACTAGGAATTCCGTATCAAGTAGGTTTATAGTACAATCCCTAAATTCCTGGGTAATCCTATGTTGTTCACCACTAGCCGTTTCTACTATATATACAAGATCTAGAATTTGGGGCACAAGTTTTATATAAGGCACTAATGCATTGGTCATAAAACTTCTATTTGCTCCAGTATCGAATAAAACTCTAGCATATATGTTGTTGACAAGAAACATACCGGTTATGGTGTTATCTCTAGCTTCATCCAAGACAAACACACGACCCTTAGGCTTGTTCTGATTATCTACCTGCTTGCTGCTGCATAGGCTTCTTACAGTTAGGGCGGATATGTCCAAATTCCCCACAATTATAACATTGTATCTTCGGGCAATTTCTTGAAAGGTGATTTGCTTCAGGACATCTCTGGCATTGATAACTTGTCCTGTTATTTTTATCTTGGCGGTTCTTATTATTACCTTCACGCCTTGGTACCTTCCTACCGGACCTCGAACCATGTTTTCCGTCATCTTCCCATTTCCTTTTCCTTTCAGCAGTCACCAGGCCTTCCTCCTCATATGCAATTGCACTTAGATCAATTGCCACTTCATAGGTTCGAGGAGCAGCCATCTTGACTGGTTGTCGGATACGAGGTGGTAATGCTTGTATAAACCTTTTCAGACTCTTCTCTTCCGTATCAACATGTTCAGGAAGCAATCGTGCCATCTCCTCAAATTTCTTCACAAATTGAGAATGAGTTATATCCCCTGCTTGCAACTGCAGAAACTCCCTCTCTAGTTTGTCCTTCTCGATTGTAGGACAAAATTTTGCCAATACCAACACCTTCAGTTGGTTCCATGTCATCGTAGCAATTTCTTCACGACCCTTCGCTATTTTAACATTGTCCCACCAGTACAATGCTTCAGACTTAAACGTGTAGGTAGCGTATTGAACAACTTGTGTATCAGTACACCCGCTGATGTCAATTGCCGCTTCCATCTCCCGGATCCACTGGAAGGTGGCCATAGCATCCCGCTTGCCTTCTAGCTTTGGAGGATCACAATTCTTGAAGGTTTTGTAAGTACAACCTCTAGGTGGCTCGGGTTCCGCATCTGCACCTCCAGTACCTAGCTCTGGCTGTCCGCCACCATTACAATTTCCACCACCTTCATTTTGCCTTATTTCAGCAATTATGGTTGGTAATGCATCTCGGATAGCTTGAGCTATAGCGGCCTGGAATTGTGGCTCAGCATACGGTCCAGGGTTGGCATCATTTTCAGGCTCCCCGTTCCCGATTTGCATCCTATTAACTGGCGGTCTACCACGTAGTCCTCTAACCATGGTTAGTACCTATATTTAAGGAGAACAAGTATCAATATCCCAATGTCTAACCATTGTATGATATCCTCTATCTCAATCTCCTCTTCAAAAATACCCTCTTCGTCTTCATCAGACTCTGGTTCAGGATCTTCATATTTCTCTGGAACTTTCTCAGATGCTTTTCTCATCTCTTCGTCATTTAGATCAAACACTCTTTGCAACTCTTCAGCCGTCAAATCACCTACAAACTCACCTTCCTCGAGCGTCTGCAACATTTTTGCAAAATCACTCATACTTGTTGCAGCTTGATTAGATGGAATTGAGGTGATCGGCACAACTTCTCGTGAGTCTTTCTCCCCCTGGGAAGTAGATGTCCCAGCGCCCGAACCCGCGGTTCCAGATGGGCCTGGTCCTCCACCAACGTTCCCCTGAGAATCATCTTGATCAGGATCATCGTTCAGAAATCGCATCGGATCTTCAGAACAACCCGAGCCATCTCCAATCTCCCCCTGAGCTTTAAACTTCTCCATCAATAATTTAATCTGCTCACTCATTTCAAGAAACATCTTAGACTGAGTCTGACTAGCCCTATTTAATCTCATAATTTCTTGATCTTTGGCTACGTCACGACTCTGCAAAGTTGTGATCCGCTGACTCAAAATTAGATTCTCATCCTTCAAATCATCATTATTTAACCGCAGCACAGTAATCATCTTTTCTTGTTCTTCAGACTTAGCTTTCAAGGCATCGATCTGAGATTGTTGGTCGTTTAGTGCGCTTTGAAGAATACTCGCTTGAGAAAAAGAAACTGAACCTTGTTCGAAATTGAAATTCACATCAGGTGTAGAATATGCTGAAGCAGTAGCAGTTGCAGTTGAAAACACTGGAGTTGTGGGTGTAGACCCCACTGGCTGATTCACAAACTGCGCACCAGCACTTGTTGAAGGTGTTGTGCTAACAGTCGTCGATCTATTTGCATTCATCAGAGTTTGCAAGAAGTCAGCCTTAACATCAGACACCGAAGTCTGAACGGTTGTAGACACTTCAGGCAC
>JBCNJP010000007.1:59948609-60063695 GCA_039602395.1 Deinandra increscens subsp. villosa | reverse complement strand
CAGTTGTGCCATCGTACAACTTTATATTGGGGGTTTGGAACCTCTTGGATATTTCCACGTCACATATTGGGGGAGCAAACTTGAAAGTCGATGACTCGCCGGTGCTACTTCAGGAATGGGTTGGACCACTCCAGGGACACTCGAGATCATTTCCTTTAGTTTCTTGAGCTCCCTAGCCATTGCTGGGCTAATACATGCGTCCTGCACATATTTATTAGTATGAGCATTAATATTAGGGGTTCCGAGGATGTTACCAGCATCCCGGGTAGCGGTGCCCCCAGGATTCGCGATAGATTCCCTGAATGTAGACATCCTTGGTCTGTCAGCCAGGGTAGTGGGAGCAGTAGCAAATGCAGGTCTTGGATCTAAGACCTGGAGGTCATCTACTAGGCTAGACCCATTCCTAGGACCGTCGAATTGTAGCCTCCTAGCCTGAACAGGAGACGCGGGTGTATGATCCACCCTATTCATCTCCGATCTCAGTCTAACCATTTCTCCAAGCACATCCTGGTTCACCTTCAAATGTTGGTCCATGTACTGCTGCATCTTTGCAAACATGGTGAGGAATTCATCATTGGAGACCATTACCGGGATTCTCCACCACGTCATGATCCCGTGACACCCTGGATGTCTGGTCGACTGGTGCTGTAATTTATGGTACTCGTTGTTGATGTGCTAAACCGCGATGGTGAAGGAGGAAGGATAGTGCTAGCTGCAGAAGAGGTGCTCACAGGGGTAGATGCATTCGAGGAACTCGGTTGTGTTGTCATTTTTTGATAAAATTTGGTAAAAATCAAGTTACAAACGAATCTGACAAGAGTTTGGAAAAATATTAACACCAATTATCCCACTGATGGCGCCAAATTGCTTTGGCTAAAAATTACAAGACTTAATTTATTAACCAAATTAGTTTGTGAGGTTAGGTGCCTTGAATGCTAAGTTTATAAAGTCAAATTTTCCGGTTAAAATCCAAGGTTTGAATGGAAGAAATGGAAACTGATCGGCGTCGAAGGTACCGATCAAAGATAGAAGAATTGTGATCCTTTTTACCTTATTAGATAGGGTAAGCAGGGTGTCGAACCCCGAAGAGTTTGTGGTTGGTGATGTTGTCCAATTGATTATATTACTAACTAGATTAAAAACTACGAAGTGAAAAAGTTGATTATTTGGTTTGGTTTAAATTGTGAAAAGACTAAAGCTAGCAAATGCTGAAGAATGTAAATTTGAATTGAAATTAGGTTTGAAGACTTATGGAGAAAAGATGATCCTCTCCGGGTTCAAGCTTATGAAATCTAGATTGCACTTGATTGATTACTAGGAAGTCCTTAAGAGGGACTGTGCGAAGGTTTAATCTTGTGAAAATGTGAGGACTAACTTAATTGGTCAGAACGTGCACATCAACAATTCCATTCACAGTTAAAGGCTGTGACGTGTGAATTCTTTACAAGGAGAAAACCAGACTCGAATTACCAACTAAAACAATCCTAGAATGTTAAACAATCAAGAAACAATCATTCAATCAATAAACTCTACACCAAAATCTATGATCCAAACAAAATATATGATCGAAACAAATAATTGAAACATGAAAACCTGGTAATCTGGAAGTGTTCTCGGTGCCAAAATCGCCTCCTAATACCCCAAAAACGGCTGGAATCAAAAGTGTTTTCGAAAACCTAAAAGTATGGCTTAAATACCAATAAAAAAGGAAAAAATCCGGAATTGCGTCGAGGAGGGCGCCTCGTGCGCTCTCTAGGGCGCACTGTGCGCTGTATCGGAAAAATCTGGAGTTTAGCTTGCTGATTGGCGCCCCTTCCTTGCCCAGTTGTACACAGTGGAGGGCGCCCTGGGCGCCCTGATGGCCTCAAGGGGCGCCCTGTCCTGAACGTTTTTCAATGGCTTCCAAACTTTGCTCCGAGCTTCGATCCTAACTACTCGACTTCCGTTTAGCTCTCATAAATCAACCAAAATGCTGCATTTGCACTTACGGGACCTGAAATCAATCATAAACTCAAAGTAACCAAATTCCACATGATAAAACATATAAAATCATGGAATTAGGCATATTTAATTGCACCCAACATCCCCACACTTATCTTTTTCCGTCCCGGAAAAACTGCCATGGAATCATAATTAGGAAACCAATCTGATCATAATTTACTTTTTTTTATTTCTCCACCAATTCAACTCCACAAACCTTAATGTAATCACATGAACTAACTGCAATTGTCATTATTTCGGTCCGACTAAACCCGAATCAAATTCAGTCAAAGTAAAGGTTAATAAAGATTATAGATTTAAATTTTCCAACCCTCCTTAAACCAGATACTTATATATCACAAGAATGGTGGATTTAATGGATGGATGAATTTTTTGAGCATTTATTCTTCTACTATTTCTTTCTAATTTTTGTTCATTTTTTTTCTTTTGCATAATTGGTTAATTTTAACTATGATTACCAACGGACATCAATAGAGGCACTTTTTGCAAGATGCTATCCCAAATCGTACATGAGTATTTTGCCCGCGAGATCTAGGGCATCATCAGTGGCACTCACCACGGGATACTATCCTTAGTTCGTACGTGAGTATTTTGTCCCTTCACTCTAAAATTATTAACCAATTTATTACCTAATATGCTCAAATATGGAAAAATGGGGCGTCGTCATTTCTCGGATTTGCTCTCGCAAAAAGATCATAACGTGCCAGTTTATTCTGAGGATATATAAGTCTCTAATCTAAAAAGGTCTTTTTCCTCCTAATCATCAGTTTCAATATCACTCTAACTCCTAAAATGAGAACCCACTAGCAAACTAAATTAATTACATATTTATACACAATAAACACAATGGGCAGTTTAAGCTAATCCTAAGTCAGTTGGGCCTACCAACACATTAGAAATTAGATACACTTTCCATACTCTCCTTTTCTTACCACTTTCCCTTTTCTTTCTTTATTTTAATTCTTGAAAAACGATTCCTAATTTTTCTATCATTTTCCATGATTTTTGCAATTAATCCAGAGATATTTTTTCAATTTTATTTTTTTTCCGGCTTTTTTAATACACAAAAATAAAAACACAAAACATGTTATTCCCCTCCCCACACTTGAGTTTAACATTGCCATTAATGTATGTATTTTTTTATAATTTTCAAACTTGGGGGCCCATCTCACATGTTTTTAACAAAACTTAACTAAATAACTACAAACATCTACTTAAAATTACACCTTCCATTGATACCCTCAAGCTCTCCGGATCAGACAGAAAATAAATATAACACCACCCGACCCCCCAACTGTCTGATAGAAAAATGCACATGGACCTGATCAACTGATACAACTCTGATCAGCGAGTGCATCATCACAGACTACCCATCAAATGGTGGCGGCTGGTACGTTGGTCCCAATACACACTCCATCATGCTCTCCCCCACTGCTCTCATGTCATAAGCACCACCTGATGAACTTCCCTGACCTGGTTGTGGCTGCTGCTGATATGTCTGATCCGGATGAACATAAAGAGATGGAGTACTTTGCGGGTACCTCGGCATCTGGTGGGAAACTTTAAATGGATGCATTATATGATGAGCCCAGTCAATGGGCTCGAGCCTTACCGTGTAGTCCCAACCTCTCTTGTAGTCCTTATCATGTCGGACCTGCTCTTGGTATCTGAAATTATCATTTTGCCTTTCTTCAGCCCTCTTCAACTCCATATACCTTGCCACTCTCGCCTCTTCCGCTAACTGTGCCTGCTGATCACACATATACTGAGCACTTGCCGGCCAATCCCCATATCTAGCAGGTCTAGACTGCTCTACCCTGCTCTGCAAATAACCATAATACAAAGAATCATACTGGTCCTGTGCAAAACCAGTAATCACAGGCAGACCGAACGGGTGTGGCTGCTCTTCTTCCACATCACTAACAACTCCATCCTCGACATCTGATCTGCGGGCTTCTAAAATCTTATTTGTTCTATCCAAAAATAGTCGGTGTCATGTTTTTGTCTTCTCATATTTCCAGAGTGCTGATCGACACATAGTTGATATTTTCACTACTTTCATTCGTGCTTTCTTCCCTACCACTCCTTCCACAGCACGAGCCTTTTTGATCATCTTTGATAGCAGCCTCGCATAAGGAATTATCATCCTTTCCTTTCTTTCTCGCGCCTCCCACACATTCCACAAAATTAAGTGGCGCGCTGACAACACCGAGCTCCCCATCATCAATGAATATATAATCATAACATCGAATAGTCGAACCTTATCTTTATCACTAGTTCGAGGCATGATGTCTGAGAGTATAATCCCCAATAACAGCCTTGGTAACGCTTTCAAATTCCCCTTATATAATGTCCATTGAGAAAGGTCCTCCTCGGGTGGTACCACAAACAACGCTTTAATCATCTCATGCCATTGTTCCCCCTTCTGTGTGCTAGCAGTGATTGTTTCGTGTGAAGGGTAAACATATGGATTCTTACTTTCTGCCCCGGTATCAAACTTTGCTAACTTGGCCATAGATTTGAAGGAGAGTTTCACTGGCTTTTCATTCACCGTCCCTTCCAACATAGTAGTTGGCATCGTGCTTCCCGTCTTTTTCAATGTGGACATCCATTCAAAAAGCTCGTCTACATATACCGTCTCTTTGTCGTCAAAACCAGTCACCCATGCCATCCATCCCAATCTCTTAAATCATTCTATGACCCCAAAACACCCCAGTTCCTCTTCACTCACATTTCTTTCACAAATCAACAGGTTGGGTCTACCTTGCGTACTCTCACTGATTTTTCTCAAGTACATCTCTGTCCGTACATTCTCAGGATAGCTCAATAAAGCTTTAGTCTTGGGTGACCATATTGGAATACCTTTCTCATCCATCTCATCCCCTTCCTCATTCTCTTTATTCTCTGCTTGATCTGGATTGTCATCATATGTTGGAGCAAATTCTTCATCTGACGACTCTGAATGCTCAATTACTGGGGCTTTTCGTGGCCTCTTTGACTTTGTTCTTGATGACTCTGCAACTTCTTTGCCCCTTCTTGCTGGCTCTCTAGACCTTCCCATTGTACCTGACACAAAATTTCCAATCAGTGATAATTCTCTAAGAATCCAACTTGTAGCAACTACCCCAAACCAACCATCATAATGCCATACACATTCACCATTATCCTTTAAAAACAGAATAGATACTTTTATAAAAATCCAATTTCCTCCAATAGCCAAATGTGACATTTCAAAACAAACCACCACTCTATGTGCCTAATACCCCATGACAAGTGCATCCCCACACTTGTTTCCATGAACCGTTAACTCTCAATTGCCATGAATCATTCAATTAAAGCATCAACATAAGATTTCATAACTACTTGAAAAAGTCAACTCTAAAAGTCAAACCTTTTTGGTCGCACAGTGAGTTCTATAGCAATTCAACAAATAGACCACATTTTTTTTTCAACAAATAACGTTCCTAAGCATAATCTCAGTGAACTAACTGTAAACATCAAACACATTATCAAAATTCCCAACCTTTAACAAAACTCATGCATACTAGGTTCATGGAACATGGGGATAACCAATTTACACAACAAAAATATGAACTATCAATTATAGAACGTACCTTTGATGTGTAGGAAACAAGAATCAAGAGAAAAACTCAAAAATTCGCAACTTGGGCCTAACCCCCACTTTAACCCGAAATTTTAGGTGAAGGGATCTCGTGACACAATGACTTTTAACAAAAACTGAGGGTACGTTTGCGTTCCTCTCAAAATTTCACTCAAAATACACTAAAGAATCATAAAGTTTGGTGGAGATTTGAGAAAGTTAGAGTTCATAGAAGGTTAGGGTTTTGAGAAACTTTTATGGAGAAGATGATGATGGAGATTTGGTAGGTAGAAAAGAAAAACGTGGGGTATGAGAGAGAAAAGGAGAATCTTGCTTTTTATAAAAAAACTGCACTATACATACTTACACTTTACCCCCTCAACCTTTGGCACATGTGCAAAAACAGACAGGGTTCCCTGGGCGCTGTCAGGGGCTCAAGGGGCGCTGGTTTTTTTTCCAGGTCATTTTCCTCTCTGATAGGCGCCCGCTAACACACTTTTACTGCATAAATAAGGGCGCAAGGGGCGCTGTATGTGGACTAGGGGGCGCACTTCATAATTTTTATTTTATTTTTATTTATTTATTTATTTTTTGGACATGAAAACTAATAACAATAAAAACACTAAAATAAATATAAATATAAAAGAAAATAATTAAAATGACTATCTATTCTTGTTTTTTAGAAGATTTTCCCCCGAATACTCACACCTACCCCCTGAAAAACTATGCATTGCCCTCAATTGCACATTGTACTTACCTCTGATTCCCAACACTTCAAGCAATGGCTCCGATATTTGCAAAAACGCTGCACCAATGATTAGACCGAAAAAGAAAAAACGAAAACACACGAAACAAAATAAAAGTATGAGAATAACTTACAAAACCTCGGGCTGCCTCCCGAGAGCACTAAGTTTATGATTCTTCAGCCAGACTTGTTACCTCACTTGATCAATCTGTTTCGCGAACGAAGGTGTCCACATAAAACTCCTCGACTTGTTTGTTTGGCCCATTGATGTCATTCACATCCAAGTACGGTTTAAGTTGATGACCATTCACCACTTTCCGTAGATGGTCATCAAAATCTTCAATCTCCACATCTCTGAATTTGCCGACCCATGTAATAAGGTAGGGACCTGTCCACTTACTCTTGAGCTTCCCAGGAAACATTTTCAGCCGAGAGTTAAACAACCATACTTTCTGTCCTACTTCAAACATCTGTTTCCTCAATTTAGCATCGTGGACCTTGTTCATCTTGTCTTTGTATGCAGATGCACACTCATATGCTTCGTCCCGCAGCTCTTCCAATTCTCCTAGTGCCAACAATCTTGCTTTACCATTAGACCAACCGATAAGGGGTAGTACCAATAGGCGTTTTGTAAGCCGTGCGATACGCCCACAAGGCGTTATCCAGTTTAGTGGACCAATCCTTGCGGTCGGCTCACACTGTTTTCTGTAAAATTTCCTTGATCTGCCTATTTGATACTTCGACTTGCCCACTAGTTTGTGGGTGATACGGTGTAGCAATGCGGTGGTCTATGCTATAACGTTATAACGTTTAAGCAGTTTGCCAAATTGAAAGTTTTTGAAATGAGACCCCCATCACTTATGATCACACGAGGGATTCCAAAACGTGAAAATATATTTGTTTGGACAAACTTACAAACAACGTTATGGTCATTTGTTTTGGTGGCAATTGCTTCAATCCACTTAGATACATAATCAACTGCCACCAATATGTACAGATTGCCAAAAGAATTCGGGAATGGGCCCATGAAGTCGATTCCCCAAACAACGAAAATATCAACTACAAGAATCGGCTGCATGGGCATCTCATTCCTGTTGGAAATACCGCCTATTTGTTGGCATCTATTGCAATTCTTAGCAAAACTAAAAGCATCTCAAAAAATGGTTGGCCAATATAAGTCACAATTTAAGACTTTTTGGCCCGTCTTTTGACCACTAATATGTCCTCCACAAGCAGAGGCATGAACATGTTGCAGAACACATTGAATCTCCTCGTCCGGAATGCAACGTCGGAGGATATGATCAGCTCCCACTTTAAATAAGTCCGGCTCCTCCCAAATGTAGTATTTGGGCTTAGCTATAAACTGATTCCTCCTCCTCTGGGGCCAAAAATCTGGTATTGTACCTGTAGCAGCATGATTAGCATAATTAGCATACCACGGCCCAGTTGAAACATTAAGCAAATATTCACCGGGAAAGGATTCATTAATTTCGCATGTCTTGTCATCTTTCACCACGGGGATCCTGGAAAGGTGATCTGCAACTACATTCTCACATCCCTTTTTGTCCCGAATCTCCAAATCAAACTCTTGTAGCAGTAAAACCCATCGTATCAGTCTAGGCTTCGCGTCCTTCTTGTCCATAAGGTACCTGACAGCACTGTGGTCAGAATAAATAATAACTTTACTACCCCAAATGTATGAACGGAATTTATCAAGGGCATACACAACAGCAAGTAACTCCTTCTCAGTGGTTGTGTAATTAAGTTGTGCATCAGAAAGAGTTTTACTTGCATAATAAATGATGACCGGTTTTTTATCAACTCTTTGACCTAAACCTGCTCTGACAGCATAGTCACTTGCATCGCACATTATTTCAAACGGGTAAGCAGGGTGTCGAACCACGAAGAGTTTGTGGTTGGTGATGTTGTCTAATTGATTATATTACTAACTAGATTAAAAACTACGAAGTGAAAAAGTTGATTATTTGGTTTGGTTTAAATTGTGAAAAGACTAAAAGCTAGCAAATGCTGAAGAATGTAAATGAAAACCTGGTAATCCAGAAGTGTTCTCGGTGTCGAAATCGCCTCCTAAAACCCCAAAAACGGCTGGAATTAAAAGTGTTTTCGAAAACCTAAAAGTATGGCTTACATACCAATAAAAAAGGAAAAAATCCGGAATTGCGTTGAGGAGGCGCCCTGTGCGCTCTCTAGGGCGCACTGTGAGTTGTATCTAAAAAATCTGGAGTTTAGCTTGCTGATTGGCGCCCTTGCCTTGCCCAGTTGTACACAGTGGAGGGCGCCCTGGGCGCCCTGATGGCCTCAGGGGGCGCCCTGTCTTGAACTTTTTTCAATGGCTTCCAAACTTTGCTCCGAGGTTCGATCCTAACTTCCCGACTTCCGTTTAGCTCTCATAAATCAACCAAAATGCTCCATTTGCACGTACGGGACCTGAAATCAATCACAAACTCAAAGTAACAAAATTCCACATGATAAAACATATAAAATAATGGAATTAAGCATATTTAATTGCACCTAATTGACCTCTCATCACATTGATGACATGTCGTTGGGGTCATGCAAAAACCTAACTTTACCTATAGACAAGGTAAGTCGGGTATCGTATCCACGAGGAACATGTGGTTATTGTTATATATTTTATCTTATTTTTTTAACTAGATTAAAATAAAAAGCTAAGAAGTGTAAAAGTTTGATTTTTGATTTACAAAATCCAGATCTCTCTTAATTGATTAACTAGGACGTCCTTAAGGGGGACGGTGCGAAGGAGTAGCCTGTGATATCTAGAGTTCTAACTTAAATGGTTATAACGTGCGAGTTACAGGATTCATTCACAATTAAGGGTCGTGACGTGTAAATCTTTTACATAACTAAACCAGACTCGATTCACCAACTAAACCAATCCTAGGATGCATAAACAATCAATAGCAATCAAGAAACCTTACACCTAGGAATGATCACAAAAATACTTAGCCACTCATAATAATAAAGAAATCATATACTGTCACTAGAGAATTCTCCATCAAAATAAACAACTAAATACTTGTTAATGAGTGCAATTAAAAATAAAAATAAACATGAAACAAAACAACCTTTTTTCTAATTCGAGTCTCGGCCACTTCAAAATACAACCCCAATTTTCTGTGCAGCCACAAGCAGCCAAAAGGCTACTGCCCTCCTGCCGCCAAACCCTTCCACGAACCGAATGTTGAACCCCCAAATCATGAATGCCATCTCTTTTTAATTGCAACTCTTCAAACTCAATTGGGCCCTAGCCCATTTTGTGCCTTTTTTTTCCTTCTGATGCTCACGACAAAACAGACACTTCAATTACTTGTTTTTTTTCTTTTTCATTTAATTTAATTATTCAAACTGCAACTCATTAAAATATATAACCGAATTCAGCTCGGACTTAACTAAACTTAACTATATCGTTTAAGCCCATTTACTTCATAATATATTAAACACCAACGATGATATAAAACAACAGACTTTCTCGAGATTGTTTTTGTAATTTTCATCATTTCTATCGAGTGTTTGGTGTCAAACTTGCTTGTAAACCATTTTCTAACAGTTTTTCAAATTCACAGTAACAAGTTTCGTCAAAATCAATCCATTTTCGTGTGTTTTTTTTTTTTGAAAAATGAAGTCGAAGTTCAGAGGTAACTGGTCAAGTTCGGAGTAACTGCTCCGAATTTCAAGTTCGGACAACCTTCGGTCAGTGTTCGGAGTTGTTTCGGTCGGAGTTCGGTGTGGTTCAAGGTTCGGAGCTAGATCAGTGTTACTTAGGAGTTCAGACAACTGTTTTTGTTTCGGAGCTTGTTCGGACATAGTTCGGACTGTAAAGTTAGGTTCGGACAGAGTTCGGAGGATACTGATAGGATCGGAGCAGGTTCGGTCACCAGCAGAATTCAAGTTTTCAAACAATGTCGGAATTTCAAGCTTTTGCCGCAATGCAAAGCGCGATGCAAACTATGCTAAATTTTGATAACGAAATTGGAACAAGTCAGAAAGTTCCCAAATTATTGAAGTTTGAAGATTACCAAAATTGGAAGAAACGATTTTCCGCTTACATAAGCACGAATGATATCGATTTGTGGATTCCTCTTAAGAAGCTTTATCAACATCCAACTGATGCGGGAGATTTTAAAGAAGTTCATACCTTTGATCTTGCTGAAAGGAAATCATACGAGCTTGAACAAAAAGCTTATGGTTACCTTACAATGGCATTACCTACTGAGTTACTTCATCAATTTAGTACGTGCAAGAAATCTAAGCAATTATGGGATGCTTTATCAGCAAGATGTGAGGGTAATGATGACTACAAGAAGAGTCGAAAGAATGTTTTGAACAAAGAGTTTGATAACTTTCAGAATTATGATAATGAAAACATTACTGCTCTTGTTTCAAGGTTGTCACACTTGATTAGTGAATTAAAAGTTGTTGGAATTGAGAAAACCGATGCTGATTTGAAAGAAAAGATTTTGGAAGCCTTGCCAGAGAAATGGGAAAATTATGTTTTGCTACTCACGCATGACAAGGATTACTCTACAATGACATTTCACGAGCTTACTGGAAAACTTCATGCTCGAGAAATGGAAATGTTAAACTCAAAGAAGTCAACAGCTACTTTGCAAAATCCTGGAGTGTATTATGGTGAGAATAGTGCAAGCATGAGTGCAAAGTCTAAGCTAAATCTGAATCCAAATCAGAATACAGCACCAAGTGTTGCTTTTATAGCTGGAGTGTCAGGAAATTCTGATAATAATTCTTCAAGGGGTTGCAATTTCACAATTCCAAATTTTTCAAATCAAAATGCTTTTTCACCTGAATCAACAGATGATTGTGCCAAAATGATTTCTGCATTGATTTCATCATCTTTTGGTTTGATTCTCAAAAATGTTGCTGATGCAAAGTTAACCAGTGCGGATTTTGATGCTCTTGATGATGATCAACTAACTGAATTGGATATATCTTGGCAATATGCTATGTTATGTCAAAGATCTAAGAGATTCTTTAAGAAACATGGAAGAAATCTTTCTGGTGATAAACTGGGTTTTGATAAGTCAAAATTAAAGTGTTATAAGTGTTCACATCTTGGACATTTTGCTAAAGATTGTCAACAAGCTCATGCAAATAAGTCTGGTGTTCCTCTATCACCAAAGCCTGGTTTTACTCAACCGTCAACTAGTAACACTAGCAAGTCTACAGCTTTAATGGCTCAAAATGATGGTGTATATGATTGGGGTCAACAGTTTGGGTATGATTCATCTGCTTTGATAGTTACTCATGATCAACAAGAAGATTTTTGTTCAGACACTAGTTCCGATACTAGTTCAATTCCAAGTTCTTATGAATCTGCTGAGAATCTGGAGAGTTTAATGAAAGAAAATGCTTTGTTGGCAAATAAACTTCAACAATTGTCTGAGGAATTTGATGTGATTAATTCGTCTTTCAAGATTTCTAAAGAAAATGAGAAAGAGTTGTTTTTGAAGAATGAGTGTTTGGTTACTGAGATCAAAATGTTGAATGATATTTTGGAAAGTTCTAAACAATACAAAAGGGATGTTGAAGCTACTAGAGCAAAGTTTTGTGAAGAAAGGGATGAGTTGGTACAAGAAGTTAAGAGATGGAAGGCTGAAGCAGAGGATACAGCTAATGATTTTCAGAATTTGTTTGACAAGTCCAAGATCAAACTTGATTTGCTAACAAGAAATGTGGAAGAATCAAATGCTAAAATTGAAGCATATCAAGTTGATATGGAAAAGTTGTTGGATGAGAAGCATGAGTTGGTAAGTGTTAACAAAGTTCAAGCTGCAAATTTGGAAATTCAGAAGCGCAATGAGACTAAATTGAAGAAGGAGTTACATGAAGGACTTGATAATCTTCGCATGCAGAAGTTTGAAGCTCACAAAGTTGCGAAGTGATTGATTGCTAAAGAAAAGGAATTTGCGGAAGCTCAACAGCAAATTTCTGATCTCAAAGTTCAGGTTCTTGATGCTAATAGGTTGCTCAACAATGTTTCAAATTCTCAAGTCTTCACAAGCTTCTTAGCTAATGATGCGAATTTTGAAAAGATGTTTGATAAAACTGCATCACCCCCTGCTCATATCAAAGAAGCGTTCAAAGAAGTGAAGAAACAAGTTGATGAATTTGATTATTCAAAAGTTTCATCATCTACTGCTGACGTGGAAGAGGTTGTTGAAAAGAAGAAACACAAGAGGCATAAGAAAAAGAAGGAAAAGAAATCCGAAGTCTCTCCTGCACCAAAGTTTGTATCTGGTTCATCGTCTGGTGATAATGAGAAGTCGGCTACTTCTAGTAACAAGATCCAGACTCAACCTGAGTTTGATGAAAAGATCTTTTATGATCAAAAGAATGTAACAGAAGTAAAAGCTGAATTTTCTCGATTAGCAAAGAATGGACATTGTTCATCTGAGGAGAAGATTTCTGGAAAGCATGAAGGATTGGGTTTTCACAGGATGCAAAACAAAGCTAAGAAGGTTCCAGCATCATCATCTCAAGATTTGAAGAAATTAAAGATGAAACAAGTGAAGAAGGAAGTGTTTCAAGCTGATAAAATTCAACCCGAGCGTTTTTACAAACTCAAGGGTTCGGATCAATTATTTTCTGACAAAGAATTTCCTCTTCATTGTGTTGATGCTCGGAAGATTGCTGAGGTTTGTGTGAAAGCTACCATTTCTTCTGATAGTTCTCAAATCTCTAAGCCCTACATCCAAATGGGTACATGATCACAGGCATCAGGTATATGATTCTCATTCTGATCATGTTAAAGATATTCATGTGTGTTCTTCGCAGGTACATCACCGATGGGATAAAACGACAAGAATTTGTTATATTTGTCGTTGTCCAGGGCATATGGCAAAAGATTGTCCATCACCTGCTGATTCACCCCAAATATTTCACAAGAAATCAGTTTTTGTTAAACCTGCCACATCAAAGTTCTTTGATGAACAAGGTAGAGTTTTTGATGAAATTAAACCTACATTCTTTCATAAACAAAAACGTTTTGTTCCAATGTTTTCAAAGGTTCAAAATGTAGGTTTTCCATCACAGTCACCTGTGATTGTTTCATCACAAACTGAATTACCAAAACAACAACAATGGAAACCTAAGGTGGTTTCTAAACAAAACAAGGACACTGGTCGACCAGAAGCGATTCGCTTCGGGTCATTTATGGACTAATTAGTTTGACCAGTGTGCAGGTACTTCTAGAAGACCTATCGACGATTGCAAATTTGTTGATGGAGGAGTATTCTGCTTAATTTAAATTTCCTGAAACATCTTTCTAATCTGCGATTTCTGATTTCTAAAACAGAAAAATATCCGTGTTGATTGCTTAATTTTTCTTTGTTTACATGTTTTTCTCAAAAACCCAAAAATAGAGTCTCGTTTTTTGTGTAAAATGAGAATCCAAAAATAGAGTTTTCATTTTAAGGGGGAGAATTGTAAGTAAGGGGGGGGGGGGTAATTGAGAAAATGCATGTTATGGGGAGAAAGTGAATACATGCCAAATATATAATGAAGGAAGGTGAATACATGCTAAATATATAAAATTGTGAGAAATTGATCATTGGGAAATGATGGTACATTGGCTTACGTTTCTGACTCATGGATAGAGTAGATGAAAGAGCCATAAGATCATTGTTTGTTATGCTTGGTAGGCTCGGCAAATCAGAAAGTATTCAGATGTGATATATTCTAAATACTAATGCTTGACCATGTGGATAACATCTTGATGCATATTTCATGACACAAAAAGAAAAATAAGTGTGAAATTCAAAATGAGAAGTCAATGTGTATACATGTGTTCATTTTGCAAAGATTTAAACTTGTTTGATTTTCTTTATTTTGTCAAACGATCGGACTTTCTCTGCGTATCGAAAGATCGACCTGATCGTTGTTCGTTTGACGTTCTGCTTTATTTTCTTTGGTGTTTCGTATAACTCATCGGACTTTCTCTGCGTGTACGGGAGTACCGACCTGATTGTTGTTGAGTTATACAATTTCAACTTGTTTTATTTTCTTATTTTGTTAAATCCGAGGCCTTATCTGCGTATCGAAAGATCGACCTTAAGGTAGACGATTTAACATTCTTATTTCTTTTTGCATGGAACACAGTTGACTATATCATGAAAGTATTATGCATTGTGAAAAATCACAAGTGCTGTCACACAAAAGGAAAAAGAAAAAGAAAAGCTGAAAATGTCTGTTTATGTCTGATAGTGTGAGGTACACTGGTCAAAGCAAATCTAATCAATACTTTAACATATCCAAATGTTATGAGTATGATTCTGCCTGAGTTTAAGTTGGACAAATTATACCAGCAATCAGCATGACTTATGTGCTTCGATTAATCAAAATTGAAGTGCAGTTCAGTGCGTTATGCTCAATATGATCCCATATAGTGATCTTTCTCATATCAAAAATGGTGTTTAATTCTGTATTGTGATTTCGTTTCATTTCGGAAAAGAACAAAAAGATTTTCAGTGTGTTTTAGCATAAACTTTGAAAAATCAAAAAGATTTTGTTTCTACTTTATTTTCGATCTGATCAACACGTGATACACATCATTTTAAAAATCATATCTTGGAGTCTCGAAGAGACGTTTTGCGCCAAGATTATTTTAACTGTTTGAACAGGTTGCTATGTGCATGTTATCACAACTTCAAGTCTTCTGAAGATGTTGATGAAAGACCAGAGATACACTCAAATGTCATCAAATATTCAAGATCAAGTTACGATCGAGTTGAGGAGGAGTTTGTTTGAAGATTCATTTCATTGAACGAACGGATTCTACACTTGAGGGGGAGCTTGATTGAAGATACAGATTTGATGATGTTGAAAAGATAGAAGAGATACTGCACACGACGAGGGGGAGTTTTTTGATACCTGATATGTGCGTCGTGTGAAGTATTAAGCAAAGTACAAGATCAAGTCAACTAGGTCTGGCCGAACTAGGTCCGAACCTGAAGTTCGGACTGGCCGAACCTGAGGTTCGGCCGAAGCTCGGACCAGCGGGTATATATAGGTGATTGGTCTTTGTAATTGAGAGTTCTGAGCGTGTGAGATTTCCTAAGTGTGTGTTTTCAAGGTGTTTCTTTGTGTTGTGTTTCTGAGTGTTTCACTGATTGTAATTGTTCATTTTGATCAATAAAACAATCGGTTAAT
This sequence comes from Deinandra increscens subsp. villosa, assembly GCA_039602395.1. NCBI lineage: Eukaryota > Viridiplantae > Streptophyta > Magnoliopsida > Asterales > Asteraceae > Deinandra > Deinandra increscens. The sequence goes on along the minus strand of JBCNJP010000007.1, from coordinate 60,048,141 downwards.
TACGTTTCAATGTCCGATTAGCTAGATCGAGTAGACGATCCTATGCTCACGCATTTTAAAAAACAAACAAATAGAACTAAAATCGAACAAAACAAATAACACTAAGCGCACTAGCTCCCCGGCAATGGCGCCATTTTGATGACCTGTCATTGGGGTCATGCAAAAACCTAACTTTACCTATAGACAGGGTAAGTCGGGTATCGTATCCACGAGGAGCATGTGGTTATTGTTATATATTTTATCTGATTTTTTTAACTAGATTAAAATAAAAAGCTAAGAAGTGTAAAAGTTTGATTTTTGATTTGCAAATAAAAAACTATAAACAAGAATAATAATGAAAATAAAATATGATCACACCTATGGTTCAGGTTTACAAAATCCAGATCTCTCTTAATTGATTAACTAGGACGTCCTTAAGGGGGACGGTGGGAAGGAGTAGCCTGTGATATCTCAAGTTCTAACTTAAATGGTTATAACGTGCGAGTTACCGGATTCATTTACAATTAAGGGTCGTGATGTGTAAATCTTTTACATAACTAAACCAGACTCGATTCACCAACTAAACCGATCCTAGGATGCATAAAAAATCAATAGCAATCAAGAAATTAATAAACCTTACACCTAGGTATGATCACAAAAATACTTAGCCACTCATAATAATAAAGAAATCATATACTATCACTAGAGAATTCTCCATCAAAATAAACAACTAAATACTTGTTAACGAGTGCAATTAAAAATAAAAATAAACATGAAACAAAACAACCTTTTTTCTAATTCGAGTCTCGGCCACTTCAAAATACAACCCCAATTTTCTGTGCAGCCACAAGCAGCCAAAAGGCTGCTGCCCTCTTGCCGCCAAACCCTTCCACGAATCGAATGTCGAACCCCCAAATCGTGAATGCCATCTCTTTTTATATGCAACTCTTCCAACTCAATTGGGCCCAAGCGCATTTTGTGCCTTTTTTTCCTTCTGATGCTCATGACAAAACAAACACTTCAATTACTTTTTTTTTCTTTTTCATTTAATTTAATTATTCAAACTGCAACTCATGAAAATATATAACCGAATTCGGCTCGGACTTAACTAAACTTAACTATGTCGTTTAAGCCCATTTACTTCATAATATATTAAACACCAACGATGATATAAAACAATATACTTTGTAACCATATCATTGTATTTAGCATAAAATTAATATAAAATAGAGTGTAACTAAATACCACTCATCAGAAACACAGATGTTAACTTTCCTGAATGCAACTAAGAACACAGAGATTTTTGAGGGGAAAAGCCCTTACCCTTGGATGTCTCCAAGACCTGTTGGCATAAAAAACCCCTTAGCAATGATAACACACATTGCCCATTTATTTCAATAAAAAATTATTCAAGGACAAGTGTTTGCAGCTTGTTTGCTAAGTGATAGTGTGAGTACAGGTGATTGAGTGTGAAAAAATTAAGCCCTATGCCGCGTATAAATACATAAGAAGCCTAACTAACATCCCGAGATTCTAGAGATCCTCTTTCCAACGACTGGTGACCGTTATTGACCGAGTATAGTGGTGAATCTTTATCTACACGTTTATTCCAAACTCTGACCTAGTCCTCTTGACCGTTATGTTCAAGATCGTACCTGACTTATTCAAACCAAAGTTAAGAAAACATTAGTAATGATGCCTTAGCATGCTGGGTATCCGCGCATGCTAGGATCAATTCGTATAAGCAAATAGTCCCTGTATGTATGACATCCTGGGATATAAATCATTCAAGGGAACCAAGATTATAAAGCGAAATCCAGGGCATAAAAATTGGTATGGACTGGTTGTCCCATAATCGTGTCGAGCTCATTTATTTTGATAAAACTATTCACATCCTTCGTCCAGATGGCCATTATTTTTTTTATTCATGGCCATAAACCATCTGGTGGGCTTAATCTTATGTCTTGCACCAAAGCCCATAAGTACTTGTTTTGGCTAAAAATTACTTAAGCAAAATTAGTAGGAATTGAACCAAATAAGAGTGTGAGGTTTGGTGCCTAGGATTAATATATGAAAATTGTTTACAGAAATCCTTGGACAAAAGTAAAATTCCAGGGACAAAAGATAAAATCCTGGGTAAAAATGTAAGTTAAATCAGGAAATTAGTTGATAATTTAGATAGCACAAATGAAACCTTAAATGGGAATAGGAACACCGAGAATTTTACTAGGGAAAATCCCTTAGCCCTTAGATGTCTATAAGGCGCCGCCGGCATAAAAACCCCGGGTAGCGATATTTGCAGGATATCCTTGAGCACTTCTTGGGCCTCATCTTTCTCCAAGCACCTTAGATATGCACCTACAAAAGATTTTCTATACAATATGTTCTTAATAATCACGTACCTGGCTACTCTTATTCTGAATGCACGGGCATCCTTCTCGTTCCCTGGAATAGTACCATCCTGCAAATATCGAATAATTGGTCTGGTCCAGGATTCATTCTGGGTAGAAGAATCCTGGGTACTGGATACCAGGATTTTATTTGCTGTATCAGAATCCTGGGTATCTGTACCTTGGTCTATAGCTGGTGTTAGTATATGAATTATAGGAACATGAGTGTCTTCAAGTGCCTTGAATGCTGAGCCTAGGTTCGCCAATGCATCTGCTTCAACATTCTCCTCCCTTGGTACTTGTTGAATATTAAAATTTTGAAAATCCTGGGAGATTCTTTTTACCACCTCCAAGTATTTGATTAGTTTCTATCCTTTAGCTGCGTAGGTCCCGTTAAAATGGTTAGCTAAAAGAAGAGAGTCAACATATACCTGGATGTGCTGAATTCCCAAGTGTAATGCTAAGTGTAACCCAGCAATTAGGGCCTCATACTCAGCTTCATTGTTAGTTGCTTGGAATCCACATCTAACAGCCTGGGGTATTATGTCCCCCTGTGGCGATTTCAGTACGATTCCTAGGCCTGTACCCCTGACATTTGATGCTCCATCAGTGAACAAGGTCCAGTACCCTGAAATTTCTTCTTGTTTTGGCTAAAAATTACTTAAGCAAAATTAGTAAGAATTGAACCAAATAAGATTATGAGGTTTGGTGCCTAGGATTAATATATGAAAATTGTTTGCAGAAATCCTGGGACAACAGTTAAATTCCAGGGACAAAAGATAAAATCCTAGGTAAAAATGTAAGTTAAATCAGGAAATTAGTTGATAATTTAGATAACGCAAATGAAACCTTAAATGGGAATAGGAACACCGAGAATTTTACTAGGGAAAAGCCCTTAGCTCTTAGATGTCTCTAAGGCGCCGCCGGCATAAAACCCCGGGTAGCGATAACACACGCTACTAATTTATTGATCACGTAAATGTTTGAGTACAATGGGTTTGCAGAGAAATGAGTACGAGAATATAATTAGTAAAGCTCGAGTGCGCTGAAACAAACGACTAAACGTCCTGTTTATACTCCTAGATCTTCAACAACTTATCCAATATTCCAGGGATCTTCTTCTCAACGTCTTTTTCAGTTGGTTGACCGAGTTTTCAGCTAACAGCCTTTGACCACGTGCGAAATAAGTCTTCAACTTCTTCCATTCGACCGTTGGTAGACTTCGTCAACCTGTCCTTGATCAGATATAGGCACTAAACGTGTTAGTAACAATGTCCTAGCATGCAGGGTCATTTCCACATGCTGGGTCATTAATAAATTAAGAGTGACCCTGGATTAAACTCATCCTAGGTCGTAATATTACTAAAATAAAATGAATATGGACTTCCCTGGATTATAGTGACATCTTGGGACATTGCCTTACCCCTGATACATTCAGGGTCATTTAAACTTTACCTGTTAAATTCTGGGTCATATGATTCCCGGGTCAATCCTGCCCTAAGCCTATACCTGTACCCTGGATTATAAGCCGAAAATTCAGGGTATAAGAGTACTTACGCAAGGATTACCCGACATTCCTGGATCATATCCTGGAGCTTCGAGATAAAGAAAAGGGAATCGAAGACATCCTGATCGTTCGAGACTTTGCTAAAGTGTTTCCAGATGATATTACGGGTCTTCCTCTTGTTCGCTAATTCGACTTCCGTATTGATCTTGTTCTGGGTGCCACTCCTGTTATGAAGTCACCTTATCTCCTAGCAGCCTCAAAAATGAAAGAGTTGTCCAAACAACTCCAAAAACTTTCTGATAGGGGTTTTATTCGGCCGAGTTCCTCTCCATGGGGAGCACCTATCCTATTTGTCAAAAAGAACGATGGTTTGCTCCATATGTGTATTGACTATTGTGAGCTTAACAAACTTGCCATAAAAAATCGTTATGCATTGCCTCGTATTGATGATCTCTTAGATAAGCTTCAAGGTGCTTCATGTTTCTATAAAATTGATCTTCAGTCTAGGCATCACCAACTTCATATCGCGGAGGAGGATGTTCACAAAACCACCTTTCGCACCCGATATGGTCATTTTGAGTTCACCGTTATGCCATTCGGGTTGACAAACACCCTTGGGGTATTCATAGATCTCATGAATCACGTTTATAGACCTTATCTTGGTAAATTCATTATCGTCTTCATTGGCGATATCCTGATCTATACTAAGTCTAATATTGAACATGAAACCCACTTGTGTCTGATGCTAGAGCTCCTAAAGAAAGAGCAACTTTATGTCAAGTTCTCCAAATGTGAATTTTCACTGAAAGAGGTTCAATTTTTGGGACATATCATCAATGATAATGGTATTCATGTTGATCCTGCCAAAATCAAAGCCGTTAAAACTTGGCGTACCCCTACTAGAAGTTCGCTCGTTTCTTGGATTAGCGGGCTATTATCGAGGCTTCATTTCAAATTACTCTTGTATCGCCGTGCCTCTTACTTCTTTGACACAGAAAAGTCAACCATTCGAGTGGGGACCTGCTCAGGAAAATGCCTTTCAGACGCTTAAGAAAATGTTGCGTGAGGCTCCCATTTTACCTCTTCCTGACGAGACTGACGGTTTTATGGTTTATTGCGATGCTTCGCATCGGGGCCTCGGTTGTATCCTCATGCAACAAGGAAAGGTCATCGCGTATGGATCGAGGCAGGTCAAGAACCACGAGAAAAATTACACATTACACGATCTCGAGCTTGGTGCGGTCGTGTTAAAATGTATTTTTACCTTCGTAGGCTTTATTGGTAGACCGATATGAAGAAAGACGTTGTGCTTTTTGTGGCTAACTGTCTTACTTTCTCGAAAGTCAAGGCCGAACACCAGCAACCCTCCGGTTTGCTTGAACAGCCAAAAATCCCAGTTTGGAAGTGGGGGATATCGCGATGGACTTCATCACATCACTCCCTCGTACTTCCAGCGGTCATGATAGCATTTGCGTCACTGTTGATCGATTGACCAAATCTGCTCATTTTCTCCCTATCTATGAGAAATATAAAGCCGATAAGTTGACTCTTATCTATGTCAATGAGATCGTTTGCCGACATGATACTCCTTTGAGTATCATATCTGATCGTGATGGTCGTTTCTCCTCTCATTTTTGGCAATCTCTCCAGTCTATTTTGAGAACTCGTTTGGATCTTAGCGCTGCCTATCATCCTCAAACTAATGGTCAGTCTGAGCGCACCATTCAGACTCTCGAGGATATGCTCTGCTCTTATGTCATTGATTTTGGTGGGAATTGGGATTCGCATTTACTATTGATCAAGTTCTCTTATAACAATAGTTATAATTCAAGCATTGTTATGGCCCTGTTTGAAGCTCTTTATGGTTGAAAATGTTGGTCGCCTATATGTTCGAGCGAGGTCGGTGAAGCTCAAATCACCGGTCCCGAACTGATCCAGGAAACGACTGATAAAATATCTCAGATCTGTGATCATTTTCTCGCTGCTAGGAGTCGTCAGAAGAGTTATGCTGATATACAAAGAAAGCCCCTTGAGTTCGAGGAAAGCGGTGATTTGTAGTAATGGTACGTGTTTTGGTCAAAAATTATGAAGCTAAATTAAGTAACCAAATTAGTTTGTGAGGTATGGTGCCTTGGATGTAAGTTATTCGAAATCAAATTAATTAAGCAAAATTCAAGGCTTGGTTGATAGGAATGGAAACACAAGTAAACACTTCCCTGAATGCAACTAAGAACAACGAGATTTGAAAGGGAGAAAATCCCTTAATCCTTGAATGTCTTCAAGGATTGCCGGCATAAAAAACCCCTTCAGCAACGATAACACACGTTGCCTATTTATTACCAAGTAAAGTATTCTGAGTAAAATTGATTGCGGCTTGATTGCTATGTGGTAGTGTGAATACAGGTGATCGAGAGTGTGAAAAATGAAACCTATGTCGCGTTTAAATATATAGAAAACCTAACTAATATCCCGAGATTCCTGGGATCTTCTTTCAACCACCTTCGACCGTTATTTGACCGAGTTTAATGGTGGGTCTCCTTTTTCACACGTGCTTCTGACCTTGACCAGGTCTATATGACCGTTATCTTCCCTTCTATTCCTGGCTTAGACACACGGAATCAAAGAGAAAGATTAGTAATGTTTTCCTATCATGCAGGGTACCCGTGCATACTGGGATTAAGTAGATAAACAGATCCAGAGTGTATTACATCCTGAGATCATTAGTAAGAGTTTGATATCCAGGGGTCTTAACCTGTCGGAGATCATTAGTAAGAGTTTGAGCGAAAATTCAGGATATAAAAATTATTCCCAAAATTCGCAGCTTGTAGATAAGATTTACAGCTGTGAATTTTTTGAATCGAGATGAGTCATCATCTTCGGTTTAATCTTGTCCACTTAATTTACATGATTACTCTAGTGATTTACCTCACCCAAGTCGAGAATCGCGAGCACCGATCACCCATTCCAGCCAGGTAATCTTCTCCTCTTCGATCTTACTTTTTTCGAACCATGACTAAGCGTCGAATTCGTCGAGAACCCACTGTTTCTCTCGTCCGGGTGGAGGACTTTCTCGATCAGAATTTCCCCCTCCATCCCGAGCAAGAGAGATCCTCCTTCACCAATGACAAAATCACAATGGTGAAAAGTTCTGGTCTTCTTCCTTCTTCTGCAGTCATTAGGGCTTTCGACCTTCGGTTGAGATCAGACTTCGTCTCTCTGACTTGGGGCAGCATGGGTTTATCCTATCCTTTTTCCGGTCTTGTCGCCGAGTTTTTTGAGGCCACGGGCCTTTCTTATGCCCAGACCCTTCCTGTCGTATGGCGCATCCTGGGTACCCTGGATCGCCAGACCAATTCATTCGAACACCTGGTCGACCTGCCGGAGATAGCCATGGCGTATGAGCTGAAATCGCATGGTTCCAGTCGTTTCTTGTTCAAAGCCCTTTATAAAGACATGCAACTCGTTCCTAATTCTACCTAACACGGTGAATGGAAGGGTAAATTCTTTTTTTCATGCGTTCCAACATTCTCGGTGGTTTACAACTTCCACAAGCCTGGATTGTAGAGGGCAGGCATACCTGCACTAGATGTTAGGGTTTTTATTAATAATTACATGATCTGACCTTGGATGTCATTCTTTGCAGTGAAAAGTTTGAGAGAAATCGGTCCTGAGGAATAAGAGACTGAGAGCAGCTTGCAGAGATTTCCGGGTATCCCAGAATTCGAACGTGCATTCAAGGCATTCGAGTATCCACGGTCATATCTCTTTACGCAGTTGCCTCTGCTTATGACATCGACGACCTCGAAGCCGCCCTCCAAGCTAGCTGATGACCAGGAACTTGTAATACTGAGCTCCGTCAAGGCCGAGCCTACTCCAGCATCGAAGGCTACCACATCCAAGGCAACATGTACGAAGAGGAACACCCGAGGATCCAGCACCGCTACTGTCCAACACCCCCTAGTTGAAATGTCTCCCCAGGAACTCTTGCAACATGCTGAGGTTGTCGCCCATCAGGTACCCCTGGTTGTTTCCGTTTTTCTTGTATTTCATAGTCTGTTACGGCACTAACTTCTACTCTGTATTTATCCTTTCGCATGCCAACTACCGTCTTCTGGAGCTACTCGAGGCCGCCAAGAGGCTTGCCGCTGAATCTAACACCCTGAAATCCAGGGTTGCCCAGGCTAACAAAGAAACATCCAGGGCCAAGGCCCAGCATGACAAGGTTCAGAAGTTGCTGCTTGAAAACGAGAAGAAGGCAATGGAAACCCAGAACCAACATAAGATGACCTTGAAGGATTGCGTGGAGATGTCCAGGAACTCAGCCATGATCTGGGTGCTGCAGACCAAGCTGAAGATGGCCAAGGAAGCCGAGGATGAGTGTCACACCTGCGCTAAGTGGACTGTGACGTTATGGCTAAATCAGTTACGTGCCTTGGGTGGTTCAGTTCCCCAAGGGTATGAGACTGCTAAGACCCAGGGTGCTGACAAGACCCTGCCTACTAGCGCATCTGGATCTGGAACCGGAGAAGGACAGCCGATGGCCGAGGACGCTAGGGACGAGAAGGGTGCTGGTGATGAAGCCATGAAAGAAGGAGGTGGAGGCGCCGATGATGTGGCAGCCGTGGATACTGTTCAATAATCCACGGTCTTCTATTTCTTTCTTTGTTTATTGTGATGTTTTTTCAAAAATTGTTTTCTTTTGTTTCTTTTGTGGTTACCGGAGGTTTGATTCCCGGTGTTACAATGCTCTACCCATGGGTTCATCACCTGTGGTTTTGACTTGAAGCCACCCTGAGGTGGTTGGGCACTTTGTTCCAAACAAGGGGTAGTTTCTTTTAATATATATATCTACTTATGAACTATATGCTTGCATGACATCTTTAGCTTTTCCGCACAAACAAATACATAAGTATGATAAGAATGTTAGATTAATAACCCACACCTTTTATATCCTGGGATGATCCATGAATGCTAAAATTTTTCTTGTGCAAGCAAATAATTTCTTCTTTCCTTAGTGCAATTCCACTTTTGACTGCTCAGCGACAATCTGAAATGTTGCTTAATCGACACCGAAATCCTAGGATTTGGCACTGTCGTGCCATCCTAGGGTATGATCATTCAGGTAAACCCTACATAGGTTAGGAACAAATTTTAACAAATAGGATCAAACCCAAAAATCCTGGGGTCAAGCCCAAAAATCCTGGGGTCAAGCCCAAAATTCCTGGGGTCAAGCCTAAAAATCCTCGGGTCAAGCCCAAAAATCCTGGGCATTTCCTCGTGTGTCTTATGTTGGTGTGAAAACACCAAAAACCTTAAGGAACCCCCATATGTCCATGAATCACGAGGTTGTCACCCATGTTGTTAACACAGGTCGATCCCATGATCCTGGGTCCAATATGTGGGTTAACGTGCGCTACAGGCGGGGGTCGTGCACTACAGGCGATTACCCAAATGTAGGAGATGTGATATCCTCTCAAACCTTAGAAGGTATACTAGATACCTTGAACGGAGGAGAGATGGCCAGTATCTAACTTAGGAGAAACACATCCATGGCTTCATGCATCCAGGGTTCGCTGTCTGTTTTCATCCAAGTATCTCAACCAAAGGAGTTAGTAATTTTCATAGGAAATAATAAAACATGTAAAGTAAGAATATAGCAAAATCATTTGATAATAATAAAAACTATATGATAAATACCTCGATCAATTCATTAGTTAGGAAACATACCTGACGTGCCGCATCATGGGTGCTATATTTACATGAAATAAGTTTTCAAATGGATTGCGTTCCACGGTCTCGGTAGTAACTCACCATCCATGTTGGCAAGCCAATATGCCCCTTTGCATGCCACTGAGTCGATTAAGTAGGGGCCTTCCCATTTGGGGGCCAACTTACCATCCGTTGGATTCGTTGTGTTTTTGAATGCCTTCCTTAGAACCAAGTCTCCTACCCTGAACCTTCTGATTCTCACATGCTTGTTGTAGGTCTTAGATATTCTTTGTTGATACGCGGCCATTCTCCAAGCAGCTTGTTCTCGTAGTTCATCCACAGTGTCAAGATCGTCAGCTAGGGATTCATTATTCGCATCCTGGGTCTGCCTGATGATCCAGAATGTTAGGACAACCATTTCCGTTGTAATGACTGCTTCCATACCAAAAACCAAGGAAAAAGGGGTTTGGCCTGTAGCATTCTTGGATGTGGTTCTATCAACCCATAATGCTAATGGTAGTTCCTCTGCCCATTTTCCTTTCTTCTCTTTGAGTCTTTTCTTCAAATTGTTGATGATAATCTTGTTACTAGACTCCGCCTGGCCATTAGCTTGAGGATGCACTGGTGTAGAAGTTATCATCTTTATTCCCCAACTTTTACAGAATCTAGTAGTCCTCTTGCCAATGAATTGAGACCCATTATCACACACTATTTCAGAAGGTATACCGAATCTGGTTATGATATTTCTCTTGATGAATGAGATGACTTCCTTTTCCTTGACTTGTACATATTCCTCGGACTCTATCCACTTCGAGAAGTAATCAGTCGTAGCTAGCATGAAGACTTTGCCTCCTGGCGCCTTGGGTAGCTTCCCCACAATGTCCATTCCCCATTTCATAAAGGGCCAGGATGCAGGGATAAGATGCAAGGGTTCAGCGTGTTGATGGCAAATGTTGTCTCTGGAAAGCATCACATTTAAGGGCAAAATCCTTGCATCTTTTCTCAGGGATGGCCAGAAGTAACCTATTCTCAAGATTTTAGACATTAGAGACATGTTCCCTGTGTGGTTTCCACAGTCGCCTTCATGGATATCTTTGAGTACTTCCTGAGCTTCTTTATCCTCCAAGCATCTTAGGTATGTTTATGCCACAGATTTTCTATATAATTCACCTTTAATGAGAACGTACTTGGCCATTCTGGTTCTGAATGCTCTGGTATCTTTTTCTTCTTTTGGTATGGAGCCGCTTTGTAGGTATTCTATAATAGGTCTGGTCTAGGATGACAAAATATCCCGATACTTAGGACGCTATGCATCCTGGGTATCAGGACACTGCGCATCCTGGATATTGGATGCCAAAACCATGCCCCCAGGATCAATGTCTTCCAAGTTCTCTTGTCGATTGATCGCTGGACTTAGTATGTGGATTATGGGGATATGTGTATCCTCCATTACCTTGAATGCCGACCCCAGGTTTGCTAGTGCATCCCTGGGTACTTGCTGAATGTCAAAAATTTGAAAATCCTGGGATATGGCTTTCACGACTTCTAGGTACTTGGCCAGTTTCTCCCCTTTCACTTCATAAGTTCCATTAAAGTGGTTAGCTAAAAGTAGGGAATCAACGTATACCTGGATGTTCTGGATCCCAAGATGTAGAGCTAGTTGTAGGCCAGCAATCAGGGCTTCATACTCTGCTTCATTGTTGGTTGCTTGGAATCCACACCTAACAGTCTGGGGTATCATGTCCCCCTATAGCGATTTTAGTATGATTCCAAGGCTTGTCCCCCTAATATTGGAGGCCCCATCCATGAAAAGGGTCCAACATCCTGAGAATTCTTCTTGCTGTAAGCTCTGGAATTTTTGGTCCGCTTCGTCTTGGATATCATTACTGAAATCAGCCACAAACTCTGCTAGAGCTTGTGATTTTATGGCTGTTCTTGCTTCATATACTAGGTTGTAAGCACTCAACTTCAGAGACCATTTTGCCATCCTCCCTGACATCTCAGGCTTCCTTAAGACAATCTTTATAGGATAATTAGTTTTCACATGTATAGTATGAGTTTAAAAATAGTGTCTAAGTTTAGTAGAGGCAATACTTAGGGCTAGTATAAGTTTTTCTAAATGCGAGTACCTGGATTCAGCATCAAAAAGACTTTTACTTACATAATATACTGAGTGTTGTTGACCTTCTGCATCCTTGGTTAGGACTGCGTTTACCGTGCTTCTTGATACCGCAAGGTATAATGATAAAGGCTCCCCTGGATTCGGCTTCATTAGAAGGGGTGCCAAGGATAAACAAGTTTTCAGATCCTGGAAGGCTTGTTCATGTTGGACCTCCATTCAAACTTTTTATTTTTCCTCAGAATATCATAAAAATCCCGACACCTCTCCGAGGATTTGGAAATGAATCTATTCAGAGCCGCAACACGACCTGTCAGCCTTTGTACATCCTTGGTTGACTCTGGTGACTTCAGTTTCATTATGGCACGAATCTGTTCTGGGCTAGCTTTGATTCCTCTTTTGGTCACCATGTAACCCAGGAATTTGCCAGCACCCACTCCAAAGTGACACTTTTCTAGGTTCAGCTTCATATTGTACTTATCCAAGATGCCAAAAGATTCTTTAATATCCTGGACATGGGTGCTGACATCCAAGGACTTTACCACCATGTCATCTATGTATACCTCCATAGTCTCTCCTAGCTTCTCTTTGAACATCATATTCACCAATCTTTGGTAGGTTGCCCCTGCATTTTTCAATCCAAAAGGCATAACAATATAACAATAAATACCTGTTAGTGTGAGGAAGGCTGTATCTTCTTGATCACTGGGTTCCATTTGAATTTGTTGAAATCCAGAGGTGGCATCCATGAGTATTAGCATTTCATGACCTGCCGTTGCATCCACCATGGAGTCAATGTGCGGTATAGGAAAAGGGTCTTTAGGACATTTACGGTTCAGGTCTGTATAATCCACACAACCCCTCCATTTGCCATTTTTCTTTTCCACTACCACCACATTGGCTAACCATATTGGGAAATCAATCTCTCCGATCATCTTATTCTTCAATAGACGGTCTACCTCCTCTTGGATTATCACATGCTTCTCAGGAGCGTACTTTCTCCTCTTTTGATGCGCGGGCCTGTAAGAAGGTTCAATTCCAAGTCTATGTGTTATAACATTTTTGGATATACCTTTCATATCTTCAGTGTTCCATGCAAATGTCGACATTCTGGACCGGAGAAATTTCACCAGTTCTTCTTCAATGGGGCCAGGGATGTTAGTGCCTATTGAAACCTTCTTCCCAGGATGCAAGGGGTCTAGCACTACTTGCTTTACATCCTGATCCCTTGCTTCTAGGATGTCCCTGGCCTTCTTCTTTAATTTCTATCCTTACTGGGCTTTGGCTGAAATCTTCATGGCTGAGGTGTAGCAGTCTTTGGCTTCCTGTTAGTCGCTGTGGATGGTAACCACTCCCCAAGGTGTTGGCAGCTTGATGCACTAATGATATGTGGAGGGGACAGCTTTCATGTCGTGAATCCAGGGTCTGCCCAGGATAATGTTGTATCCGGACGGAGCATCCATGACACAAAAGCGTTGCATCGAGTTCACCCCCTCAACATAAACTGGAAGCTTCACTTCTCCTAGGGTATTCTTTGTTTCCCCACTGAAGCCCACGAGAACCGTGGATTTGGCGATAACTTCATCCTAGGGTATCCCCATCTTTGTCAATGTTTCAAGTTGAATAATGTTGACAGAACTGCCTCTGTCAATCAGGATCCTCTTCATGAAATGGTTGGCTATGTAGAGTGTGATCACGAGCCCATCATGGTGAGGGTACATGACGTTGCATCAGTCATCTACACCGAAGGTAACATCCTTTACGTCTGTTTGTACTGAGGCTTTGACTGATTTCCTAGGTACGTCTGATTTGGTTTTTCTTGCGTGCCTTTTAGCTGCAGAATAAGAAGTACCACATATATCAGATCCACCAGATATAAAATAAATTACCTTTGCATCCGGGGATGGAGATGCTGCCCGTTCGGGATGCCCGCGCGATCTGTCTGCATCTGGGTCTGATCAGTGCCCCTGGATTTCGCAGACTGATCAACACCCTTGGATTTGTCTTTCTTCCTTCCTAGGAGTTCCTTCAGGAAGCCTTGCTTAGTAAATAACTGATTTCCTTCCGCATAGCTATGCAATCCTTGGTCACAAGGCCAAAGTCCTCATGGTATGTACACCACTTGGACTTATCTTTCCAGGATGCTTGTTTGTCTGTCTTCCTGGGCCACCTTGCCTTGTCCCCTAGCTCCTGCATAGCATTAATCACACCTGCAACATCAGTGACAAAACAAAACTCATTGAAAGTAGGATACTCTTCATCATCCTCGTCTTCACCCTGATCGACCCTATTAACCCTTGGATTATCAGTTTTGGAATAGGGTTTAGGCCCTTGGGACCTTAGATGTGTCGGTTCTGATTTTCTGTTGGAAGAGCCGTATCCTGGAACAACGTCGGCCATTTCCTGTATTTTCATATCCTCTTCAAGCCTGATGAATCGTAGGGCCCTATGCCTTACTTCTTCAAGTCTGTGACATGGATTCCTTACCAGATCTTGATAGAAGGGCGAATCCTTTTTTAGACCCATCTTGAATGATTAGACAGCAGTAGCCATGTCCATGTTGGGAATATCCAGGGTCTCCTTGCCGAACCTGTTTACATAATCCCTGATAGACTCGTTAGCATTCTGGGTAACCCTGTAAAGATCACTCGTCAGTTTTTCAAAACTGTGACTACAAGAAAATTGATTATTAAATTAATTAATTAAATGAGAAAAGGATGGGATAGAATAGGGGGAATACTCAGCAGCCATTTTAAGGCTAAACCTGTTAGTGTCGACCCAAAGCCCTTACATAAGCATGCGTCCTTGATATCGGGGGGGGGGGGGGGGCATGTAGATTACCTCTATTCTTTCCATATACTGAGCTACGTGTTCCTCTGGATCAGTCGTGCCATCATATAGTTTCATACTGGGAGTCTGAAACCTCTTGGGTATCTCCACGTCACATATTGGAGTAGTGAACCTCGAAAGTCGATGTCTCGATGTTGCTACTTCGGGGATAGGCTGGACCACCCTAGGTACACTCGAGATCATCTCCTTCAGTTTATTGAGTTCCTTCGCCACTGCCGGGCTTAAACCTGTAACCTGCACACATTCATCAATATGAGCATTAAGGTTAGGAGTTCCAAGGATGTTACCAGCATCCTGGGTAGTGGTGCCCCCAGGATTCGAGGCGGAATCCCTAAATATAGACATCCTGGGCCTGTCAGAAAAGGTAGTATGGGCAGCAGCATATGTAGGCATCGGATCAATGATTTGAATGTCATCTGCCAGACTGGATCCATTCCCAGGACTGCCATATTGCAGCCTCCTGGCCTGAACAGGGGACACGGGTGTATGATCCACCCTGTTCATCTCTGACCTCAACTTGGCTACCTCTCCGAACATGTCCTGGTTCACCTTCTGTGGTTGTTCCATATATTGATGTACTTTTGCGAACATGGTAAGGAGTTCATCGTTGGAGACCATTAGTGGAATTTCCCCACTACGTCCCGTGCCCGTGACACCCTGGCTGGTAGCCCTGCTGGTATTGTGGTTCATGTTAGTGGTTATTGACGTGGTGACCCGTGGCGGCGGTGGAGGAAGAGCAGTGCTAGTAGTAGTAGTAGTGCTTGTAGGGGTAGTTGCATTCGAGCTACTCGGTTGTGTTGCCATTTATGACAGATTTTCTTAAAGATCAAATTGAGAATAAATCTAATAAGAGTTTGAAAAAATATTGATACCAATTGCCCCACGGTGGGTGCCAAATTGTTTTGGTAAACAATTATGAAGCTAAATTAAGTAACCAAATTAGTTTGTGAGGTATGGTGCCATGGATGTAAGTTATTCGAAATTAAATTAATTAACCAAAATTCAAGGCTTGGTTGATAAGAATGGAAACAGAAGTTAACACTTCCCTGAATGCAAGTAAGAACAAGGAGATTTGAAAGGGGGAAAAGCCCTTGATCCTTGAATGTCTTCAAGGATGGCCGGCATAAAAAACCCCTTCGGCAACGATAACACACGTTGCCAGTTTATTACCAAGTAAATTATTCTAAGTACAATTGATTGCGGCTTGATTGCTATGTGGTAGTGTGAATATAGGTGATCGAGAGTGTGAAAAATGAAACCCATGCCGCGTTTAAATACATAGAAAACCTAACCAATATCCCGAGATTCCTAGGATATTCTTTCAACCACCTTCGGCCGTTATTTGACCGAGTTTAACGGCGTGTCTCCTTTTCCACACGTGCTTCTTACCTTAACCAGGTCTATATGACCGTTATCTCCCTTCTGTTCCTGGCTTAGACACACGGAATCAAAAAGAAAGATTAGTAAAGATTTCCTAGTGTCAGGACCGATTTCACATCGAGAATCCCGATCTTGAGCAAGAACGAAGATTAGATGAAGGAGACGGGATGATGAGAATCAAAGATAATAAATGACAAGAAATAATAAATCAAACGATTCATTGATTATTGTTGAATGATTACAACAAACCGAATGATTACAAACTCGTCATAGGAAATCCATGGTCACATTGGGTTGAGCTCAAACCCAATGTGTGACTCTCTCTCTCTAGAATGGTGCTCACTCACTCTAAGAATCATCACTCTTACAAATGAGCACACTCACCCTATATATAGGAGAGCACATGTGCTCACTAGCCCACTAACTAGCAAGACACAAAAATAAAATGAGCTTATTACAAATAAAAAACTAAAATAAATTATTAATTTAATCAAATTTGATTTAATTAATACGAAGCTTGACTCGCTTGAACCGATCTTCTGTTGACTTTTACGTTGACCGTTGACTTGAACAGTTGACTTTTCAAGAAAACCTCTTCGGTCCAAACTAGCAAGCCTCGAGCATCACAACCCGCGTCTCTGAATCAAATCACAATGGATTCTTCAACCGAATTATTCGAGAATAGATTTGATGGCGTCAATCACACAGATTATTAGTTCCAACACCTAGCATGCAGGGTAGCCGTGTATGCAGGAATTAAGTAGATAAACAGATCCAGAGTGTATTACATCCTGGGATAACAATTAAATAAATCATAAGCAGACATCTTGGGTTAAGTTATCGTGAACGTGTTCCCTGTATGTTTGACATCCAGGGGTCTTAACCTGTCGGAGATCATTAGTAAGAGTTTGAGCGAAAATTCAGGGTATAACAGTAAGTTAGGGTTATCGAACCGAGGGAATATGTGGAAATTGATTAATTGACAGAAATGAACAAAAATTACTAAATTACCTAAAATTACCTAAAATTACCTAAATTGCCTCTTTGGCTGTTTTGAGGTGAATTGGATTAAGTAACTAATAATTAACTAACTTAAAAACTATAAGCTAAAGACTTGATTACTTACGGAACTGTTTACAAATGGGAAAAAGCTAACTACTTCTGGATCCTGGTTGGCTACCGATCTGTGCAAAACCTAATTAATCATTAATAACACATAGACATGATCCCCAATTGCATAGTTGACCTAATAACCTAAGTTCCTAATGGGCTGCTTAGTTCCTGCCGCAAGAAAAGGCTAGAACACGACAGGGGGCCACTAAAACCCTAATTTATTAGTTAGTTAAACAAGTTCAGTATGCTGGTGCTCGACGGTTGCAAGGAAAACTGGAACAACTGACGACTAACGATTCCGAATAGAACGAATCCACAAACCAATCACCAAAAGTAGTTATAGAAGATTAGCCATACATGGCTTGGCTAATTGAACAAACATGATTATGAATGAAATTGCATTAAGAACTATTACTGAATAATTAAAGTCCTCAAAGAATCTCTAAACAAGTCTCCAAATTCGTATTCTTCACCCAAAAAACGGTTGGGGTGATTACGGTTCGAACTAATGACTAAACACCCTTTAAATAGGTTTAGAAAATAAAAATAATAGAAGTCTTCTGACTTCGATCATAGGCGTACCGCTCGAATTCTTGACTTCCGAATTCTCAACTTTCACATTGTTGCTTTTCTTCTTGTGTGTTCACACTAAGGTAAAATAATTAATTGTGGACCATGTGCCCTCCACGTGACTTGCACCATCTCGTTTTATTTCAAAATTCACTTCCTCTTGTACCAATCTCACGTACACATGCACCCATACTAATTTCATCATCTTGCCATCATTTCATGTGGAGCCTAAACGAATGCATCATCATCATGTGTTATTTAATTTTTTATTTCTTCCTGTACACGATGAAAATGAAGTGATTATTAATTAAAACAACTTAGTAATTCCAAATAATATAACTAAGAAATTTATTCCTTAATTAGTGCGATTCATATCAACATAATAATAACAAATTAAACTCATTTACACCACAACATACTAATTATAAAAATTCATTAAGATAATATCTTTTATACACAATTTGGTGTGTAGAGAGAGTGATTAATATAAAATAAAGTGTACATTTTAAGCACTCATCACATCCCTACACTTATCATTTTCCGTTCCGGAAAAACTGCCATGAAATCACAATCGGAAAATCAATCTCAAAATATTTTAACTTTTCAAATCAACAACCATGTCAACTCCACATTCCCAAAATGTCAACTCCACATTCCCAAAATTCACTTCCTCTTGTACCAATCTCACTAAACCCAACCACTGACCTTTTGTTTTGCCCCCAAAGTGTTTATAATTTACCGAATATAGTGTACCAGTCTGCCTATCTGTCCCACATTCAGAAAGTTCAAGTTCAACCTACTCCGGAATCAAATTCAATCAAAGTAAACGGTATTTAAGATTAGATGTATATATTTTTCCCACTCTCCTTTAAATCAGACTCTCAGATGTCCAAAGAATAGTAGGATAGATGGATAGAAGTTTTTGAGCATTTATTTCTCTAATCTACTATTTTTTTCTTTTTCTATTTTCCTCATTTTTTTCTTTTTTTTTCTTCCTTTTTTATTAAATTACCAACAAGCATCATCAGAGGTACTATTTTACGAGACGCTAACCCCAAAATCGTACGTGAGTATTTTGCCCGAGAATTCTAGGACATCATCAGAGGCACGCTACCGCGGGATACTATCCTTAGTTTGTACATGAGAATTTTGTCCCTTCACTCCTATGGTTATTAGTCCTTTTATTACCTAATATGCTCAAAGATGGAAAAATGGGGCGCCGTTATTTCTCGGATTTGCTTTTGTAAAAAGATCATAAAGTGCCAGTTATTCTGAGGACATATAAGTCTCTAATTTAAAGTGGTATTTTCCCTCCTAATCGTCAGTTTCAATCTTCCTATCACCCCTAAAAGGGGAACCCACTAGCAGACTGATTTAATTACATATTTATATAACAATAAACACAATGGGCAGTTTAAGCTATTTCTAAGTCAGTTGGGCCTACCGACACCTCACAGATTAGTCATGTTTTCTGTGACATCCGAGAATTTCAAGGTTTACTTCCGTTAGACAATCTCCGTTAGTTACGTTATAAGTGTTAACTTAGTAACTAATGCTTAACTAGGCCGAATACGTCCACGTCCTTTGGTTGATCACCGAACCCGCCCATATGTGCTATGTGTTCATTTATTAATGTCATAATGTGCAATGTGATTTAAACGCATGATTTAATATTATGAATAGCATGACAAATTGTAAATCCTTGATTATGTGAAAATTGCCTAAGTTGTGCAGCCAGCGAAACTACCGGGCGAAACTGTAGTGTCGCCCGGTAGCCAGCTAAGCTAACCAATTTAAACGTGACCAGAGCCAGTTTCGCTTGGCCAGCGAAACTGCCAGCGAAACTAGCCCCTGATATATATAATCTTAATAAACCCTAGTTCTCCCATTTTGCCTCATTTACACAAAACACACACACACTCTCCTGAGATATTCTGGACCAGCTGATTCCAGCCAAGAACCATCAAGGAACCATCATCTCATCTCATCCATTTGGCCCTAGATCGAATCGTGAGTCCCCAAAACCATTCTTTATGCATTTATATGTACTTTCTTGGTGTTTTACTTTAAAGCATGACCAAACCTCCATGGAATCACTTGATCTTCTGATATGTTGCTTAGGATTGCTAGATCTGTTATAAAGTTTATAACTTTACGTGTGAAATCCATCCATAATGAAGATTTATGCTAGATTAGGTCATTTTAGGTTAAAATGTGTTTTTGGTGATTTGATCATGAAAATGCATGTTTAAGGTGTTAAAGCTTACTGATTTATGTTGGTAAATGGTTATGTATGCTAGATAATGAATTACATGTAACATGGAAGCTGTTAGATTGATTTTTAGGCTGATTTATGTGTTTTTCGCGACCAGCGAAACTGTCTTGTTCCCTGGGCGAAACTGTCCAGCGAAACTATGTATATCTTCATCCAGCGACACTATGCAGCGAAACTGCAGTGTCGCCGGGTAAACCAACCAGACCAGCTCGAGCGAATCTACCGAGCGAAATTCCCTGAACGAAAGTTCAAACCAGTTTCGGGCGAAACTAGGCTAGCGAAACTGTGCCAACAGTTTCGAGCGAAACTAGCCTAGCGATACTGTGCCATCGGGTATTGCCTAGCGAAAGTGCTGCCCGTGCACATAGCGAAACTGACTAGCGAAATTGCTAGCGAAACTGAGACCAGAATCCACACTTGTACAATTTACTTGAATGTTATGCCATGACTTACATGATTTTGCCATGATGATACATGCTTTGATTTCTGATGTATATGAACCCTTGTTTATGATCAACCATCGGTGTCGTGTGTCTGTATGTCGAGTCATAGTTCCAACGTGCTATGTTATGGGCCATAGTGACGTTAAGTTAAAGATTAGACACAACCTAATACTTAAGACCTTAATGTGATTATTAGGTCTTCGTTAGCAAATCATAATTTGGATTATTGAAGTGTAGCTGAGCAACCTAAGGTGAGTTTCACAAACCCTTTAATTGTGAGCCCGTTTGGGACACAACGGATGAACATAACGATAAACAACGCTGACGATTTGAAGTATTACAATTGGGATACCTGTTATGGAAGTTGGAGTGTTTTATGGGAACACTTGCAACTGTCCATCCTTGGGGTTTCTATTGAAACCCGGGAAACGACTATTTGACACTTAAACTCTTTTCGGGAATTTCAAATGAAATCCAGGATAAACTGTTTTAATATGACTAGTGTAGGTTAAAGTCTAAACCAAATGATATCACATGATTTCTAAGGATGCCTTAAAACTTAAAAAGACCTCAACCTAGTACTGTTGATCTGAGAAGCGAGGGGATGTTGGGTAGATCTACTGAGGGTTTGACAAACCCTGCTCCGCGGTACACAAATGTGTAACCAACCGGTTGGAGGCCGAACGGAGTTCAATGTCAGCCTATGTTTAGTTGTGGGCCTCCTTATTGGGACACAACTGGAGGCACCAACCATCGGCTATTGCCGAACTCTGTTACGTCAGCTTTCAGCCCTAGTACGACTCCTTAGTGCATGGAAACCGGATTAGCTACCCGCGATATCGGTTGACTACTTTAATCCTTTACTTAACTAGTGCATATTCGAAAAATTCAACTCTTGGCAATTGCCTTGCAAAACTATTACTTATGTATATGTTGATACATACGATTATGAGACCGGGCCAATGCATGTCATGCCCACCGTGAACTCACCAGCCGTTAGGTTGACACTTGTGTGGTTTTTCACTTTTGCAGATCGTTGAAGAGTATCCACTGAAGGTTGGCATGGCACGTGAAGACTTCTACTTTCATTAAACTAACTTGGGAATTTGAATTTGAAACAATGATTTGTAAAGCACGTGGTTAGTGCTAAGATACTAATGTTTTATTCCGCTGCGTACTTTTAAGACTGTTTTGAAATGAATGATTTGGACTTTACTCTGATTCGATTAGTATTTGTAACTAATGGTTGTGTTCCTGGTTTGCTCGCACCCCTTAACGGTATAAACTCCGTTAGTGGTTAATTTGGGGGTGTGACAGATTGGTATCAGAGCCATAAGTTGCAGAGAACTGGAATCATTTTTGAAAACGATTTGGAAACTGCAACTTGAACCCTTAGTTACAAACTAACAAAACAAACTCTCAAAGACAAAATTTTACGTGCCAACCTGGGATACTCGCTCTGCTGTGTAAGTAAATACTCCATATGTAGATATATATATGTAAATATATATAGAGACCGTGTCTAGGTAGTCTAACGGAAAACCTTAGGAAAATTTTCACACACGAATACGAAATGCGAACACTATTCCGGGGAAAGCGACAACGAAACGATGCTACCCGCTACGTCCTGATTTCGACTACGATGACTACGCCGACAGTGACTTTTATGGGAAGCCGACTTTCGACGATAGTACTTGCGACTTACGGCATTCTTCGACGACGCCTCAGTTTTGCACGAAAATTTTTGGACTAATAGTGGGATAACGGGAACTGGCTAATATACATGTTATGGGATATGTATAGAATATAATTGTGACTGAACACTGGCTACTTTAACTGTCCAGCAAAATGTCTGGAAGAGGACACGGAAGAAACAACATCAACATGACGCCTGCACAGCTGCAAGCAATGATCACTGAACACGTGCAAGCCGCGGTGGCAGCCGTCCAAGCTGCATACGCCGCACAGGGTAATTATTATGCCGGTTAAGGCAAAAGCGATTATAATTGACTTGTTTAAACTTAAAACCCGAACTATTATTGCATCAGGAAACCACCACTGCACGTTCAAGTCCTTCATGGACTGCAAGCCGATGACGTTTTCCGGCGAAGAAGGAGCTGTAGGACTCCTCAGGTGGATCGAGAAGTCTGAGAAGGTCTTCTCTATGTGCAACTGCCCTGCTGGAGATAAGGTGAAGTATGCGACTGGTACCTTTGAGGGAGCTGCTCTCTCCTGGTGGAATGCTGAGATTCAGATGATTGGGTTAGATGCGGCCAATGGCATGGAATGGGGAGCGTTTAAGGAGTTGGTTATGGAGGAGTACTGCCCTCGAGATCAAGTCAAGAAACTGGAAGGAGAGTTTTTGAACTCCAAAATGTCTGGGTCAGAAATTGAGGAGTATACTGCTCGTTACCACGAGTACGAGGTACTGTGCCCCTCGATGGTTGATGCTGAATTTAAGCGCATTGAGCGTTATCTAGAGGGTCTCGCACCCCAAATCAAGAGCCTGGTGACAGCCAGCAATCCAACAACTGTGCAACAAGCCATCCGCCTGGCTCACAAGTTAACCGATCAGGAGATCGAGAGGGGTACTCTACCCGCGAAAGCCACTGAGAAGACTGCCTTGAGTGGCAAACGTAAGGCTGAAGAAGAAGCTCCAGCTACATCTGTGAACAATCAATCTGTTGGAAATCAATCTGGGAGGTCCTCTAACTCCCAGTATCAGAACAAGCGACCAGAAAACACAAGGTCCAATTTCAACAACAGTGGGGGTAACAATCGCCAAGGTGGGAATGGAAACTACAAGGGTAAAGCTCCGTTCTGTAACAAGTGCGGAAAACACCACAGCGGTATGTGTAACAAAGGTTTGGAATGTGGAAGATGTGGGAAACCGGGGCATGAAGCCAACAACTGCTGGACCAACTTGCAGAAGTTGAACAACGGCGGTCAGAACCAAGGAGGAAATAACAACAGGGGAAACGGAAACAACCGTTACGGGCAAGGAAACAATCAGAACAACAACAATGGTGGAGCCCGTGGCTGTTATGAATGTGGTGCTCAAGGTCACATGAAGAAAGATTGCCCGCAATTACGCAGGCAGGGTAATGGTAACAATGGCAACGGTGGGAACCCGGGCAACGGGAATGGTAATGGTGGGAATGGTAATGGTGGAAACGGTAATGGTGGGAATGGTAGAGGTCGTGCCTTCGTCATGGGTCAGGGAGAAGCTCGCAACGACGCCAACGTGATTAATGGTAAATTTATATTGAATGGTTTCTTTGCTACTGTGTTATTTGATTCTGGTGCTGAAAGAAGTTTTATTTCCACTAAGTTTGCTAGACTAATAAATGCTAAACCGATTGCCTTAGATGCTACGTATGTGGTAGAACTAGCGAATGGTAAACTTCATGATACGACGCAGATAGTTAAGGACTGTAAGTTAGAACTAGCTGGCCATACATTAGGAATCGATCTTATGCCTTTCCCGATTGGTAGTTTTGACGTTATAGTAGGAATGGATTGGTTATCCGAAAACCGAGCTGAAATCTTATGTAAAGAAAAAGTGGTTCGTATTCCACTCGAAGAAGGTGAAGTGTT
The DNA here is from genome assembly GCA_039602395.1 of Deinandra increscens subsp. villosa. Taxonomy (NCBI): domain Eukaryota; kingdom Viridiplantae; phylum Streptophyta; class Magnoliopsida; order Asterales; family Asteraceae; genus Deinandra; species Deinandra increscens. The sequence continues at coordinate 60,024,209 of JBCNJP010000007.1, read as the reverse complement.
AACGGTTCAAGGTGAAAAAGGTGGAGCAGTCACTGGTATTATCTCGTTTCTCAAGGCTCAAAAGTGCCTTCGCAAAGGTCACTTCGCGATTCTTGCAAACGTCACCGATTCGACACTTCCCGAGCACAAAATCAACGATTACCCGATAGTTCGCGACTTCCAAGATGTATTTCCTGAAGATCTGCCTGGTTTGCCACCATTTCGTCAAGTGGAGTTTGGGATCGACTTAACTCCTGGAGCCGCTCCGATTGCACGCGCACCTTACCGTTTGGCGGTAAGCGAACTCAACGAACTCTCCGCACAACTTCAAGAGCTACTCGACAAAGGGTTTATTCGTCCAAGTTCGTCTCCATGGGGAGCACCGGTTTTGTTTGTTAAGAAGAAGGATGGAACGTTCCGTATGTGTATTGATTACCGAGAGCTTAACAAAGTTACTATTAAGAATCGGTATCCACTCCCTCGAATCGACGATCTCTTCGATCAACTACAAGGTTCGAGCTACTTTTCAAAGATTGATCTACGGTCTGGATATCACCAACTTCGTGTCCGAGATGAGGATGTCCCAAAGACTGCTTTCAGAACTCGGTATGGACATTACGAGTTTCTAGTTATGCCGTTTGGGCTAACTAATGCACCTGCGGTGTTTATGGATTTGATGAATCGAGTGTGCAAACCGTATCTCGATCAGTTTGTGATAGTCTTCATTGACGATATTTTGATTTACTCCAAGACAAAGGAAGAACACGAGAGACATCTACAACTGATTTTGGAATTACTCCGTAAGGAACAGCTTTATGCTAAGTTTTCGAAGTGCGATTTTTGGATTCGCGAAGTCCAGTTTCTTGGGCACATTGTTAATCAGGAAGGAATCCATGTCGACCCGGCTAAAGTGGAAGCTATCAAGAATTGGTCTACTCCTAGAGCGCCGACCGAAATCCGACAATTTTTGGGACTTGCCGGATATTACCGAAGATTCATTAAGGGTTTCTCGCAATTGGCTCAACCCTTAACAGCATTAACGCACAAGGGAGTGCAATATAGATGGGGTGAGAAAGAAGAACACGCGTTTCAAACTCTCAAAGATATGTTATGTTCAGCCCCGATTCTAGCCTTACCCGATGGAGTTGACGACTTTGTAGTCTACTGTGATGCATCCATCCAAGGACTCGGTTGCGTGTTGATGCAACGGGACAAAGTAATTGCCTATGGGTCCAGGCAACTGAAGGACACTGAAAAGAATTATACAACGCATGATTTGGAATTAGGAGCCGTTGTTCATGCACTCAAGATTTGGAGACATTACCTCTACGGAACAAAGTGCACAATATTTACAGACCACAAGAGCTTACAACACATCTTTAATCAGAAGGATCTCAACATGCGGCAACGACGGTGGGTCGAGTTACTAAATGACTATGACTTAGCAATTAAGTATCATCCGGGAAAAGCCAATGTGGTGGCTGACGCCCTAAGTCGAAAAGAGTACGAAAAGCCTCGACGAGTACGAGCGCTGCAACTTACCATTCACACGGGATTGCCGAATCGGATCTGCGATGCCCAACAAGAAGCATTAAAAGAGGAAAATTTCGCAGCTGAAGCACTGCGAGGGGTGGATGGTAACTCCGAAATTAGGTCCGACGGACTCAGATACTACAATAACAGAATTTGGGTTCCTTTACTCGGAAATCTTCGTGAGCTCGTGATGGACGAGGCTCACAAGTCAAGGTATTCGGTGCACCCTGGATCGGATAAAATGTACCAAGACTTGAAGAGTTTGTATTGGTGGCCGAACATGAAAGCCGACATTGCTCGATATGTGGCTAAGTGTTTAACATGCTCAAGAGTTAAGATCGAGTACCAAAAGCCTTCTGGGTTATTGCAACAGCCAAAGATCCCAGAATGGAAATGGGAGGATATCTCCATGGATTTTGTAACAGGATTACCTCATCGATCGAATCGACCGGATGCGATTTGGGTTATCATTGATCGACTAACCAAATCTGCACATTTCATTCCAATGAGGGAAAGTGACAATATGGATAAGCTGACAAAACTATATATTGACAGAATTGTGGCACGTCATGGTGTGCCTAAGACTATTATCTCAGATCGAGATCCTCGATTTACTTCCCGACTATGGCAATCTAGGCAAGAAGCACTGGGAACCAGACTGGATATGAGTACAGCTTATCACCCGCAGACCGATGGACAGACGGAACGAACCATTCAGACTTTAGAAGACATGCTCCGTGCTTGCGTTCTCGATTTTGGTAAGGACTGGGAGGCTCACCTTCCGTTGGTGGAGTTCTCCTACAACAACAGTTATCATTCAAGTATCGGTGCAGCACCTTTTGAAGCACTATATGGCAGAAAGTGTAGATCGCCCGTGTGTTGGGCTGAAACGGGTGAGAAAGGACTCACCGGACCGGAACTCATTCATGATACAACTGAATGGATTATTCAGATCAGAAAGCGGATAGCCGCAGCACGTGACAGACAGAAGAGCTATGCCGACAAACGCCGTAAACCTTTGAAGTTCGAGGTAGGCGACAAAGTGTTATTAAAGGTATCTCCCTGGAAAGGCGTGATACGCTTCGGAAAGCGTGGAAAGTTAAATCCTCACTACATCGGTCCTTTTGAAATCATTGGGGAAGTAGGCCCGGTGGCCTACCGTTTACAACTCCCTGCCGAACTCGATGGAGTTCACAACGTGTTTCACGTCTCTAATCTGAAGAAATGTCTGGCAGACAACACTGAAATAATCCCTTTGGAGGAATTGGAAATCGACGAACATCTGAGATTCATCGAGCAGCCGGTAGAAATCATGGGACGCGAGGAGAAAACCCTCAAACGTAGCAAGATTCCGATCGTCAAGGTCCGATGGAACTCAAGACGTGGACCAGAATATACTTGGGAACGAGAGGATCAGATGAAGAAGAAGTATCCTCACTTGTTCGAGCAAACGTCCACAGAAACTCAAGGTATGATTTAATTTTGGGGACCAAAATTCCTTTAACAGGAGGAGGATGTGGCAACCCTAAAACTTTTGCTTTCTTTCCCCAGCGACGACAGCCGAGGCTGCAAACGCTACGACACAAGAATAATTTTCGGGACGAAAATTCCAATTACAAGGGGATGATGTGACATCCGAGAATTTCAAGGTTTACTTCCGTTAGACAATCTCCGTTAGTTACGTTATAAGTGTTAACTTAGTAACTAATGCTTAACTAGGCCGAATACGTCCACGTCCTTTGGTTGATCACCGAACCCGCCCATATGTGCTATGTGTTCATTTATTAATGTCATAATGTGCAATGTGATTTAAACGCATGATTTAATATTATGAATAGCGTGACAAATTGTAAATCCTTGATTATGTGAAAATTGCCTAAGTTGTGCAGCCAGCGAAACTACCGGGCGAAACTGTAGTGTCGCCCGGTAGCCAGCTAAGCTAACCAATTTAAACGTGACCAGAGCCAGTTTCGCTTGGCCAGCGAAACTGCCAGCGAAACTAGCCCCTGATATATATAATCTTAATAAACCCTAGTTCTCCCATTTTGCCTCATTTACACAAAACACACACACACTCTCCTGAGATATTCTGGACCAGCTGATTCCAGCCAAGAACCATCAAGGAACCATCATCTCATCTCATCCATTTGGCCCTAGATCGAATCGTGAGTCCCCAAAACCATTCTTTATGCATTTATATGTACTTTCTTGGTGTTTTACTTTAAAGCATGACCAAACCTCCATGGAATCACTTGATCTTCTGATATGTTGCTTAGGATTGCTAGATCTGTTATAAAGTTTATAACTTTACGTGTGAAATCCATCCATAATGAAGATTTATGCTAGATTAGGTCATTTTAGGTTAAAATGTGTTTTTGGTGATTTGATCATGAAAATGCATGTTTAAGGTGTTAAAGCTTACTGATTTATGTTGGTAAATGGTTATGTATGCTAGATAATGAATTGCATGTAACATGGAAGCTGTTAGATTGATTTTTAGGCTGATTTATGTGTTTTTCGCGACCAGCGAAACTGTCTTGTTCCCTAGGCGAAACTGTCCAGCGAAACTATGTATATCTTCATCCAGCGACACTATGCAGCGAAACTGCAGTGTCGCCGGGTAAACCAACCAGACCAGCTCGAGCGAATCTACCGAGCGAAATTCCCTGAACGAAAGTTCAAACCAGTTTCGGGCGAAACTAAGCTAGCGAAACTGTGCCAACAGTTTCGAGCGAAACTAGCCTAGCGAAACTGTGCCATCGGGTATTGCCTAGCGAAAGTGCTGCCCGTGCACATAGCGAAACTGACTAGCAAAATTGCTAGCGAAACTGAGACCAGAATCCACACTTGTACAATTTACTTGAATGTTATGCCATGACTTACATGATTTTGCCATGATGATACATGCTTTGATTTCTGATGTATATGAACCCTTGTTTATGATCAACCATCGGTGTCGTGTGTCTGTATGTCGAGTCATAGTTCCAACGTGCTATGTTATGGGCCATAGTGACGTTAAGTTAAAGATTAGACACAACCTAATACTTAAGACCTTAATGTGATTATTAGGTCTTCGTTAGCAAATCATAATTTGGATTATTGAAGTGTAGCTGAGCAACCTAAGGTGAGTTTCACAAACCCTTTAATTGTGAGCCCGTTTGGGACACAACGGATGACTAACGATAAACAACGCTGACGATTTGAAGTATTACAATTGGGATACCTGTTATGGAAGTTGGAGTGTTTTATGGGAACACTTGCAACTGTCCATCCTTGGGGTTTCTATTGAAACCCGGGAAACGACTATTTGACACTTAAACTCTTTTCGGGAATTTCAAATGAAATCCAGGATAAACTGTTTTAATATGACTAGTGTAGGTTAAAGTCTAAACCAAATGATATCACATGATTTCTAAGGATGCCTTAAAACTTAAAAAGACCTCAACCTAGTACTGTTGATCTGAGAAGCGAGGGGATGTTGGGTAGATCTACTGAGGGTTTGACAAACCCTGCTCCGCGGTACACAAATGTGTAACCAACCGGTTGGAGGCCGAACGGAGTTCAATGTCAGCCTATGTTTAGTTGTGGGCCTCCTTATTGGGACACAACTGGAGGCACCAACCATCGGCTATTGCCGAACTCTGTTACGTCAGCTTTCAGCCCTAGTACGACTCCTTAGTGCATGGAAACCGGATTAGCTACCCGCGATATCGGTTGACTACTTTAATCCTTTACTTAACTAGTGCATATTCGAAAAATTCAACTCTTGGCAATTGCCTTGCAAAACTATTACTTATGTATATGTTGATACATACGATTATGAGACCGGGCCAATGCATGTCATGCCCACCGTGAACTCACCAGCCGTTAGGTTGACACTTGTGTGGTTTTTCACTTTTGCAGATCGTTGAAGAGTATCCACTGAAGGTTGGCATGGCACGTGAAGACTTCTACTTTCATTAAACTAACTTGGGAATTTGAATTTGAAACAATGATTTGTAAAGCACGTGGTTAGTGCTAAGATACTAATGTTTTATTCCGCTGCGTACTTTTAAGACTGTTTTGAAATGAATGATTTGGACTTTACTCTGATTCGATTAGTATTTGTAACTAATGGTTGTGTTCCTGGTTTGCTCGCACCCGTTAACGGTATAAACTCCGTTAGTGGTTAATTTGGGGGTGTGACATTTTCCATTCTCTAATTTTCTAACACTTTTCTCTTTTCTTTCCTTATTTTTATTTTTGAAAACCGATTCCCAAATTTTCTGTCATTTTCCATGTAATTGCAAGTTATTCAAGAGACATTTTTCAAAAAAAAATTATTTTTTATTTTTTATTATTTTTTTTAAAACACACAAAAATAAAACAAAAACGAAACGCGTTATTCCCCTCCCCACACTTGAGTTCAACACTGTCTTCAACGTGAACAAAGAAACAACTAAAAATAAATAAAAACTAAAACAAATAAATAAAAAATAAATAGAAGTAGGACACTTAGAAGAACTGGGCATACCGTCCTGCCCTCTTTCGACAGAAAATTGATGAAAATTTTAGACACTTAGAAAATTTTCTATATCCTGCCAAAACATCTGAATTTCTTACCACAACTTGTTCCAATAGAATTTTTGTCCTAAACATACCTGGAACATATAATTTTGCTCATTTCGCATCTCCAAAAACAAGTCCGACTCCTGAAAAACACAAACACAAAAGCATATAAAAACCAAAAAATAAACAAAAACACAAACTTACGGCTCGGTTGCCTCCCAGTAATCGCTAAGTTTAAGGTCTTCAGCCAGACCCAACTCCCTCATTGAGGTTTAAAGACATGATTCTCTCCAGCTTTCAGCTTAGTGAATGAATTCTTTGTAAAATCGAACTTGCCATCTCAAGTCCATCCACGAACTTCACCATTGTCCTCATCCTTAATTTTCACTACTCCTCGACCATCTTCATTTTTTCTGTCTGCTTTTCCTTCACCACCTATTCGAGCCTTCGATCTCGTCACCTTCTCTTGTGGGTTGTGCCCATTTTTAGCATCTTTCAGCTCAACCGAATCCACGCGTATTGGGCCACTGGTATCCCCACACTTGTTTTCATCAACCTCCACATTCTTTAACCTGTCAACCACAAAAACACCTTTCTTTGTATCTGTTAGAGCATTTTGTGTTGTCTAGTGCTAGGTTTTGGTATTTTGAGTATGTAATTTATAAGTTTGTGTTTTATAGATCCAGCGGATCAGTGGCGGATCAGGTGGTACGCCGGACCACCTGGTACGCTAGTAAGTTGGTCCGCTGGCCAGTCTCTATATATAGGTTTCAGTTTGATTCAGAGAGTGTGAGTGAGGTCTGAGCTTTCTTAAGTGTGAGTTTTACATGGTGTAACCTGAATACTCACTGTAATCTCTGTTTACAAGCTGTGATCAATATAAAGAAGATTATTTACCTTGTGTTGTCCAAATCCGATTGTAATAATGCACTAGCAAGATCGATTACGTGTTTTACAAGTGGTATCAGAGCAGGTTTGCTCAGTTGTTGCGATTTACAGATCGGTTTTGGGTTTTTGGAGAAAAAAAAACTTCGGTTTTGGTAAGATTTTGATCAATTCTTCTCAGTTCTTCGTCAATTCAGTATCTTCTAGTTCATTTTCGCTGAGTTGTACATCGTATTCAAGCATTAAAAGTCAGAAATTATGAAAATTATGCATTTTGTTTCTGATCCGCTGGTGATCCGCTGGTGATCCGCCGGTTGAAGATTCTGATCCGCTAGAGTAAATTCATAGATTCAGTGCTCCGCTGAATTTTATCCGCCAAGCAATCTTCAAACACTGATCCGTGGCGGTTATTGTTTGATACGCGGCAGTTCCAGCGTATCAGATTAGCAGCGTATCAGTTAGCAGCGTATCAGTTGATCCGCGAGGTGTTTTTGATCCGGTAGTAGAATTTTGATCCGCGGGTTGAGTTCTGATCCGGGGAGTTGTTTTTCTGATCCGTTCACCTGGAATTTGATCCGGAGATCTGATTTTGATCCGGGGTTCGATATACTGGTCCGCTGACTACAGAATTGAGGTTTTGTTAATCATGGATCCGTTTCAGGCTTTTGCTGCTATGTCTACGATTGTTCAAGCGTTGTTGAACTACGATAATGAAATAGGAACTACGAATAAAGTTCCTAAACTGATGAGATTTGAAGATTTTCATAATTGGAAAACTCGGTATGAGTCGTATATCGGTGTGACCGATGTTAGTGTTTGGACTCCTATGCTTGATGGGTATGAGATTCCAAAATTCACAACTGGGGAGTTTATTGGTCAAGAGAAGCCGTTTAACAAGATGAACGATGCTGAGAAAGAGGCATTCAAACTTGAAAGAAAAGCATATTCTAATTTATCAATGGCTTTACCTAAGGATATTTTGCATCAATTTAAAACACATACAACATCTAAGAAATTGTGGGATGCTTTATGTCATCGATGTGAAGGTAATGCACAATACAAGAAGAGCAAGAAGAAAGTGTTGTTACGAGAGTATGATAATTTTGCTCATGTTCCGAATGAGACCATTAATGATCTCATTTCAAGATTGTCTCATTTGGTCAGTGAACTTGATATTGTTGGAGTAAAAATTGAAGCTGGAGAATTGAAAGAAAAGCTATTAGATGCTTTGCCCGAGAAATGGGAAGGTTACATTTTGTTGCAGACTCATGATAAAAGCTTTGATGATCTCACATACGATGAACTTACAAGGAATCTACTAGCAAGGGAACTGGATATGATGCGTGTGAAAACTTTACCATCTCAAGTTCAGAATCCCGATGTCTACTTTGGTGAAAATGCTTCTACCATGCATGCTAAAGCAAAGGCTAACACAAATCCACCATCTACTGCTTTTTATGTAGAAAATACTTCAAGTGGTCATGCAAACATGTCTAGAGGTTCTTCAAGTGGAAGCTATGCTAGTAAAGCTGCTGTAACATATCCTGTGTATTCGCATCAGTCGTCTTCTGTTCCAAATCACAATCAGAGTGCTTTTTCAGCAAAAACTACAAATGACTTTATGGCTTTATTTTCAGCAATGGTTTCGTCCTATGACGGAGTTGTTGCAGGAAAGTTAACTAGTGCTGAGTTAACTGATGAAGACTATGAACAGATTGATCCTGATGACTTAGAATTGATGGATATTAACTGGTCCATGGCAATGCTTGTACGCAGAGGCAAACAGTATATGCAAAGAACCGGTCGGAAGGATTTAAATCCTGAAGGAAAACTTGGATTTGATAAGTCTAAGGTTCGTTGCTACAATTGTCATAATTATGGGCATTTTGCCAAGGAGTGTACCAAGGGAAAACAACAAGAAATTTCAAAGTTGTATCAAAAGTATGCTGCACAGAGTAACAAGCCATCAGGAAGCAATTCTAATCCTTCAAGTACAAATGCAAATGCTAGTGGAGCAAATTCAGACACTAAAGCGTTGGTTTCACAAACTGGTGAAGGATATGATTGGGCTGCTGATTTTCCAGATGAATCTGCTTTTCTGTGTACTGAGGAGCAGAGTGTAAAGATTGAAGATGATCCTGATCTTCCTGGTGAAGATTTCTTTGCTGAAGGTCAACATGCGTTTATGGCCAACATTTAGGTTGCTTCTAATTCTTGTGAACTTTGTCTTAATTCTGCTAATCAGTTAAAGGAACTCTCTAATGAGAAAACCATGTATTTTGACAAATACTCGATAGCAGAAGAGAATGTCAAAATTTACAAACAACGGTGGGAAGCGGTTAAAGCTGAACTGAAAAGTGAACATGCTGTGGTTTTGAGCACAAAAATTGAGCTTAACAACAAAACGGAAGATTATATTTTTAGTGAAAAGAAACTTGCTGAATCAAATGCTAAAATTTCCGAATTAAACATTGAAATTTTGGATCTTAAAAGGCAACTTGAAAATTTCAAAAATTCATCTTCCTTTGCAAGTTTTCTTTGCAAAGATGAACATTTAAAAGATTTGCTCAAAGAATCTGGGTGTAATTCAGTTCCTCCACCCATTGTTCATGGTATAGGACCAAAGGAATCTGAAACCAAAGCTGGTGTTGTGTTTGATTACTCAATATTTACTGAGGGATCATCTGATAAATCCAAAAGCACTGATAAGAAGAAATCAGGCAAACATGTGTCCAAATCTAAGGTTGAGGTGTCAAAACAGTCTGAATCCAGTGATTCTAAGGTTGAAAAACCTGTCACTGAACTTAAGCCTCAAAGTGTCAAACTGACACCATTAGAGGCTGCTCAGAAAATACTTGAAACTGCAAAAACAATGAAAACCTTTGAAAATTCACAATTTACTAAAGGTCCAGATTTGTTTTTTGAAAGAGATGCTGTTTCTGTAAATAACACAATCACACCTGATGTCAATGCTATACCAGAAGCACCTGAAAGAAGTGCAAAATTAAATGGTGTTGGGTTTGGACAGTTTGCTGGAAATTCTAAGGTCAATCAAAAGAAACCTCAGAAATTTTAGAAACGTGAAAAGAAATTTGCCAAAAATGGAAAGTTTGATGAAAATTTGAAAGGCAAAACTGTTGATGGTGATTCTTCTCAGAAATTGAGAATGTATAGTTTGAAAGGAAGTGATTCAGTGTTTTCTGATTTAGATTTTCCTTTAATTTGTGTTGATCCATCACGTGTTGCCAAAGTATGGTACGTAGAAACATCTGAGGTGGTTAAGTCAGATTTTGAAGACGAGCAGTTCATTGTGTTGTTTGATGTGCCGTCTGGTTCAAATGATCAAGGATCATCCTCCAAAGGTCAAAGGCCGTCTGAAAAACCAAAGTCATCAAATGATCAAAAGTTTAAGACTAAATAAAAACAATCATCTTACTCACCAAAGAGTTTTTATAACTCTGATGGTCAGTATTCATCAGAAACTAATAGTTTTGATTATGAAGCGTTTGGTTTTTGTGATGATTACAATTTTTATGATGATTTTGGTAAATTTGAACAAAACAAAACCAAAAATGTTAAACCTAAGGGATATGCTGATCGTTGTGGTGTTGATGACTATGGATTTTACAATGAACATGGATACATTGGCCCTTTGTTTAAACCTTTACCAACCTCCAAAGGAAGAAGGTTTAAAACCAATGTTTCTAAAAAAGGTGTTCAATCAAATAACAATGATAACATTCCTCATAAGTTTGAGGATGGTGTTTCTAAGGGTTTTGTTGATCCCAGAAGGTGTTATCGTTGTTTTGAAATAGGACATATTCGTAGTCGGTGTCCTGTTTTAGCTAGAAAGAGGGCTTCAGCTTATACGCAATCAAATTCAGATTCAAAATCTGATGCAAAGCCCAAGATGGATGATGAAAAGGTTGTTACCAAACAACATTTTAAAAGGAGAAATTTTTTCAATAAATCTTACAAATTTTTTGGTAATAATTTTACTTCAAAGACTACTGCCGATTCATCCATTCCATCTGTCAGGCAAAAGTGGCTGCCTAAAATGACTTCAAAAGCCACTGAGGATTTTTCGGAAGATACCGGTCGACCCAAAGCTGAATGCTTGGGTCCAGATACTCACTAATTGCTTGCTACTATGTGCAGGGTGCTCGAAAGCCAGCTGTTAACAACTTTTGGGTCGTTGATAGTGGAGCATCCAGGCACATGACGGGTAATATTTCCTTGCTGTCTGAAGTCAAACCAATTCAAGGAGGAAATGTTACTTTTGCTGGCAATAAAGGTGGGAAGATAACCGGTGAAGGAAAGTTGGGTAACGAGAAGATTACTTTTGAAAAAGTCCAATTTGTGCAAGAGCTGCAGCACAACTTGTTAAGCGTATCTCAAATTTGTGATAAGCAGTACACGGCTGCTTTTACAAGTTCAGAATGCTTGATTCTGAAACCTGGCATTCGAATTCCTGAAGACTGGATTGTGATGCGCGCTCCCAGATTTCGGGACTTATATGTGTTAAATATGAATCAGACTTCATCTGCTGTATCTGCTACTTGTTTCATCTCAAAAGCTACTGAAAAGGAATCAATTTTGTGGCATAGACGCATGGGTCACATCAATTACCGAAAGATGAATTACTTGGTCAATCATTCTTTGGTAGAAGGTGTTTCCAAGAATAGATTCTCTATAAATGATGTGTGTGTCTCATGTAAGAAAGGTAAACAGAAAAAGAAGTCTCATCCTTCTAAGCGTTTGAATTCGATTGTCACTCCCTTGGAACTGCTTCATATGGATCTGTTTGGTCCTATGAATGTTCGTAGTATTGAGGGTAGTTACTATTGCTTGGTGATTACGGATGACTTCTCAAGATTTTCGTGGGTGGCATCTTTGGCGACCAAGGCTGATACTCCAGATTCAATTCGGAACATGTTGTCTAAGTTTGAATCGTTGTACAAGCATAAAGTTTGTCGCATTCGTACTGACAATGGTTCTGAATTCAACAATGCCAAAATGAAGGATTTTTGTGGTTCGTTTGGAATTTATCATGAATTCAGTGCGCCGTATACTCCACAACAAAATGGGGTAGCTGAGCGAAAGAATCGAACATTGATTGAAAACGGCTCGAACGATGCTAGCTGATGCACATTTACCAATTAAGTTTTGGTCTGAAGCTGTTCATGCTGCATGTTATGTGCTCAATCGTGTTCTGATTGTTAAAAGATTTAACAAGACAAGTTATGAATTGCTCAGAGGTCGAAAGCCAAATTTGAATTTCTTGGAACCATTTGGGTGTTCATGTACGGTTCTCAAGGAAGGTGGAAAGTTTGATGCTAAAGCTGTTGAAGGCATTTTTGTTGGATATCATCATCCAATGAAAAGGGTTTATTTTACATCTTCCAAGACCATTGAGAATCATATGAATGTGGATTGTCATCGACATACCTTTCTACAACCTAAATCGGTTGATTCTCGAGCTTTTGATTATAATTCTTTTGTTGATTCGTTCTCGGCTGCACAAAAGAGTTCTGATAAAGAAGATGAGTCTGAAATCTTATCTGCTGCTATCATGTATACATTGTCTACTCCTGGTTCCGGGTCATGGATTCCTAAGCTTCCAAATTCATCTGTCACTACTTCGTCTAGTCAGGATGTTTCTAGTTTAGAAACGATGAGTTCGTCTGACGATGATGATGAAAGTTCGTATCATGAAGCTGAGTCAACACCTGTTGACGATCCAATTCCGTTACCAAGTACAAGTTCTTCGGTACAAGTTTCTTTACCGTTAGATGATCTTTCAAGCACAGATGAAGCAGATGCAAGTTTACCGAATAATTTGGCAGATAATATTCCTGTTGCTGATTCAACTACTCTGAGGATACACACCATTCATCCTCAAGAGAATATCATTGGTGATCCGAGTTCTGGAGTTCGCACACGTCATCAAATAGCAGATTCCGTTGATGCTTTAATTGCTGAAATCAGGGATTCAGGAGTTCAGAATGACGTGTTTCATTCATGTTTTCTGTCTCAAGTTGAACCAACCAATGTCGATCAGGCGTTGGAAGATGCTTCTTGGGTTGAGGCTATGCAAGAAGAGTTGCAGCAATTTTAGAAATTGGGTGTATGGCATCTCGTGGATTTACCCGCTAATTCCAAAGAACCTTGTGGTACTAAATGGGTATTTAAATGTAAGAAAGATGATCGAGGCATAATTGTTCGAAACAAGGCTCGATTGGTGGTTCAGGGTTTCTCACAGATTGAAGGTGTTGATTTCAATGAAGTTTATGCTCCTGTTGCACGAATCGAGGCTATCAGAATCTTTTTAGCTTTCGCGGCATATCATGGATTCAAAGTGTATCAAATGGATGTCAAGAGTGCATTTCTTAATGGGTTGATTCGTGAGGAAGTGTATGTGAAGCAGCCGCCTGGTTTTTATGATCCCGATTATCCAAACAAAGTGTACAAGTTAGACAAGGCGTTATATGGATTGCATCAAGCCCCGAGAGCTTGGTATGAAACTTTATCTACGCACCTGCTGGAAAACGGTTTTCGGCGAGGAAAGGTGGATTGTACGCTGTTTTCGAAGAAGTTTGGAAAGGATCTGTTACTTGTCCAAGTTTATGTGGACGATATCATTTTTGGAAGCACAAATGACGCGTTATGCAAGGACTTTGAACGTGTGATGCAAACAAAGTTTGAAATGAGTTCTATGGGCGAGATGGGGTTCTTTTTAGGTCTTCAAGTTCATCAATCGGCCAAAGGCATATTCTTACACCAAACCAAATATGTGTCTGATATTTTGGCAAGGTTCAAGATTGGCGATGTTCGGGTTCCTAGTACACCAATCCAGGTTTCACATGGTTTAGCACCAGATGAGACTGGTGAAACTATAGATCCCACATTGTTTAGGGCTATGATTGGTTCGCTTATGTACTTAACTGCATCTCGTCCTGATATAATGTTTGCTGTGTGCTTGTGTGCTAGGTATCAGGCAGCTCCAAAGGCTTCTCATTTGATGGCAGTAAAGAGAATTTTTGCTTATTTGAAGGGTAATCCGGATCTGGGGATCTGGTATCCTAATGATAATAGGTTCGAGTTATCAGCATATTCTGACTCCGACTATGGTGGCTGTAAAATCAATTTCAAATCCACAACCGCAGGATGTCAGTTTTTGGGAGAACGACTGGTGTCGTGGCAATGCAAAAAGCAAACTTCGGTTGCAACGTCTACAGCAGAGGCGGAATATGTGGCTGCTTCTAGTTGCTGTTCACAAGTTTTGTGGATACAACAGCAGTTACGCGACTATGGTTTGAATTTTCTTACTACTCCGATTTTTATTGATAACTCGGCTGCCATATCCATCACTAAAAACCCGGTTCAGCATTCTAAAACTAAGCACATTGAGATTCGATATCACTTTATCCGTGATTGCTTTGAAAAGAAACTAATTGATTTGCAGAAAATTCACACGGATTTTCAGCGAGCTAATTTGTTTACAAAAGCTTTTGATAAAACTCGGTTCCAATTTTTGTTGAAAATCAATGGGATAACTAAGTTAAATGTCACATGATTTGGTTCAGTTGATCGTTTTTGCTTTTCGTTTTATTTTTCTGTTAATGTTTTCTGCTTTTTAGGGGGAGAAATATGAAAAATACAAAAATAGTGTGTTGTTTTGTATTCCAAAATTGAAAAAGCATAAAAAAATTGAAAAATGCAAAAGCATAAAAAAATTGGAAAATTCCAAAAATTTGAGAAACGTGATCCAACCTCGTGAGAAATGATAGTACATCAGTGAATGTTACTGACCATGGATAGACTAGATTGAAAGGCTGTAGATACTCGCTTGTTTCATTGAATGTGCCATTCATATCTGATACATGTTAGTATGATATAAAGATAATGCCTGTCTGAAATCTGTGGCGAACCATGATTCTTGTTTTTGTTTAATGCTGAGCTTATATGAAAAATTCAAAAAGAGAATAAGAGATGGTCTTAGTGTATGCATGCTTTATTTTGCAAAGATTTAAACTTGTTTTATTTTCTTTATTTTGTCAAATGATCGGACTTTCTCTGCGTATCGAAAGATCGACCTGATTGTTGTTCGTTTGACGTTCTGCTTTATTTTCTTGGTGTTTAGTATAATCCATCGGACTTTCTCTGCGTATCGAAAGATCGACATGATTGTTGTTGGATTATACGCTTTCTGCTTTATTTTCTATTTTTTATTTTCCTAAACAATCGGACTTTCTCTGCGTGCCTACCAGCCGACCTGATTGTTGTTTGTTTAGGGTTCTGCTTTCTTTTTGCATGAAACACTATGAACCGATTGTCTCTGTAAATAGATTCTGTGATGAATCAGTGAAAAAAAAATAATAGAATAAATCAGATTATCAATTACTTGAGTTTGTGGGTGCCATGATTTCTGTACTTGATAAATATACCTAATGCATATCAGAAAACTGTAAAAATTGATTTGAATTGGCTGAAATAAACATTATGTGTTGTATTCGTGGACAACTTGATTTGTATGCTGATTAGGTCGAAATTGAAGTATGTTAAGTGCATCTCACTGATATGATCTCATGTTGCGATCTTTCTCACAAAAATATAACTTATTGTTATTGTTTTTTGATTTCTTGATTTTTGTTGAGTTGCTATTTCTGCTTATTTTAGAAAATTCAAAAAGATTTTAGGTGTGTTTTAGCATAAGTTCGAAAAATCAAAAAGATTTTAGTGTGTTTTGATATAAATTTGTCAAAATTCAAAAAGATTTTCTTTCTGCTTTGTTTTAGATCAACTGAATTTCAGAATCGACAATCTGTTGTTTAATGAATCACAATCGATGCTAAATCAGATTATCATGTTTGAAATTGAAGAAATTGAACGTTTTTGATGAAAAATGAGAAATTTGATGATAGGGGCAATGTGGTCATGTTCTAATCCGGCGGACCAGCTGATCCGCCGGCGGATCAAACTGTGTATAAATAGAAAATCTGATCCGTGAGAGTTCATAACTCGCGGATCACCTACTCTCAACACAGAAAACCCCCGAAACCTCTCACATCCGTATTTTATTGATTTCTCAGTCGTTAACGAAGCTCTGCTCGAATTTTTTTGTTGCTACAGGTAGGTTGTCTGATTACGCACAGGTTGATGGTCTTGATTTCTGCAATGGTTGTCTGATTAGGGTTAAATTTGAGATTTAAGTCTCGGTTTTTAAGAAAAACCGACTGGATACTTGTTTAACCGATTTTAGTCAATGTTTATGGGTATAAAACACATTGTTAGAGTCGCAATACACTCTAGAATGAACTCTTGTTCTTTGATTCCAAAACAATCACTTCAAAGTTGCATAAAATTCAAAGTGACTCTTCGATAAACTGATCGTCCGCCGGATCAACTGATCCGCCGGACCAGATTTGTTCAAAATTCAAACTGATCCGGAGATGATCCGGTTGACTAATCTGATCCGCAGTCAACGAATTTGATCCGCCGGATCAAGTGATCCGCCGGATCAAGTGATCTGCAGGATAATGTGATCCGCAACTGGTCTGCCAGACCAGATGATCCGGATGCACAAATTTGATCCGTGGTTTGATCCGCTCATAAAAAAAATTTCAAAAGTTATTCGTTTGAGTGATTTACTTAACATCATAGATCGTCATTGAGAATTTTGATTATATTGACTGATTTTAATGATGGTTTGTTTTGATGATATGAACAGAAATGGCAGATTTTAAATCGATTGGAGAACACAATGTTTGTGCTTTTCTTGATGCTGCAGAAAAGTGGAGGCCGCATTTTCTTAACATTTTTGAGTTCGTCAGACGCTCAAGAATATTTTTTGCTGCTACTCATGAATGTCCACCTTATAAAGATTTGTTGGTCATGTTCTGGAATTCAGCGCAAGTGGATTGCTCGGTGACGCCGTCAGTAATTCGTGCAAAGATATTAGAAACTGATGTGGTTATTTCTGAAGCTGATGTGCGAAGAGTTTTACGGTTAAATGATCAAGCTACTTATCCAACTGAATTTCCTGAAGAAGATTTGGTAGCTTTATTAAAAAGAATTAAGTACGATGGACAATTGTATGTTCCATGGTATCTTAAAGCTAATCTGAGTCCTCCGTATAAATACTTGATGCACGTTATCATTAAGTGTTTTGGAAATAGAACAAGAGGTCAGGAAGAGTTTGATTTGAGGGTGCTATCTTTCTTTTGTGCATTGGTGCTAAACAGAGAATTCAATTTCTCTGGCTGGATTTTTAACTACATGAGAGAGAACATTTTGGTGAAACAAGTGAGAAGCATTGTGACAGCCCTAAAACTTTTGCTTTTCTGCTTTTTCTTTCCCCAGCGACGATAGCAACGACGACAGCTGATGCTGCGAACGCTACGACACAAGAATAATTTTCGGGACGAAAATTCCAATTTCAGGGGAATGATGTGACACCCGAGAATTTCAAGGTTAACTTCCGTTAGACAAACCCGTTAGTTACGTTATAAGTAGCTAATGCATAACTAGGCCGAATACGTCCACGACCTTTGGTTGATCACCGAACCGTCCATATGTGTTATGCGTTCATCATTGATTGTCTTTATGTGCAATGTGATTTAAATACATGACTTATTATTGTGAATAGCATGATTAATTGTAAATACTTGATTATGTGAAAATTGCCTAAATTTGGTAGTCAGCGAAACTACCGAGCGAAATTACAGATTCGCCCGGTAGCAGACTAGACTGATCAGTGTGTCCGAGATCAGAGCCAGTTTCGCCAGTCAGCGAAACTGCCAGCGAAACTAGCCCCTGATATAAATAAACTTAATAAACCCTAGTAGCCTCATTTGCCTCATATCACAACAAACACACACACACTCTTTTCTCCTGGAGATTCTGGTCAGTCGAGGTTCACACCAAGTTGTCGAGATCTCAGCCTCAAACCATCATCTACCAAGCTAGGAGATCGAACCGTGAGTCCCAAAAACCTCCATTATGTGTTCTATATGTGTTTTTCTTAAAAAGCATGACCAAACCTTCATGATATTGCTTGATCTTCTGTATATATGCTTTAGGATGCTAGATCTGTAACAAAGTTGATAACTTTACGTGTGAAATCCATCCATATTAGAGATTTGTGCAAATTAGTTCATTTTAGGGTTTTGAACCCATTTTAGAGATTTGATGATCAAAATGCATGTTAAACTTGTTAAAGCTGCTTGATTTATGTTGGTAAATGCCTAGGGATACTAGATAATGAATTGCATGTATGATCAGAAGCTGTTAGGTTGATTTTTAGGCAAATCCGTATGTTTTTCGCGACCAGCGAAACTGTGTGTTCTCTGGGCGAAACTAAGTAGCGAAATTATATCTCCTTCCAGCGACACTGACCAGCGAAACTGTAGTGTCGCCGGGAACCTGACCAGACCAGCTCGAGCGAAACTATCGAGCGAAATACCTGAACGAAAGTTCAAACCAGTTTCCCTGCGAAACTAGGCTAGCGAAACTGCGTCAGCAGTTTCGGGCGAAACTAGCCTAGCGAAACTGTGTTACCGGGCATTACCTAGCGAAAGTGCTGCCCGTGCACCTAGCGAAACTTCCTAGCGAAACTATGCTAGCGAAACTAAGGCCTGACCTAAAAACCAAACTTGTGAAATTTGCTTAAGTGTTGTGCCATGACTTACACGATTATGCCATGATGAAACATGTTCGATTTCTGATTTATATGAACCCTTGTTTATGATCAACCATTGGTGTCGTGTGTCGGTATGTCGAGTCATAGTTGCAACGTGCTATGTTATGGACCATAGTGACGTTAAGTAAAGATTAGACACGAAACTAATACTTAAGACCTAAACGTGTTCTAGGTCTTCGTTAAACAACAATATTGGATTTACTTGAAGTGTAGCAGTGCAACCAAAGGTGAGTGTCACTAACCCGCTTACCGTGAGTCCGATGGGCCACACAGAATAACTTAACGAAAACAATGCTGATAAACTCGAGAGTGCTAGGCACCTCACTGACAAACTTGAGAACTCGGGATGCTCGGCACCCACTTGATGAACTGAAGTGTTTTATGGGAACACTTGTGAACTCTGATCAAACTGCTTTTTGAAACAAAACTGAAAACATTTTAATATGGCTAGTGTAGGTTAAAGTCTAAACCATATGATATCACATGTATTCTAAGGATGCCTTATAACTTAAAAGTCCTCAACTTAATTGTGCCATTAATTTGTGAAAGCGAGGGGATGTTGGGTAGATCTACTGGAGTTTGACAAACTCCGCCCCGTGGCACGGGGAGTGCACGGAGGAACAATATCAGCCTATTTGACCGTAGTCCCGAGAGGACACGGGGGAGGCAGAAACCGCGATGACTTGGTCCGCACCGTACGGGATGGCTCGGCCCCCACAAAATAAGTCAGCTTTGGTACAAACTTCCTTAGAGCATGGAACAACGGATTAGCTACCCGCGATATCGGTTGAGTCCTTTAACTTTACGGAACTAGTACATACCCGATGACGTGGTCACGGACATACCCTTTATAAACTGAGAATTAAATACGAGCATTGCTTTTCACAAATGAATATTTTGTAAGTACATTTTGATACGAACTATGATTGTGTTACCGGGCCAATGCATGACAAGCCCACTGTGAACTCACCAACCGTTAGGTTGACACTTGCGTGGTTTAAACTTTTGCAGATCGCTAAGGAGTATCCGGAGCGGGTTGGCATGGCACGTGAAGACCTTTATTTTAATTGAACTATTTTGGGAATTTAAAACAACATTTATGTAAGGCACGTGGTTAGTGCCAAAGACAAATAATTTTTCCGCTGCGTATGTAATTAAAGACTTTGATTTCTATCTTGTGTTTGAACTAACCCTGATTCGTTTAGTATTTGTAACTATGGTTGTGGATCCTGGTCTAGTCGCGCCCCTTAACGGTATAAACTCCGTTAGTGGTATTTTGGGGGTGCGACAAGCATCATGTATCCAAGATTTATACAGATGATTTTGAATGATATGCATCCGAATCTTCCAAAGAATGCTGCTGCTATTATAGATATGAAGCACATGAACAGAATAGCTATTGGAAAGATTCCCGTGTATTACAAGCGAAAGGGAAATGTCGTTGCTCCACCGAATAAGCGGTTGATTGGTCATCTTGCTAATCCTGATTATGTAGCTCCAGATAATGGTGCTACTAAACATTCTGACAGTTCTGATGATGAATTACATTATGATGATAATGGATTTCCGACTGCGATTGTAGAAGATGATGAAATTGAGCAACCTGCTAATCAAGAACCTGTTTTGCAACAACCTGTAGTTCAAGAACAGAATCCAGAGCAAGTACCTTCTGAAGCTGTAAATGATAATGTTCCGGATGATGATGCTACTACAACCTCCAATCAGAAAGTTGACTATTAAAAGACCGTCTACTACTGGTTCTGCTTCCACTTCTTCAACTTCTTCCACAATTTCTTCTACTGATTTAAAGCTAGCATTGTTTCAAGCCAGATTTGAAAGAGTAGAGCATACAAACAAGTTGCAAGCTGAAGAGATTTCTGGGCTAAGGAATTTGTGTAAAGAGTTAGTAGCCAGAGATCAATCTCATTCAAAGGAACTTGCTAGATTAAAAGCTCAGGATGAAGCAAAAGATCGGGAAATTGCTGAGTTGAAGCAATTGTCTCTGACTATGGGTGAGCAGCTTAAGCAGATGCTTACTGCTTTATCTGCTCAGGGGGAGAAAAGGCCGAATCCTGAGGAAACTTGCAGAGAAGAAGAGGATGTTATGAAGTTTTTAAACGATGACACTGATAATCCAGAAGGTGGTGCTGGTGGTGCTGGTACTGGTACTGATGCAGCAGGTACATCATCTGCAACTGCTGGTACAGCCACGACATCTCAGGGGGAGTCTACAGATAAAGAGATATATGATGTGACTCCGATATCAAGGGTTGAAATGAAAGAGGGAGAGTTGGTTAATCCTTTCACTAAAGAGCAGCTGGCAGCCATATTTGCTTTAAATGTGGACGATGTTGATAAGGTGCCAGTTGCTGATCCATATCAGGAAGATGATTCAGAAGAAGAAGTGGTGTTTGAAGAGGAACATGTGGAAGTGGAAGATATGACGGCTGAAGAATATCCCAATGATCCGACGATGTATGGGAATTTTTCTGATAACGACTAATCTGAGGGTTTTAATTTCTTTGGTAAAGACAATGAAGAGAAGGTTGAAACACAGAATCAATCAGAACAACCTGAAACATCTGAGTCTGTTGATGTGTCTGAAGAAGAGGAAAAGAAGCTGTTGTTTGAAGCTTGGTTAAAAGAACAAAGAGCAAAGAAGCTTCCAGTTCCAGTTCAAGTTGAAAAGTCTTCGAAAATTGTTGATCAGAAAAGGTTTTTTGACAGGAAAGGAAGACAAGCTTCTGGAAAGATTATTAGCTGGATGTATGATTCTGAACTCAAATGCTATGCTATCAAGAAGGAGTTTGGGATTATATATCTGAAGAATGCTTCAAGGTTCAACACATTACCTGTTTGTGATGTGAGGGACTTGTCTAGAAGTCCATTTTTGAATCATGAAGGAAATCTTTTGGCTACTGTGTTTAAAGAGAAGTTAATTGAAGAATGTCAAGGAAGATACAGGTTTTTGACTCCTCAAAGACCAACTTACTCTGAGCATCCAACAGATATTCATCCTATCACAGGCAGACCATTAGTGATTCTGAAATAGAAGAAGCCAGTTCAGCTCAAGAAGATACCTTTAAAAAGGCTTGAACAAGATTTCATCAAGACTTTGAGGTGGTGGTATTATGATGAAGTGTCTGGAGAAGCTGTAATTGTGATCAAAGAAGATAACAAGGTTGTGAGAATCTACGACCCGATGTCATTGATAAATCTGTCGAAGAATGATATTGAAAAGCTGCATTCTAACAAGATTCTCTACAAGCCTGAATGTTTTGATCAAGCAATGCAATTTCAGAAGGTGATAAATGTGTGTTTTGGTGGTGGGATTCATGCTGGAAATAACAGAAGACGGGATTGGAAGAAGACAGAGTCAAAAGCTTCTGAAGACTAACACAAGACAAGGGGGAGTTTGTTAGAGCATTTTGTGTTGTCTAGTGCTAGGTCTTGGTATTTTGAGTATGTAATTTATAAGTTTGTGTTTTATAGATCCAGCGGATCAGTGGCGGATCAGGTGGTACGCCGGACCACCTGGTACGCTAGTAAGTTGGTCCGCTGGCCAGTCTCTATATATAGGTTTCAGTTTGATTCAGAGAGTGTGAGTGAGGTCTGAGCTTTCTTAAGTGTGTGTTTTACATGGTGTAACCTGAATACTCATTGTAATCTCTGTTTACAAGCTGTGATCAATATAAAGAAGATTATTTACCTTGTGTTGTCCAAATCCGATTGTAATAATGCACTAGCAAGATCGATTACGTGTTTTACAGTATCCCCCTTATCATCACAAGGAGGACACTCATTAGTAGCAAAAAGTTTTGGAATTGATTTAATAACCGAATAAGAAAAATCATGATTAAACAAATTTAAATGTAGTAAACGGTTACCAAACCTCATGGTGCATGTGTTGACCTTACAATCAATTTGTGTGTTAGCGGTCTATAAAAATGGTCGTCCAAGTATGATCATCGGTTGGTGTCCCGCTTCTTCATAATCAACTACTAGGAAATCTTTGGGAAAATAAAACTTACCAACTTTAACCGCTACACCTGCCAACATACCTCTAGGCCTCTTCTTCAAACAATCAGCAAAGAACACCGTCATCTTTACTTCCTGTAAAGGTCCAAAAGTTATTTCATCATATATACTACTAGGCAAAATACTTACCGATGCACCGTAGTCGAGAAGCGCTTTGTTCGTCTTGAATTCCCCGACTTGGATCGAGGTGAGTGGCGTCTTTAGCTCTTTAAACTCCTCTTCTTCACTTTCCTCACCATCCTCATGTATGTCAACAACACTAATCGGTACCCCTCGAAAATTTTTAGCAGCTAAGGTGGATGCTTGGTGAGATGGATTCAACACTATGTCTGATGGTAACTTACCTGGTTCTCACATGGACACTTGCTCTGCTAGTTGACCCATTTGCTTCTGCATTGACTCCATTTTCTTTTCTCGAATCTCATTAGCCTTCTGCATCTCTTTAAGTGTCTCCAATATAACAGTCAATTGGGGATTGATTTCATCATCACGGGTCTATTGTTGCTGATAAACTCTTTGCTGTTGTGGACCTCCTGAGTTGTATTTGTTTCTTTGGTAACGTTGATTATAACCGTGTTAACAATTCTGGTATACTTGACCTTAATTGTAAAAATTCTGACCCTGCACAAAATTTACATCTCCATTCCTCTTATTTCTCAACAGACACTGGGCTAATGAGTGGACCAACTCACCACATTCCGAACAAACTACAAATGGACCACCCTTCTTTGACACTTCTCCACCACCCAACTTTAGTTGTGCCACATGCTTTTCCAAGATGAGGTTTTGCTGTCTTAATTTTTCTACTTTTTCTTCAGCCTCATAATCCACCGCTTTCACTTGAGATCTTGATCGTCTACTCGATTGAGCTAACCTTTTTGATGTTGCACTCAATTTTTCTAGGTTCCCCCAATCAACCTCTTCGGAATTAGTTAAGAACGTATCCGTGCTCATTGAATTTAAGACTCTAATATATTCTTGAAGCAACCCTTTCTATAAACAATTGATCAAATACCAAGTCTCTATACCATGATGTGGGCACTTTATGAGCAAATCTTTAAATCTTGTAAACGCCTCATGGAAAGGCTCTCCCGAATGTTGCTGGAATGATCTAATGGCTTCCTTTTCTTCGGTTGTTTTGCTCATTGGATAGTACTCTTCCAAGAAAGCCTTTGCATCTCTTGCTACGTGCAAATGCTTCCCGCCGGTAAACTGTCAAACCAAACACGAGCACGATCTTTTAGTGTATATTGAAATAACATAAGTTTTACCTCATCTGGCGTGAATCCTAGTCCTCCAATCAACCCGCTCATTGACTCGAATGCCGAGATGTGCAAGTATGGCTCCTAATGTTTCTTCCCAAAGAACTCTGGCACGTGGTTCAAATATTGTGGCCGAACTTCAAATAATCTCCCATTTCGCCCTATAGGAGTCACCACTGCAGATGAACTTGGCATGACCACCGGCTTGAAATGACTCTCGACCCCTCGGGCCGGTGCTTCCCACTGGATTCTTGGAACACCGTCTATGACCCCCGGGGCAGTTAATTATCCTGCTGGTACTGCTGAACTGGTGGCTAATGCACTTGCTGATTTTGGTATACTGATGGTGGTTGCTGGCGTGGATATCTAAAACCCATGTCATCATCTTGTTCATCCTCGTACAAGTAATTTTCGTATCGATTGTCATACTGTTCAGTTGGGGGTTCATTCCGCCACCCCATCTCCCATGTTCCTTCACTTCGAACTCTATCATCACAAGGGAATGCCTCGTATCCATCCGGTTGCTAATCTGGTCTCGATCTCGTGCTCCCATGGCTCGATCTACTGACTCTTGAAAATATGTGTCGAAACTGTGGAAAGGGTCACCCATTTGATTTCTCTAATTGGCTCGGTTCTGCATAGCCGTTCTCTCAATTTCTGGAACAAAAATCAAAGGTGAGCGTCGTCCCGACTTCCGGATGTACATAAACATAAACTCCTGGAAAACAAACACAAAAACAAAAAACAATCAAGAGCACTGCTCTAGGAGATGAAAATAATGAAATAGAAAGGAAAAAAATGAAAACTTGGGACGTAAAAAAAATGAAAAACTTTCTTTCAAAAATGGCCCAAGGCGTACCGCCTCAAACTGTGATATTCTAGGCGTACCTCCTCAAAAAGAAATTTGAAAAATAATATTTATTTTTTTTATTGCAGAAATTAACTGGAAATTAAGAACACTATTTTTGGGTTTTTTGGCTTTTTTGAAAAATTAACTAAAAATGCAAATTAAACAAAAATCAACTAATCAAAAGGCGCACTAATTCCTCGACAACGGCGCCAATTTGATAACGACTGTCGAGACCGTTACAAATCCCCAACTGAATTTGATTTGTAGTAATAGTAAGTTAGGGTTATCGAACCGAGGGAATATGTGGAAATTGATTAATTGACATAAATTCACAATTAATTACTAAATTACCTAAAGTTACCTAAATTGCCTCATTGGCTGTTTTGAGTGAATTGGATTGAGTAACTAATAATTAACTAACTTAAAACCTATAAGCTAAAGACTTGATTACTTACGGAACTGTTTACTAATGGGAAAAAGCTAACTACTTCTGGATCCTGGTTGGCTACCGATCTGGGAAAAACCTAATTAATCATTAATAACACGTAGACATGATCCCCAATTGCATGGTTGACCTAATAACCTAAGTTCCTAATGGGCTGCTTAGTTCCTGCCGCAAGAAAAGGCTAGAACACGACAGGGGACCACTAATACCCTAATTTATTAGTTAGTTAAACAAGTTCAGCATGCGGGTGCTCTGTGAAGAGCGGTTAAAATGTACACTTTATTTTATATTAATCACTCTATCAACACACCAAATTATGTATAAAAGATATTATCTTAATGAGTTTTTATAATTAGTATGTTATGGTGTAAATGAGTTTAATTTGTTATTATTATGTTGATATGAATCGCACTAATTAAGAAATAAATTTTTTAGTTATATTATTTGGAATTACTAAGTTGTTTGAATTAATAATCACTTCATTTTCATCGTGCACAGGAAGAAATAAGAAAATAAATAACACATGATGATGATGCATTCGTTTAGGCTCCACATGAAATGATGGCAAGATGATGAAATTAGTGTGGGTGCATGTGTATGTGAGATTGGTCCACAATTAATTATTTTACCTTAGTGTGAACACACAAGAAGAAAAGCAACAATGTAAAAGTCGAGAATTCGGAAGTCAAGAATTCGAGCAGTACGCCTAACCATTTACAATTTAGGGCGGTACGCCTACGATCGAAGTCGGCAAATTTTTATTATTTTTATTTTCTAAACCTATTTAAAGGGTGTTTAGTCATTAGTTCGAACCCTAATCACCAGCCATTTTTCGGGTGAAGAATACGAATTTGGAGACTTGTTTATAGATTCTTTGAAGACTTTAATCATTTGGTAATAGTTCTTAATGCAATTTTGATTCATAATCATGTTTGTTCTATTAGCCATGTCTGGCTAATCTTCTATAACTACTTTTGGTTGATGGATTCGTTCTGTTCCTAACCGTTAGTCGTTAGTTGTTCCGATTTTCTTGCAACCGTCGAGCACCCGCATGCTGAACTTGTTTAACTAACTAATAAATTAGGGTTTTAGTGGTCCCCAGTCGTGTTCTAGCCTTTTCTTGCGACATGAACTAAGCAGCCCATTAGGAACTTAGGTTATTAGGCCAACTAAGCAATTGGGGATCATGTCTATGTGTTTAAATGATTAATTAGGTTTTGCCCAGATCGGAAGCCAACCAGGATCCAGAAGTAGTTAGCTTTTTCCCATTAGTAAACAGTTCTGTAAGTAATCAAGTCTTTAGCTTAATTGGTTCCTTTAGTTTTTAAGTTAGTTAATTATTATTTACTCAATCCAATTCACTCAAAACAGCCAAGAGGAAATTTAGGTATTTTTAGGTAATTTAGTAATTAAAAGTTAATTTCTGTTAATTAATCAATTTCCACATATTCCCTCGGTTCGATAACCCTAACTTACCATTACTACAAATCAAATTCAGCTGGGGATTTGTAACGGTCTCGACAGCCGTTATCAGGCGACCTTGTCCTCTTGAAGGTATCACCTTGAAAAGGCGTCATTCCATTTGGAAAGAAAGGGAAGTTAGCACCTCGTTATGTCGGTCCGTTTAGAATTCTTGAAAAGATCGATAAAGTGGCTTAGTGACTTGATCTTCCTCCCCAGCTACCGAATGTCCACCCTACATTCTATATGTCGAATCTTCGAAAGTGTCTGCCTAATGAGAACCTCCATGTTCTGCTAGAGGATGCTCAGATCGACGAGTCTAAGCATTTCATCGAGAAACCCGTTGAGATCATGGATCGTGAAATGAAACAACTTAAGCATAGTCGGATACCGATTGTGAAGGTTCGTTGGGAGTCTAAACATGTACCAGAATTCACTTGTGAGTGTGAGGACTAGATGATAGCTAAATATCCTAATTTTTTTGTTCAGTCCTCTTGAAGTTTAATTTCAGGACGAAATTCCCAAAAGTAGGGAGACTGTAACATTTTAGTTGTTATGGTTATCCGTTTTGACCTAATTTGTAATCCAATCTTGTGATCGATAATCGAATGAAGGGTTTTATTCAAATATGATGTTTTAATATAAACTTTTAGGTGTTTGAATCCATTATCATGTTTATTGATCGATTTGGTGTTCGAGTTGTCTCTATTTTGGATTTTACGCGAACGAGTCACTAATTACGTTTAACCAGGTATTTGATCAATCTAAGCATGTATGAAACTTGTGTATAATACTAGTTACACACACAAGTAAATACAAGTGAAGGTTGGTGAGAATTCAAGGTTTAGAACGCAATCGGTGAAAGTTCAGAGAAGGACCTATTTTGCCATTATGGCAAAGTCTTGATTTAAGCAAAATGAAACCGTTGAACCGTAGAAATTCTTGACCTCCGATCGTCGCAATCAATTCCCTATTAACTCACAGGTTACAGCCTTGAATCAATCAAACACCGATCTTTGGATCCAAAACCTCATTTCCTTTCAATCATTTGGCGTTTTATCACACTACGTAAAAAAGTGGCTTTGGCCATGGTTTTTTTGATAACGCATAGCCACTGTTTTGACAAAAAAAACGTGGCCAAAGGTAAGAAACACTAGTTTTAGCCACACATATTTTTTACCCGTGGCCAAATATATAGCCTTTGGACCCTTTTAGCCACGCATTTTTTTGTTTATGACAATAACAATCAGGTGCAGTGGCTTTAGCCACTGTTTTACAAAAAACATGTGGCACTTATTTGTCACACTTAGAAAAAAGTGGCGAAATGCACCAAACGGCCACGGAATTTTTATCATTTTTTATTCGTGTGACCAAAAAGGAATGTATGTCCACGCTTAAATAATTTTGTGTGACGGAAGAGTAGATTTTATTACTTAGTAAATTAAAAGAAAACAAAACTATTAAGTATATATTATGCGTGGCTAAATGTGAGCAATGGCCACGCTTTTTACTTAGTTATGTGGCTAAAAGCTAGTACATATGGCCACTGTTATTAGGTTATGTGACTAAATAGTAGGTTGTGAGTGACAAAAATCTATTACCTATGGCCACATATATTAACCGTGACTAAATGGTAGGTTGTGAGTGACAAAAATCGATTTTATGGTCACTGTAAAATATTAAACGCGTGGGGAAAAAGAGACGAATTGTTTCCCTCTAAAACAACGCGCTTTTTTTCAATTTTACCAATTCGAGCGGGTTAAAATATGCTACCCTATATATCATCATCATTGTTATTTTCCTTTACCGCCATCCCTTTCTTGATCTCAAATTCTCTATACCAATTCATTTACACCAATTCTGGTATCAAATGGCCGATAATCAACGCTCCCTTAATTACTGGTATGTGAAGAATAACCGTATTTTTTTGTTTACAGTAACAGGAGAAGAAGATCCTTCAAGTCCCACAAATCTGTGATTAAACACAACGATGAGAACATCCTGAGGCAACTCCATGCGCAGAAGATTCCTGATTGTTTTGCCTACTTTGTTGAGGCAACAAAATTATTCCGTGTCCTTGATACAAAATTCAATGAATTTGAATCCGAAGAAGATGAAGAAGATGAAGAAGATGATCAAGAAGATGAAGAAGATGAAGAAGATGACCAAGAAGATGAAGAAGATGAAGAAGATGAAGAAGATGATCATGATGATGACGATGCAAGTTCGGGATACATATTCGAAGATTGCAGTGATCTGGATTGTTAATTAATGGATGTTTATGTTTAATTATGAACAAATTAAGAATAATATTTTATATGTTTATTTAGGTATGATATTAGTAGTTATAATTGAATATATGATGGTTATATATGTTTATCATGTTTGATTATCTTGTGATATGGCCACTCATATTAAACATTGGTTGCGTGACAAATTATGACAAATGGTCACGGTATATTAATTTTAGGTGGCTAAAAGAAGAATACCAACAGTGTACGGCGCTTGTAATCATTACTATTTCATTTACTTTTTCATTTACTTTATCTTTCAAATCTCCATCTACCACGCTCCTCGAGTATCGATATATACTTAATTATCTCTGTATCAGATTTCATCATCATCTCCACCATGCCGCTTTTCTCTCTGTTTTTCGTCCATCATCGCCGGCAAAAAATGTGGAATTGGCGTCATCCGTATGTGGAAAACGGTAAGTTGTCATCTTCACCACTGAAATTCGATTAAAATTTTCATCTCAGATTTGGTAATTTTTTCTTGTGCAGGGAAAGATTGCACTCTTTATCTCATGCGAGCAGATTTTAAGTTATTGTAGAAACCATGGAGACGAGGAGGCTCTAATGGTTCATACAAATGCTTTACTGAGAGCATATTTTAAGTTATTGTGTAATTTTATAACAGTCAGCAGTAAGGGCACATGTTGAGGTTTGCAGCACTTGTATTCTTCAAGTGCTTCTCTCCCTTTTGGCCCCATGAACCCGATATTTCTTCAGCCACTTCTTCACCATTTTCAGTTGATCAGAAGCAAGTGCATGTGAGAAAGCAAAGAGGGACTTGTTCTCTCTTTTCACTTGATCAGAAGCAAGTGCATGTGAGAAAGCAAAGAGGGATTTTTCTTCAGCCACTTCTTCTCCCTTTTAAGTTAGTAGTTTTTCAGTTGTAATTTTATAGATCAATGTATTAATGGAATCATACCCTTTGGATTATGTATGTAATTGTGTTTGTTAAAGCAGCAGTTGATTTTGTTTGTTTATTTTTGACTTTTATTGACTCTGGTTTGGTCAAAGAGAGGAGACCTGCAGACACAATCAAAAAAAAAGGAAACACTTGACTCAAAATTAAGATCCATAATATTCCAGAATACATAAAGAAAAAAAACCAAATATTGTTGATACTGTAATTTGCTAAGATTCAAAAACATTACAATGATCAATTAATCGGTTTTACGTAATATCATTCCAGTACAGTCAGCTCTATGGTAAACATTCTATGGGTGGCATTACATTATCGTTGTGAGGAAAAACTACCGTACTAAGTTCTTCATTGGCATCGTCTTCATAATAATATCTGTAATTTATGGGAGGTGTCATAAAGACAATATGCAGTTTTTATCCAGCTGGTCTTTGACGTAAAACAACTGTTGTGCTTGTGACGCGAAAATGAATGGGTCCTCCTTGTGACCTAGTCTTTTAAGGTTGACCAAAATGTAACCAAGACTATCTTTTGTGACCCCCTGTGTATTCTCAACCCAGACGCACATAAATAGAGGGATGCTTTTAATATGGTAATCTAGTAGCCATGTCTCTTTTAAAACCCCATAGTAAAGTTTTTGTCCATAGGTTAATACCTCGTTAGAGATAGGCATGTCATTTACCTCTACACCAACCCTGCTGTTCTGGTAAACCCTACCATCTCGAGATTTTGTACGAAATGAATAGCCATTGATGTCATATACTTCATATTTCCTCACGCTTCTGTGCGACCCATGTGAAATCCACCTAACGATCTTTGATATAGTTTATGGGGACTCCGCCATCTCCTTTTCAACCTGAAATTCATAGTAGGTTCATCAGGAGAGCTCATTAGGAATAGGAAGGTTATAGTTCTTCCAAAAATAAAATCAAGTTGTTCCGGACAACTCAGGTCAGTTGTTCCGGAAAGTTACAGTTCATCCGGAACTAAAACTATAAGAAAATAGTTTCAGTTCACCAGGAAGGTTATATTTCATCCCGATAGAAAATAGAGTTGTTCCGGACAACTCAGGTCAGTTGTTCCGGAAAGTTACAGTTCATCCGAAATTAAAACTATAAGAAAATAGTTTCATTTCATCAGGAAGGTTATAGTTCATCCGGATAGAAAATAGAGTTGTTCCGGACAACTCAGGTCAGTTGTTCCGGAAAGTTAAGTTCATCCAGAATTAAAACTGTGAGAAAATAGTTTAAGTTCACCAGGAAGGTTATAGTTTATCCGGATAGAAAATAGAGTTGTTCCGGACAACTCAGGTCAGTTGTTCAGGAAAGTTACAGTTCATCCGGAATTAAAACAATAAACAAATTTAGCTGACCTTGTTGCGTAAACATTTACCAAATGTTGTGCTCGGCTTCTTAGTCAGCTCAGGTAGTCTACTAGCAGGATGTTCCTTTTCCAAAAATTTCATGTGTTCTCTGTAATTACATGAATTGAAGTAATCTATAAAAGTTTATAATTAATTAAACAGATAAAAAAAGGTTAATAATCTAAATTAGTTACTCAATATAATGCTCAATTTCAGGCGTATTTAGCAACACAAATAAATGCCCTTTCGATATGAGCTCTGGAGAGACTTCAACTGATCTACGAGCTGACCCAGGACTTCCATCCGCACTGCTATGCTTTTTAGTTGGAACACCAATAGTTGTGATGTTTTTTTGGTATTCGCTGAGAAACTCAATCGTTTCTTCTATAATGTTCTCCTCAGTAATGCACCCTTCTGGATAAGTTTTGTTTCTCACGTGGCCCTTAATTACCTTTATACACCTTTCAAATGGATACATCCTTCGAAAGCATATTGGGCCACATAATTTTACCTCCCTAGTAAGGTGCACCGTCAAATGAAGCATAACATCAAAAAATGATGGCGGGAAATATTTCTCTAGCAGGCATAGTGTGACACAAAGATCTGCTTGCAATTTATCTAGTTCTTCGACGTTGATCTCTTTGCTGCATATTGATTTGAAAAAAAAAAGAGAGTCTAATAATAGCATATCTTGTCGGTTCAGGCATGACCTGACCGAATTGCAATTGGCAGAACCTATTGCATCAGCATATGATAGTCATGTGACTTAAGCCCCACAAGTTTCTTGTCCTTTAGACTAACCAAACTAGAAAAGTTAGAACAATAGCCTTGTGGAACCTTCAAGTTATACAACGTGTCACAAAACTTTTCCTTTCCATTATTTTGTAACGTGTAACACGCTGCAGGAAGTACTATGTTATTCTTGTTCTGTTTAGGCTGCAACTCTGGTCTTAACCCCAAAAAGTTCAGATCCTTTCTAGCATTCAGTCTATCCTTTGTCTTTCTGGGAAGGTTGAGCAGAGTTCCAACAAGACTCTCAGCCACATTCTTTTCAATATGCATGAAATCAATGCAATGTTGGACACTATTATGCCTCCAATATCTAAGTCTTCGAAACCATATATTGAATTTCTTCCAATATGGTGGCTTCTCTTTGTTCTTCCTTTTTCTCTTATCAATCTTTCCCCCTCTTCCGGTTGAGGTCTCTGGGATTTCTGAATGTACACCTTAATCCCTTTCCCCATTTGTTCCTGATATGTTAAACTTCGTTGTATATCTGTTCCCTGGTCATAGGAACTGCAACATCTTTCAACTCTTGTTTACCATCGAAGGCCTCTGTTTGCTTTCGGAAGGCATGCGTATATGGTAGATATCTTCTGTGACCAGCATAACACTTCTTGGCTGAGAAAGGAAGCCTAATGCATTTAGTTTGTTCCTGACATACCACACAACCATGGAATCCACTATACGGGCAACCACAAAGTGTACCAAGTGCAGGGTAATCATTAATCATCCATAAAACAACTGCACACATAGTAAACTGTTCTTGCGCGTACGCATCATATGTTTCCACACCTGCCTCAAATAACAGCTCTAAGTCATCAATTAATGGTTCCAAAAACACATCAATATCGTTTCCAAGCGCTCCCGATATTAATAACGAAAGCATGATGAACTTTCTTTTCATACACAACCATGGTGGAAGGTTGTAAATGACAAATAGAACCGGCCACACACTGTGATTTCTGTTGCCTCTATTCACGTCGACCCCATCAGTTGAAATGCCAAGACGAAGACTTCTAGGATCGTTAGCGATTTTGGGATATCTGTCATCTATGTCTTTCCATGCCGGTGAATCGGATGGGTGTCGTAACACACCAGGTGTTTTGGAACTGGTGGCATGCCATCTTAGATCCTCCGCGATGGTTTTTCTTGAAACAGTCGTTTCAATCTTGGAATGATGGGGAAATACCACATTACCTTTGCAGAAGTATTGTCGTATAGTTTCTTAGTCCTCTTATCCACCTGGACTCACCACAAGTTGGACATATAGTTAGGTCCTTGTTCTCCTTCCTGTAAAGAATACAATCATTGATACACACATGTATCTTGGTGTACCCTGCACCCATTGACTTCAAAATCTTCTTGGCCTCATATGTATTTTTCACAATCTCATTACCATCAGGTTGCATCTGTTTCAGCAAAACTTAAAGTTCATTAAAAAACTTATCTGATCCTCCATGCTTAGTCTTCAAGTTCAGTAGTTGAACCAAGGCAGATAACTTTGTGAAGGTATGGCATCCTTCATACATGGGCTTCTCAGCATCCATGAGTCGTTCTTGAAACTTCTCATGGTCCTCAGTGAAATTTTCTTCAGTAGCCCTGACCATATCTATCGTTTCGGATGCATCCAATGGCATTCCGGAATCAAAAGATGATTCCTTGTAAAGCTCATCTCCTGTGGGCTCGTGTTTCTCTCCGTGTTTAGTCCACGTTGTATAAGTCAGATCGAATCCCTTTGAAAACAAATGATAATCTACATCATCAACATGATAAGAGTAATGGTTTAGACATTTAACACAGGGACATAGAATTTCCGTCTTTTTCAAACTTGTAACTGCAAACTTTAAGAATGATTTAACTCCATCGGCTTATGATTTCGTGGTTCTACTGGTTAGCATCCAAGACTTATCCATGTTTGTTTTGCTAACAGATACAACAACAAAGATTATTAAAAATGATTGTTTTGCTAATACTGAAAACTCTTTTCAATAATCTTTACTGTGAACCTGTTTATTGGAAAAGTAATATGACGGAGGGAAAATTCTGTCGATTAATGAGCAATGGAGAAATGGGGAGCGGGGAATTGGGGAAATCGAGAGTGACATGTGAATTTTTCAATTGAATTCGCTCATTAATTTATCCCGCCTCTTTTAGAATTTAGCGGGCCAAGTTAGAATCATATTTTAAAAACCCAAACAGGTGATGTAACTAGTAACGGCTAATTTCACTTTTTCGTTGTTTGTTTTGTTCTTCTTCTCTAAAACATTAATATTTTAAGAATAAGGTGTGCATGTAACCAATAAGTTTATGTTGTTTTTTTATTATATATATTTGTAATTAATTAACTGATATCACATCTTTTGGATTATATATGTAATTAATTGTTTATGTGTTATGCATCCGATGTGTCTTTTGACTCATCTTCCTGAAGAGTTCTAGTTGATCCGGTTATTGTCTTCTACATATATATATTAGGTTGTGTGACTAAATATTAGTGTATAGAGAATTGTATTCAACCAGAATGATTTTAATTCACTAGATAATAGGTTTAAATACATGGGAAATAACAACTTTGGTTATTTATAGTATATATAGTTCATCCTGAAGAACTCTAGTTTATCCGGTTCATCCTGAAGAGCTCTAGTTCATCCTATTCTATTACTGAAAAATTACTCTTGATCTTGAAGAACTCTAGTTCATCTTGAAGAGCTCTAGTTCATATTGTTCTATTATTGAATAATTACTCTTGATCCTGAAGAAAATCTAGTTCATCCGGTTCTATTACTGAATAACTCTTTATAATCCCAAAGAACTCTAGTTCATCTTCTCTCAATCCTCATGAACTCAGTGGGTAATTTTGACTTTCTTTGTTTATTTTTGACTTGTTAATTCAATTACCAGAAAATCAAAACATTCAACAGGATATGCAAAGAGAACTCAGTGGGTAATTTTGACTTTCTTCGTTTAATTTTGACTTGTTAATTTGATTACCAGAAAATCAAAACATTCAACAGGATATGCAAAGAGAACTCAGTGGGTAATTTTGACTTTCTTCGTTTAATTTTGACTTGTTAATTTGATTTTTTAAGATCATGTGAAAGTAATTTCGGATAATTTCAGATCGTGTGATTAAAATTTTAGTGGGTTTTTGATATCGTGTAGAAATTTCAGTTTAACTTGGAGAACGTGTGAAAGTAATTTTTGTAGGAAAACCAAAATTCCAACAATTATAATGTGCAATGTTCAATAAAATAAGACAGTTGGTATACTATAGTAATTAGACATCTGAGCTTAGGCATACTCAAGTGATTTGCACATATAACCATACCACCTGATCAGTAATCAGAAACTTCTCACCTCCATTATCAAACCCTTCTCAAAATCCTTATCAACCCTTTTCTCAAAATCCTTATCAAACTCTTTCTCAAAACCCTCAAATCCTTCTCAAAATGGCAAACTTGAAAGAATTAGTTGAAAATTATTTGCAGATAAAGATTGTTGCTACCCTGGACCGGTACGGGGTGATTATCGGGGCAGAGAGACAGAGTATCTTAGACGGGTTGGCCCTGCTCAACCAAATACTTATAGAGGCACCAAGTCCAATTCCAGGCTTCAAATGTTGGTTCAACTGAGGCAAGAAGCTATGAGTAGGCATTTGGAGTTGATGGAGGAGATGGAATCTAGGTTCCCGTGAACCTCAACCCGCAACTGCTCTGTTTTTTGTTTTTTTAGGAATGAACATGTAAATTTGGAAACAATTTTGTGTATGAAATTGGAATCAGTAGTATGAAATCCACTTTTTGTTATATACTTGTTTGTCTATTTTTGTTTATGAAATCAATCTGTTAAACAAAAACCCTAATCCTCAAAAACAGAGGCGATCAACAATTGCAATCTGATCAACAACTGATGCATAATTTTAGGTAAAAAAAGGTAATCTGTTCGCACAATCTCCATTCCGTTAAACAAAAACCCTAATCCTCGAAAACAGAGACGATCAACAATTCCAATCCGATCAACAACTAATGCATAATTTTAGGTAAAAAAGGTAATCTGTTCGCACAATCTCCATTCCGTTAAACAAAAACCCTAATCCTCAAAAACAGAGACGATCAACAATTGCAATCCGATCAACAACTGATGCATAATTTTAGGTAAAAATGGTAATCTGTTCGCACAATCTCTATTTCATTAAATAAAAACTCTAAACATAAAAAATAGAACGGATCTACCAAAACCTTAAATTTTAGGGAATTATAATTCTAAATAAATTATATCTTAAATAATTAAGATAAAAATTAAATAATGGGTCAATTTGGGGTCAAATGAGTCAATTTGATGTGTTTGGGACCAATGAGTCCCAATAAGGTGTGTATGTAACCAATAAGTTGTGTTTAGAACCAATGATGGCCCAATAAGGTGTGTTTAGGGGACAAGAGGGTCAGTTGGGACCAATGATTCCCAGTAAGGTGTGTATGTAACAAATAAGTTGTGTTTAGAATCAATGATGGCCCAATAAGGTGTGTTTAGGGGAAAAGAGGGTCAGTTGGGACCAATGAGTCCTAGTAAGGAGTGTATGTAACCAATAAGTTGTATTTAGGACTAATGAGTCCCAATAAGGTGTGTCTGTAACCAATAAGTTGTGTTTAGAACCAATGATGGCCCAATAAGGTGTGTTTAGGGGAAAAGAGGGTCAGTTGGGACCAAGAGTCCCAGTAAGGTGTGTATGTAACCAATAAGTTATGTTTAGGACCAATGATGGCCCAATAAGGTGTGTATGTAACCAATAAGTTGTGTTTAGGACCAATGAGTCCCAATAAGGTGTGTTTAGGGGAAAAGAGGGTCAGTTGGGACCAATGAGTCCGTAAGGTGTGTATGTAACCAATAAGTTGTGTTTAGGACCAATGATGGCCTAATAAGGTTTGTATGTAACCAATAAGTTGTGTCTAGGACCAATGAGTCCCAATAAGGTGTGTTTAGGGGAAACGAGGGTCAGTTGGGACCAATGAGTCCCAATAAGGTGTGTATGTAACCAATAAGTTGTGTTTAGGACCAATGATGGCCCAATAAGGTTTGTATGTAAACAATAAGTTGTTTCTAGACCAATAAGTCCCAATAAGGTGTGTTTAGGGGAAACGAGGGTCCTTTGGGACCAATGAGTCCCAATAAGGTGTGTATGTAACCAATAAGTTGTGTTTAGGACCAATGATGGCCCAATAAGGTTTGTATGTAACTAATAAGTTGTGTATAGGTCCAATGAGTCCCAATAAGGTGTGTTTAGGGGAAACGAGGGTCAGTTGGGACCAATGAGTCCCAGTAGGGTGTGTATGTAACCAATAAGTTATGTTTAGGACCAATGATGGCCCAATAAGGTGTGTATGTAACCAATAAGTTATGTTTAGGACCAATGAGTCCCAATAAGGTGTGTTTAGGGGAAACAAGGGTCATTTGGGACCAATGAGTCCCAATAAGGTGTGATTAATTTTCCTTTTTCTCAATATTCAGAAAATTTCACATGTGAACACATATGAAAAATAGTTATTTCACATGCGAAAGTGTCTACAATGAATCTCAACCTATATATATATATATATATATATATATATATATATATATATATATAACCGATAATGTATATATTACAGCACATTGAAAGATGTATATATATATATATATATGTGTGCGTGTGTGTGTGTGTGTGGTGTGTCTTTAGTACTTGACATCTTTTTTTTCACGTTAGTTATACAAATTAATTAGGATACAATTATCATTAAATTTATTGCTTAATATTCCATTTTACATTTAAAGATCTTTTTAAAGTTATGTTTAAAATACTATTATATCTATGTCTGGAATTAATTGAGTTTATATTAAATTCGATAATTAAATGTTGTCACGTCTTTATTTGATGAAATGCTTTCACCCGGATCGATCATATTAATCCCTAAATTACTTCCCACCATTTTTTAAATTTTCTCAAAATTCATTGATCAGTTCCTATTCCCTCTCACCAAAATTTTATCACCAAAATGATTCATCACTCTCTTCTTTCCTACCACTAAAAATTCCTCTACGGGATTCATCACACTATCATCTTCAGGAGATCACTACCTAATTCCCGTTAGTATTAATTTCACTGTCATCTTCAGGAGATCATTTATTTCATCTCAATTATTTCATCTAATTAATTATTCCATCGCATTTATTTCATTCTCTATTTATTTCAATTCTGTGACGACTGAGAATTTTTCTTTTCTTTTTTTTGTGTCTAGCTCATTAACTTTTACCGCGTTACGCAATTTTCGAGGACGAAAATTCTTCAACAAGGGGATACTGTGACAATCCGACTTTTCAGGTCATTTTCTGACATTAACTGAACGTAAAACCGTATAATATGTTGTGTGAACATTTATGTGATTGACAGTGTTGAGTTTAGCAATTAGGGTTTTGTGCGATCATCACTGCGAGCATGCACAAAAGTTAAACGGTTGAAATATTTTTATGATTTTATGTGGAGTTAAAATATATAAATGCATATATATATATATATGATTTAATGATATTTATGATTTTGTGTAATTAAAGGGTTTTAATTAAGATTATTAATCATTTGAATATATATAAGTTATGATTTTATCTGATTTTAAAATAAATAATTGTGGAATTATATTCTGTGATTTTATGTGGGTAAAACGAGATCTATATTTCTTATTAACATCATACGACTTTTATATATATATATATATATATATATATATATATATATATATTGTGGCGCCTCTCGTATATTTGTTGTTAAGAATATCTTCCGTTAACCTCGTTAGCGTTCCGTTACCTTTTTATAACTTGAGGGACCATTTCTGCCATATCCTAAACTACATCTCATTTAATAAAAGGTGGAGGACTGGTCCTGTAATTGCCGAAACTTGGTTCTCATTAGGTAAATTAGGAGGGACTAAATATGTCAATAGTCAATTGTTAATTTGAGGATCATTAACGTGAATTGAATTCACGGTTTCGACCGATCCTTTGTTTCCATCGGTTTCAATTGCAATTATGTATTCATATCAGTTGCAATATCAATTACAAATCATTTGCAGCCCATCCCTCTCATTCTCTCATCCTCCTCTTCTGTTTTTTCGTTTTTCTGGCGACTCAAACCACCAAGAAAAACACCACCTAACCACCATCTCCTGCCACCGTTACATCACCTTGCGAGCACCACTGTGATCGCGAGTTCCCTGCGGGCAACCTGGTGTCATCAGAAGTTCAAACGACGACGGTGCTCGGTGTTCGCGTTCAAGGTTCAAGATTAGTTTCGGTGTCTAAAACTCGATAATCTCTCATCTCCGAATTGAGGTATTGATATCCTATTAGTTTCGCTACGTTTATAGTATTTTTTCGTGTTTTTGGAAATTTCCGGCGACCGGATTAGGGTTCCGGCGAGTCGGACGGGACTGGGGAAGAAGATGACGCGAGCTGGGTATAAGCTATATATATTCGGATCTGGATTATAACACAATCGGGTCCAGTGGCCGGATGGCCTAGTCTCTGGCCTCCTGCGCGAGCGGCGCGAGTTCGAGCCTCCTAGCCTCCCTTTTCTTTTCTGTTTTGTTTCAAAAATCCGGTTCTGGGCCACTGTGTGTACAAAACCAGTTGTGGCTGGTCGATTACCAAACAGCAGCCACAGCCTGGTGGTCGGGGTGCTCGCTGGAGACCGATAGGTCGCGGGTTCGAACCCGGCCAACCTCATAAGTCTTTTTCTTTATTTTTCTTTGGTATTTTGATGTATTGGGTCAATTAAAACTTGTTCAAAATAGATTTCTATAAATGTTTAACCCGTAAAAGTTATATTTAAAACCATTAAGACCTCGTAAATCATATTTTGGGTTATAAAATGTGTTTAACTTGTTATTCTAAATTAAAATATATTTCCAACATCTATATATATATATATATATATATATATATATATATATATATTGATATAAAAATTCTAGTTTTACAAAAAGGTAAAGTATATATATATATGTGTATGTATATATATATATATATATGTATATATATCTTGAGTAGATTAGTATATAAACTTATGCCGTTGGATTTTTATTGAAATAACCGAATATTTTATGATAACCTTTAATATATATAAATATACATTGTCTTCGCAAATTCGTTATTAAACGTCACTCGAACACTTAGTAAATATATATTATATATATTTATTTTCTTGAAATCTTTGAACTTATATAATATACAATATTGATGTATAGTGTATTTTCCCGCGTTACTTCGATAATTACTCGGATTTGGCACACGTGCCATCCTCGACATATTTCAGACTTCACGATCTATCGTTTTTATCGTTATGTTAGACTTAGCCGTTTCGCTTGAACACACACTCATACATTTATGCTCGTTAGGTGATTGATTGCGTTCACAAGACTCGTTCTTGCTACTTGCTTAATTGTTTATCTGGAAACTTTTGCTGTGCAACCTAAGGTGAGTTTCACGGCCCCTTTTACCTATTTTAATCCTGTTGGGGGAGATTAACATGCAAACAATTGAACTGTTAGATAATTATATCACCTGAATGATAGTGGCACACTTATGATAAAGTCCTCACTTTTAGAGTTACTGTCAATGTGACATCAGCGGGAACTTATTTGGTAGATCTACTGGGCCTGACAAGCCCCACCGGGGTCATTCGCGCTGACTCGATCGGATATCGAGCGGGTGTTATATACTTCTTAGTCTTAACGAGGCACAATTGAACTGTCGAGCTTCAGTAACTGAATAGCTAGTTTATCTAGTCAAACGTGCACTGATTTCTTGAAAATAGCCTAGCTAGCTATTGATATATTATCTGGATTTTATTAACTGAACTCGAACATGAACTCGAACTGTTGTTGAACAGTCAACCTTGAACTTAAACTTGAACTGTCGAGGAACAGTTGATTTACACTGAACTAGGACTGTTGTTGAACAGTCGATTTACATTAACCGGAATTGTTTTTGAACTAATAAACCTGTGAACTCACCAACCTTTGTGTTGACACTTTTTAGCATGTTATTTCTCAGGTTGCAGATGTTCGAGTATCACGAGTACGCATGCATGAGACTTTGAAACCCTTTTTGTGTCTTTGAACAAACCACGTCACCTTGGGTGACGATGTTTTTACATAAATAATAATTTAATTGTATTTACGCTTCCGCAATTGTAACACTCTGAGTTTATATTTTAATGAAATATACAACTTTTATTAATTACTGGTCGTTTGGTGTAACTAATGGACGGCGATCCTGGTTTGTCACGCTCCCTGCGGCGCGTTATCGCGCGTGGGATTTTTGGGGGTGTGACAATTTCAGGATTCATCTAGCTCATTTAACAATGGATCATGAAGCAGGTGAAACATTGAAGGGTCTTAATTATAATAGTGAAGGCGAATACAATGATGATTCTTCACAAGCGAGTGAAGAAGATGAAATGGATAACAATGATGATCAGTATTTGTGACACCCGAGAATTTCAAGGTTAACTTCCGTTAGACAAACCCGTTAGTTACGTTATAAGTAGCTAATGCATAACTAGGCCGAATACGTCCACGACCTTTGGTTGATCACCGAACCCGTCCATATGTGTTATGTGTTCATCATTGATTATCTTTATGTGCAATGTGATTTAAATACATGACTTATTATTGTGTATAGCATGATAAATTGTAAATACTTGATTATGTGAAAATTGCCTAGATTTAGTAGTCAGCGAAACTACCGAGCGAAACTACAGATTCGCCCGGTAGCTGGCTAGACTGATCAGTGTACCCGAGATCAGAGCCAGTTTCGCCAGCCAGCGAAACTGCCAGCGAAACTAGCCTCTGATATAAATAAACTTAATGAACCCTAGTAGCCTCATTTGCCTCATTTCACAACCAACACACACATACACTTCTCTAGAACCTAGTCAGCCGAGAATACCATCAAGAGACCAAGATCTCAGCCTCTAGACCATCATCTCATCTCATCTATCGATTCTAGAATCAACCGTGAGTCCCAAAAACTATGCTTTATGTGTTTTCTATATGTTTTCTTCTTAAAGCATGCTCAAACCTTCATGATATTGCTTGATCTTCTGTATATATGCTTTAGGATGCTAGATCTGTAATAAAGTTGATAACTTTACGTGTGAAATCCATCCATGATTAGAGATTTGTGCAAAATAGGTCATTTTAGGGTTTTGAACCTATTTTAGAGATTTGATGATCAAACTGCATGTTAAACTTGTTAAAGTTGCTTGATTTATGTTGGTAAATGCTTAGGGATGCTAGATAATGAATTGCATGTATGATCAGAAGCTGTTAGGTTAATTTTTAGGCAAATC
Source organism: Deinandra increscens subsp. villosa (assembly GCA_039602395.1). Taxonomy (NCBI): domain Eukaryota; kingdom Viridiplantae; phylum Streptophyta; class Magnoliopsida; order Asterales; family Asteraceae; genus Deinandra; species Deinandra increscens. The sequence continues at coordinate 59,981,770 of JBCNJP010000007.1, read as the reverse complement.
CGTATGTTTTTTTCGCGACCAGCGAAACTGTTGTTCTCTGGGCGAAACTAAGTAGCGAAATTGCATCTCCTTCCAGCGACACTGACCAGCGAAACTATAGTGTCGCCGGGAACCTGACCAGACCAGCTCGAGCGAAACTATCGAAGCATTGGTGGCCGAACATGAAAGCGGAAATCGCTAAGTACGTTGGTAAATGCTTAACTTGCGCCAAAGTTAAGGCCGAGCATCAGAAGCCTTCCGGATTACTCGTCCAACCCATCATCCCCGAGTGGAAATGGGAATGCATTGCCATGGACTTTATCACCAAGTTACCCAAGAGCCGCAAGGGTAACGATTCCATTTGGGTAATTGTCGACCGTTTGACAAAATCTGCTCATTTCCTCGCCATGAAGGAGAAAGATTCTGTAGAGCATCTAACGAAGATGTACATGAAGGAAATATTCTCTCGACATGGAGCCCCGATTTCTATCATATCCGACAGAGATGGTCGTTTTACCTCTCACTTCTGGAGATCTTTGAACAAAGCCATTGGTACTCGCCTCGATATGAGTACGGCTTACCATCCGCAAACTGACGGTCAAAGCGAACGAACGATTCAAACTCTCGAAGATATGTTGCGTGCCTGTGTTATTGATTTTGGTAACAACTGGGATGAACATCTGCCATTGTGCGAATTCTCGTACAACAACAGTTACCACACTAGCATCCAGTGTGCACCTTTTGAGGCATTGTACGGAAGAAAGTGCCGATCACCTATCTGTTGGTTCGAAGTTGGTGACAGCCAACTGACAGGCCCAGAAGTCGTGATTGAAACCACCGAGAGAATCACTCAAATTCGTGACCGCTTGAAAGCCGCCCGTGATCGCCAGAAGTCATATGCTGATAACCGTCGTAAACCCTTATCCTTCGCGAAAGGCGATAAAGTGTTACTGAAAGTATCCCCGTGGAAAGGTGTCATACGTTTTGGCAAACGTGGCAAGTTAAATCCTCGCTACATTGGTCCATTCGAAATCATTGAAACAGTAGGACCCGTCGCGTACCGATTACTTCTGCCGCCCGAGCTTAGTAACGTTCACAACGTATTTCACGTCAGTAATCTGAAGAAGTGCCTTGCCGAAGAAGACCTTACCGCTCCCCTCGATGAGATACACTTGGATGAAACGCTACAATTCGTTGAAGAACCAGCCGAGATCGTCGATCGCGCAGTCAAGAAATTGAAGCGTAGTCGAATACCTCTCGTTAAAGTTCGTTGGAACTCCCGCCGTGGTTCTGAATTCACATGGGAACGCGAAGACCAGTTTCGCGCCAAGTATCCCCACCTCTTTCCTGTAGCAGCCGCTTAGCCATGATGACAAGCTGAATTTCGGGACGAAATTCTCCCAACTAGGGGAGGATGTAACAACCCGTAAGTTTCCAAGGACTTAAAACAATAATATATACTTATGTGTTAACTGTGTTACGTAACTGTTTACTTGCAACGTGCCAATTTTATCATAATTACATTTATTATCAATAGAAATATAGTCTTGACGTAGCCTTGATCCATGTTGTAAACAATAATTGAACATGATGATTTCTTTGCACGAAATGGTCGCTGGAACTTCAATAATAATGAAGTGACTAACCGAATCCATTTATCAATATTACCAAACTGCGTGGTAAACGTTAAACATTATTCCATCATATTGGGATATATCATTATTATCATTATCATATACGTTCGATTTAATCGTAAACCTTGATCACCTTTTATTCATTTTATAACTTACAGAAACTATTTCACATAAAATGATAACGTGTTTAGACAATGACAACGAAACGAGACTTGTGATCCATTCCCTACGTAAACCCTAATATATTTTACGTCCAAAACGTTTTATTAAGCTTTGTTAACATTCGCGACGATCATAATTACACATGCATGTAATATATATATGCATGCAACGTAAGATTTCAAAATATAAACCTTTGTATTATTCTAGTTCACAATAATTATCGTTTTATTATTTCTAAACGTCGTGACTAATTATTTTTATAAAACACTCGTTACACTCGATTCGTTTAATCCTTTTTACTCGTTCCTTTACGTATATCCAACCCGTCACCTTTCCTTTTCTCCTCTCCCTCCCGTTTTCTCCTCCTCGCGACCGGTCACCCACGGGTTTCGAACCCGCGACCGTCCTCTTCTCCTTGCCGGTTACGAGACAACCAAACCACCACCATTCCAATCTAGTTGGTTCTAGTTAATTGCTTGTACCTTGGTTGACTTCATTATATCCCATTCACATCAACCCTAGACAAAAGTGTTGCACCTTTACAACCTATGACTACTCATGTAAGAACTTGTCCCCATAACCATCCAAATCTATTACCCAAAGGATCATAGTTTCCCTCTCTTTTGAATCATCCATTTCTCCCTTTAGTTGCAGCCCTAACCATCCAACTAACACAAGCATACAAGCCCCTTGAGACTCCCTTGGAGCTCACGTGAACCGGCCAAGCACAAGGGCTCGAACCCGAGTCCCTTTCTTCTCTTTTTCGGCTCATATACAACACACACACACATTACACTTAGTTTTATTTAACCTCCTATTTTACTAGATATTTATCAAACATCACAAGACACAAACACCCTCATTCTCTCCATCTCTCATCCCTCTCTCGGTCCTCTCTCTCTCTCGGTTCTACTTGGACCGAAACCCATCCCCACATAACCAAACACTCTCCTTTTCTCAATCACTTTTATACTTAACCACCTTTTAGAGAATCACTTGTCACATTCAATCTCAAGAACACTTTCTCTTGCTTCTCTCTTCTCCCATAACCGTAAGTATCTCTCTCTCTCTACTCTCTCTCTAAACTTTCTACTCAAACACTCATTCTCTTGATGATTCTTGGTGCTAGGAAGCAAGAACACTCAAGGATAACCATCATCATCATCATTTTCGGTCATCATCATCCTCTAACAAGGTTTCATCTTCATTTCTTCTAGTTAAATTTTGCCTTGACAAGTATTCTTAGTTCCTATGTTTAACTAGAACACTCCATTAGCAAGTCTTGACTCCCATTGTCGTCTAAACACCATTTTGAACTATAAAAGTCTACTTACTTGTATTTAACTTCATGTTTCACCATGTATCTTGCCACTAGAAACTCATGATAGTATTTACTTGTATTATTATGTTCAAGAATTAGTTTGGTTAGACTTTTACACAAGTATTTGCCTAGTTTGCATTTTTAGTCATTAAACTTGTATTTATCATGTAATATGTGTAGATCTTGCAACTTTGGACCCCTAATGCCTATGACACGTTTTTAAACTGAAAATATGGCCAAGACATGATATCTTAGACTTTAGAAAAGATTACTAGTGTTTAAACTCACCATAGCTACCTTTTACATGCAAAAGTACACTTTATAAACCCTAGAAAGTGCCTTTTTCCAAAGATCCGTTTTGACCAGAAAGTTTAGACTTTTTAACAGTAGGTTATGATGGTTAAAGTGAACCTAGGACATAGCCAAAAGATCCCTTTATAAATTACTTGAATTTGGGCACAAACCGGGACTAAAACCGACACCCGACGAACCCGGAAACTCCATTTTTGTAACAAAACCCAAATCTGGTCCCAATGAACTTATAGGGTCATTTTAATGGTAAAAACATGTTTACAAACATATATGGTGAATTTAGGAACCTAACGATATCATTTAACGGGCAAACGGGACCAAAACGGCAAAACCGACACTAGTTACATCAAACCGGCAAAACCAATGCAAACCAACACTTGAAATATTTATCTACCCATTTTGGACAGAAACTAATCATATTTTATCATACTTGGTTGATTTCTAACTTAAACGGATAAATATCGTATAATCGGCGGTTACCGTAAAATCGCCCGGTTTTCGACTACTTAGTGAAATTAATCAATTTCTCATATGAAAACCCTCATTTTGACTTAATATTTATTTACATAAATATTTATCATCTTTAAATATTATTTGGGAATTTTATATATATTTTATTTAATTAAAAATGTATATTTTACATTATTTCCAAATAAACCTAAGACCGAACACTTTCACTTTGACTTCCCAAATCCTTAACCCTAAGGCTACCATGACGTCAAGACTTGACCTACCTAATTGGAGTGACATTATTGTCAACCCAATTACTTATTATATTGCACGTCTTATAATTATCTAGGCTTGCATTTCCGTTGATCATATTTCCGACTACAGTTACTGAATCATGTGAGTTTTTCACGGCCCCTTTTTCTCTTTAACTGTTTTCAATTACTTGGGGGAGAATTCATATTACTTTTACTATGCTAGACAATTAGACTTTGTTAACCTATCTGTTACATGTGCCTTTCGGCCGTCCACACCTTTTATTTCATGTTTATTCATGTTATAACCAAACCCCACTATTAACTGAATCCGATTAATTATCATGTGAAACGGTAACGTTTGAATAGATCTATTGGGTTAACGCCCCTGCTCTGATTTGGTCGCTCCAATCATGACTCCGTTTTATTAGTCAAAGGGTACAAATTGTTATATCTTGCTTTTGCGGTATCCACCGGACAAAGATGCCATGGGTGGGTAATCAGTCAGTTTCGGAATTCAGGGTATATGGTAACATTTCAACAAGTCTTATCTGATTTTGTCAAAGAATAGCATAAACAAACTTTCATAACAACTTTTGTATACTTTTCAAAGCTAGCTACTTTAAACCTGTGTGACTCACCAACAAAATTATTTGTTGACCGTTTTCTTATGTGAATTCTCAGGTGCTTAACATTTCTGCTGTTACCTATCTGGACCTGCTTTGATGACTGTTGCATTTAGGATCTTTCAATAAATTCTGGAGTAGGATTGTAGCCGTTGGAGATTTTCTTGGCATAACATCTGACGATGTCATGTCTCAAAAATCTTTTGAAAACTATTATTTTGTGAAACTTAAAACAATTTGTGTAACTCATTACTTAAATTCCGCTGCGTAATGATTTGAAAACTCCAATTTACTCCAAACAATTATCAACTTCCAAACGGCTCTAGTTGTTGAATCATCCAGAGTACGTTCTTGACCTTGACTGTGATAACGCTGGTTCACATCCCGACACAAAATTTTACAGGGTGTGACAATACGAGCCCTAACAAGAATCGTAAACTAGTAAGAAGCCCACATGGCCCAATAGTAAACATTAATAAGCCCAATAACTAATAAGCCCAAAAACAATAAACTAGCCCACTAACTAATGTTCATGCCTTAATTAAATATAGCCCAACAAGTAGCCATATCCATATTGGGAATATCCAGGGTCACCTTGCTGAACTTGTTTACATAATCCCTAAGGGACTCGTTAGCATTCTGGGTAACCCTGTAAAGATCACTCGTCAGTTTCTCAAAACTACGACTATATGAAATTTGATTATTAAATAAGTTAATTAGATGAGAGAAAAGATGTGATAGAAAAGGGTGGAACACTCAGCAGCCATTTTAAGGCCGAGCCTGTGAGTGTTGACCCGAAACCTTTACATAGGCATGCCTCCTTGATTTCAGGGGGCATGTAGATTACTTCCATACTCTCCATATATTGGGCCACGTGTTCTTCTGGGTCAGTAGTGCCATCATACAACGTCTGGGGGTTTGGAACCTCTTGGGTATTTCCACGTCGCATATTGGGGAAGCAAATCTTGAAAGTCGATGACTCGACGGTGCTACTTCAGGGATAGGTTGGACCACCCCGGGAACAGTCAAGATCATATCTTTCAATTTCTTGAGCTCCTTGGCTACCACTAGGCTGAGACCTGCGTCCTGCACATGTAGCGGTGCCCCCAAGATGTTACCAGCATCATGGGTAGCGGTGCCCCCAGGATTCGCAGTGGATTCCCTGAATGTAGACATCCTGGGTTCGTCAGCCAGGGTAGTGTAGGCAGTGGCAAATGTAGGTCCCCGCTCCATGGGAAGGATATTATCCGGCAGAGTGGAACCATTCCTGGGACTGTTGAATCTCAGCATCCTGGGTGGAATGAGAGATGTCGGTGTATGATCCACCCTATTCATTTCTGACCTCAATCTCGTCATTCCGCCCAGCATATCCTGGTTCACCTTCTGCTATTGCTCCATATAGTGTTGTATTTTCGCAAATATGGCAAGGAACTCATCATTAGACACCAAGGCTGGAATTAGTGAAGCACTTGCTGATCAAGTGACACCGCAACTGACTGATTGGCCAGAGAAGTGGCTCATGTTGGTCCCAAAAGATACACCAAACAATGGAGGAGGGTTGTTGCATTCGAAGAACTCGATTGTGTTGACATTTTTTTATCAATATTTGTAAAAATCAAGTTAAAAATGAATCTAATAAGTGTTTGGAAAAAGATTGACACCAACTGCCCCACGGTGGGCGCCAAATTGTTTTGGCTAAAAATTACAAGAGACAATTTTGTTACCAAATTCGTTTGTGAGGTATGGTGCCTAGGATGAGAAATATATGAAATCGTTTAAAACAGTTTGAATTCAAGGAAATAATGACAGAATGCATACACAATCGATGAATTCCCAGGATGCAAGCAAGAACACGGAGATTTGTACGGGGGAAAAGCCCTTAATCCTTGGATGTCTCCAAGGACCGCCGACATAAAAAACCCCGAGCAACGATAACACACGTTGCTGATTTTTATCTCACATAAATATGTTAAGTACAGAGAGTTGGTGGCTGTTCTAAGTGAGTGAGTGCGTACAAGTGTGAGTTTGAGAGCCAAAAGTACTCTCAAATGAGCCTAAGCCACTGTATTTATTGTACAAAAAGGCTAACTAACTGTCCGGATTTTCAGGGATTTAGTCTTTAACTGATTATGACCGTTATAGTCCGGATCTTCAGGCATCTACACGTCTTCTAACTGACTTTATGTGTTCTCCAAGCTTGACTTGGTCTATTGGAACGTTGCTAGTCATGCCTGGTCAATTCACACGTGATAAAGAACAAGGATTGCCCCAGGATGCCAGACATGTCCCAGGATGCTACAAGTGTTCAAGCTGTTCTTGTGATCGTTTGGAGACCTGGTCCACCTGATTTGTAGGGATTCCCTCCGAATATCAAGGTTGACTGAGCTATTAGGAACGTTAGAGCCTTGTTTAGCACTCAAAGGCCTTAAATGTAGGACTCTTAACCGAAATAGTCTTTATAGTCTTGACTCCACCTGATATCTCGGGATTTCCTTCTGATTTTCGGTTTAATAAGTCCTTGCGAACGTTGGAAAGAAGTCCTGCACTTATTAAACACGTGACAAACATGGATTAGTATAATCGTTAGTGCCTAGCATGCTGGGATGGTTCAGCATGCCTGACTAATCCAAGGTCCTGCTGCTGCCCCAAGATGTCGAAACTATCCATGATCATCCTTTTGACCCAGGATACTAAGAAGTCTCCAGTATCCTGGGAAGTCTCCAGGATTATTCATCTGTGCTAGGAAGCTAAGGCTACCCAGGATGCTGGACCAGAATTTGGGTTGTAACACTTATCTTTGCGGGGTATTTTATTTAAAAGATAGTTAGCCGTCAAAATGGCTTCCCCCCACATGTCTAGGCTCATCCCATAACTATTCAACATGGCATTCATCATCTCTTTCAATGTATGGTTCTTACGTTCCGCTATGCCATTTGATTGTGAAGAATAAGGTGCAGTGATCTCATGGACAATTCCACTTTGTGCACATAAGGCCGCAAATGGTGAAACATATTCACCTCCTCTATCACTTTGCAACACCTTGATTTTCTTGGTGAATTTATTCTTAACCAAGTTCTTAAACAAGACAAACTTGTTTATTGCTTCATCCTTACTCTTAGGTAAGTATACATAGAAATATCTTGTTTAATCATCAATAAACATGATGATTTACTTATTCCCACCACGCCTGGGGATGACTTTCAAATCACAAACATCGGTGTGAATTAAGTCTAGTGGTTCGGTTATTCGTTCAACCGATTTAAACGATGATCTTGTAAGTTTGGATTCGACACACGTTTCGCATTTTGAATTCGAGTGTATTTTAAAATTTGGCAAACATTATAAATTCATTAAACGGCGAATTGAGTTAAAATTGACGTGTCCTAATCTACCATGTCATATATTTGAATCATAAAACTCAATCATATAAGTAGAAGAGGAGGCTTTCGCTATTTTATTAATAACCGTTTTCGATAATTTAAACGTAGAGTTTTGGGCATAGCCCTTGCCTACAAACATGTCGTTTTTTGGTCAACACAACCTTATCAGACTCGATTACAATGCAAAATTCAAACTTATTGAGCAACCATCCATACACGAGATTCTTCCTGATTTCTGGCACGTACAGAACATTGCTCAACGTGAGTTCCTTTTCAGAAGTGAACTTCAAGACCACGTTGCCTTCACCCATGATGCCCGAAGTAGCTTTATTCCCCATGTAAAGCTTGTCAGACCCCTTCGCCTCTTTAAACGTACTGAAGAGGGTCTTGTCCCCACAGACGTGGTGGGTGGCACCAGTGTCAACATACTAGCTAGGGTTCTCCCCCATAATGTTGACTTCAAAGATGAAGGCAGATGCCTCCGTGATCATGGCCACCAGTGGTATGTCATCTTCCACCATGTGAGCACGCTTATGTTGTGGATTCGGGCACTGATCCGCCCGATGACCATGCCCCCCACAGTCGTAGCACTTTCCTGAAAACTTTTGAGGCTTCTTTTTCACAACCCCTTTCTTTGGTGTCACGTGCTCCACTGCTTTGCCTTTGCCTGTAGCTTTGGCCCAACCATTGCACTTGCTCCTTAGGAAGACTGACCAACCTCCACCATATTCACCTTAGCCGTAGCTTGGGTGGTGGTGGCCTTTTGAGCCATCTTATTGTCCTCCTCGATACAGAGACGGACAATGAGATCCTCGATGGTCATCTCCTTTCTTTTGTGTTTAAGATAATTCTTAAACTCAAGCCACGGAGGCGAAAGCTTTTCGATCATTTCCGCCACTTGAAACGTCTCACAAAGGGACATACCCTCTGCGTGGACCTCATGTAGTATAATTTGAAGCTCTTGGACTTGGCTCTACACCGTTTTATTATCAGCAATTTTATAGTCCAAGAAACGGGCCACCACGAGTTTCTTCGTGCCAGCATCCTCCATTCTATACTTCTTGTCTAAAGACTCCCACAATTCTTTGGAAGTCTTGTACACCAAGTAGATATTATACAATGAGTCCACGAGGCCGTTCAGCACATAGTTACGGCACAAATAGTCTGAATGTTTCCGTGTTTCCACCGCGCTAACGGCTTCAACGTTGGATTCCCCTTCACCGAGTTGGGGAGCGAACTCCGTGAGACACCTCACAAGGTTTAAGGTGGTCAAATAGAACAACATCTTTTGTTGCCACCTTTTGAAATGCAAACCCGAGAACTTCTCAGGTTTTTCGGCATGACTCTCGATGGTGTTGGCCGTTATGCCAACTTGGGTACCAACCGATGGTGTTCCCTTAGGCTTTTCAGCCGTCTTTTCAACTTCGTTAGTCATTTTTCTGAAATAGTACACAAGTTAATTTTCAGAATCATTATTTAATCGCGCACGTTTAAAACGTAAGAAAAACATCCAACTAATGGATGGTTTTCGAGGAGTATAAGAGAGTCTTTAATCTCTAAACATGCACGTCTAAGAAGATTAAAATTTAGTCCAACAAATGGACGATTTAAAAGAATTGTATTAAAAAGGGTTTTTATCTTCCAACTTATGGAGGTTAAGAGATTTTAGAAAAAATTATAACGTCCAACTAATTGATGTTAAAGATTTTAAAGAAAAGATTAGCGCCCAACAAATGGATGTTAAAATTTTTATCGTAACCGACAACTTGTTTGATTCCAAGACAAACTTTGAATTAAAACGAGTTAAAAGTATTTATTTTCAAAACAATAAATCACCTCGAGAAATCTAAGTCCAACTTTGAGACTCGAGGTAATGAAGTTTTTATAAAAAAGAACGGTGTTTTAAAAATTTATTTTAAGTTTTTAGAAAAACCGTTCGTAAAATTGAAATAAAATAAATATTTTATTTGGTACGATTACAACAAAAGAAGAAAGCCTATTTTATTACAATACACTTGAAAATAAATCTACTCCTATAATACGATTACAAGGAATGGAATGAATCAATACAATACAAGGAAATTGAATGAATAAAATACATTAGGTTTACAAAGGAAATCAAATAACAATTACAGGAGAAAAGATAAAATGAAGATACATGCAAACAAGATTTAATTAAGAATAACCAACAGAAGGTTTAAAACATTGATAATGGTTTTGAAGACAATTATTGAACAACTTTGAAAAAAGGTTTTGAAAGAGTTTTTGAGGAAATATGAAAACAGAAAAACTTTTTGGCGAAAGCTTCGGGTCAAAACCCGGGTCCCTTAAAACAAATTACGGGTCTACCGAAGATCCGTTTTTGTTTCTTAGGGTATGTTGAGGCAGATTATGAGGCTTGTAATATTAAATAGTTTGGGCTAGGCTTAGAGGGTTTATTTAGTTTAGTAGACTAGTTTACTTGGGTTTACTATTGGGCTTGGGGTTTAAGATTGGGTTTACCATTAGGGTTTAAGGGCCCAATTGTAAACTCATGGGGTGGCTATATAAACCCCATGAGTTCACCATCATAAGGGTTGCTAGTTTACGATTCCAGGGGAGCAACAAGGTGATTACGATCGTAAACCCGAGAGATCTAGTTTACGATTACGATTTTGTACCCGACAAGTTCATCTTGTGTGCAAAGATCAAGCTTTTATCGTTTATATTCACCGTATTCTTAGATTTCTTCTCATCTCTTTCTTGAATCACTAATCTAAACGGATTTCGCACGTTTAGACTAGATAATATCGTGAACGATTGTTGATTCCGGACCAACAATTGGTATCAGAGCTAAGAATCACTGATTCGAGGTTCTCATGGTATTGTATTCAAGCATTTTCTAGAAAAAATTTGAGTTTTTGAAGATTTGAAGTCTGTTATACGAGTTTACGACCAGAGCTGCTGCTGTTTTGAAGGTTTACGATCAGTTTCTGGGATTTTCAAGTGTTTACGAGTCGGTGTTCTTGGTGATCTTCATCGGAATCGAGTTTATGATTTTATTCGAAAGGGGATAATAAGTATTATCCGAAGGGAACTCAAGGATGATACTTATTATCTAATGAAAAGACTTCCATAATACATAGTATCTGAAGGGAACTCGAAGATAATATGTATTATCTCAGGGGAAGTCCTTAGCTGAGGGGAACTTATCAGCTAAAGGGAAGTCTTAAGAGGTCTTGGGTTCAGGGGAAGTTTTATAGAAAACCCGTAATCTATATTAGGGTTTTTGGTTAAAATAATGTTAATTTGAATCAATCGAACAGATGATAATTACCTTCTAACCCAAAGACCAGTCATCAAATGTCTGGTGGAGTATATTTTTTCAAATGTGTGTCAGACAGGTTGATGATAGAAAGATGTTGCTGATGCTGCTACTGTTCAAAGTTAAAGAACCAGCCGGACAAGACTTCCATCTGGAAAAGCAACTGTTCAGGGGAAGTTGTTGGTGTCTTTACAAGTTTTCAAAAGCTTCAAAAGAGCTTCAAAGAAGATGTTCACATGTTTAGGGGAAGCTGAAGATTTTAAGTCAATCTTTGATAAAGAAAATGATACAGAGAGCAGTCAGAGATCATGAAGATCCAAGTTCAACAATCAAGTTCTCCAAAGTTAGGGGTTTCAAGTTCAATTTTTACCCTCTAATTTTTGGAGATTCAAGACAGTTACCAAGGATTCGGCAAGAACCAGTTCTTTCAAGAAAAGCAAGTCAATGAGAGTCCTCTATTTCATTGCTTGTTCATTTCAAGAAGTTCAAGTTGATGCTGATCAAGAGGAAGTTCCAAGTGCCTGTCATGAAACCCATTGAAGATTTCTGCGGAAAGAATCTTCATCAACATCTATGCCAGCCAGTCAAGAAGAAGAATTTCAAAAATTGAAAACATTTAATATCACAAGCCTAGGGGAAGATTGTTGAGGCTAGATTATGAGGCTTGTAATATTAAATAGTTTGGGCTAGGCTTAGAGGGTTTATTTAGTTTAGTAGACTAGTTTGCTTGGGTTTACTATTGGGCTTGGGGTTTAAGATTGGGTTTACCATTAGGGTTTAAGGGCCCAATTGTAAACTCATGGGGTGGCTATATAAACCCCATGAGTTCACCATCATAAGGGTTGCTAGTTTACGATTCCAGGGGAGCAACAAGGTGATTACGATCGTAAACCCGAGAGATCTAGTTTACGATTACGATTTTGTACCCGACAAGTTCATCTTGTGTGCAAAGATCAGGTTTTTATCGTTTATATTCATCGTATTCTTAGATTTCTTCTCATCTCTTTCTTGAATCACTAATCTAAACGGATTCCGCACGTTTAGACTAGATAATATCGTGAACGATTGTTGATTCCGGACCAACAATTGGTATCAGAGCTAAGAATCACTGATTTGAGGTTCTCATGGTATTGGATTCAAGCATTTTCTAGAAAAAAATTTGAGTTTTTTAAGATTTGAAGGTTGTTATACGAGTTTACGACCAGAGCTGCTGCTGTTTTGAAGGTTTACGATCAGTTTCTGGGATTTTCAAGTGTTTACGAGTCGGTGTTCTTGGTGATCTTCATCGGAATCGAGTTTACGATTTTATTCGAGGGGGGATAATAAGTATTATCCGAAGGGAACTCGAGGATGATACTTATTATCTAATGAAAAGACTTCCATAATACATAGTATCTGAAGGGAACTCGAAGATAATATGTATTATCTCAGGGGAAGTCCTTAGCTGAGGGAAAGTTATCAGCTAAAGGGAAGTCTTAAGAGGTCTTGGGTTCAGGGGAAGTTTTATAGAAAACCCGTAATCTATATTAGGGTTTTTGGTTAAAATAATGTTAATTTGAATCAATCGAACAGATGATAATTACCTTCTAACCCAAAGACCAGTCATCAAATGTCTGGTGGAGTATATTTTTTCAAATGTGTGTCAGACAGGTTGATGATAGAAAGATGTTGCTGATGCTGCTACTGTTCAAAGTTAAAGAACCAGCCGGACAAGACTTCCATCTGGAAAAGCAACTGTTCAGGGGAAGTTGTTGGTGTCTTTACAAGTTTTCAAAAGCTTCAAAAGAGCTTCAAAGAAGATGTTCACATGTTTAGGGGAAGCTGAAGATTTTAAGTCAATCTTTGATAAAGAAAATGATACAGAGAGCAGTTAGAGATCACGAAGATCCAAGTTCAACAATCAAGTTCTCCAAAGTTAGGGGTTTCAAGTTCAATTTTTACCCTCTAATTTTTGGAGATTCAAGACAGTTACCAAGGATTCAGCAAGAACCAGTTCTTTCAAGAAAAGCAAGTCAATGAGAGTCCTCCATTTCATTGCTTGTTCATTTCAAGAAGTTCAAGCTAGGGGAAGATTGTTGAGGGTAGATTATGAGGCTTGTATATTAAATAGTTTGGGCTAGGCTTAGAGGGTTTATTTAGTTTAGTAGACTAGTTTGCTTGGGTTTACTATTGGGCTTGGGGTTTAAGATTGGGTTTACCATTAGGGTTTAAGGGCCTAATTGTAAACTCATGGGGTGGCTATATAAACCCCATGAGTTCACCATCATAAGGGTTGCTAGTTTACGATTCCAGGGGAGCAACAAGGTGATTACGATCGTAAACCCGAGAGATCTAGTTTACGATTACGATTTTGTACCCGACAAGTTCATCTTATGTGCAAAGATCAGGTTTTTATCGTTTATATTCATCGTATTCTTAGATTTCTTCTCATCTCTTTCTTGAATCACTAATCTAAACGGATTGCGCACGTTTAGACTAGATAATATCGTGAACGGTTGTTGATTCCGGACCAACAGGGTACAATCGCCTAACCGTATTGTACGGCCCGGATAACTCTAAGTTTGAAGTTACCTTCGAGTTCTTGAAGTCTTGACGGACAAGATGAAGATTGAGAGAGTAAGAGAAGAGGATGAAGAGAGAATAAGAATTTAGAAGTGAATTCGGAGTGTTTTGTCTCAATCGATGGGGCTATATTTATAGTGGAGGGGAACCTTGGTGAGCAATCAAAGTTAATTCGTAGTCAAACTTTGCATTAAACGTCTTTAATGCAAATTGATTTCTAATTAACGCGAAATTTCCTTAGTAGCTCAAAAACGCATGAACAACTATCATTCTGGAAGAACAAATCTTCTGGTTCAACTTTCCGCTCCAACTTCACCCGGAAGGACTTCCGGCTGAACCACACAAGTCCGCCTGGACTGTTTTCCGGATCAACTTCCGCTTGGACATCAACCAGAACAAATATCTGGCTGAACTCGCGCACCGCTAGACCTCCGTTTGAACTTCAACCGGACCACTTCCGCCTGAACCGCCTGGGCATCTACCGGTTGAACTTAAAAACAATTAGGCGGCTTTCAAGCGGGCGAAGTGCAAAGTGCACCATCAAAGCGTCTCATACGCCCACGCCACGCGCGCACGCATGCGAGTTACGGGTACCCCTTGGGGTCCAAGGGATGTGTCCTACTCAAGGAAACAATAGTTGGTAAGGTTCCCACCTTATAAACCACTTTTGGTTTCATCTCCCAACCAATGTGGGATGAGTTCCACTTCATTTTCTCTCTAAAATTCGCAAATTTCACTGGTGTGAGACTTCATTTTGAGATTCGATATCTCATTCATACGAGCTCGGATTTGGACGTGTTTGGTGCATTGAAAAGCCTTCACAATGTACTACACAAACCCATAAAATACAGAGGCAACAACCTATCTTATTTGTATTTTATTTTAGTTTAAAGTTGGTGAAAAACTCATTCTCACACTTAGTAGAAAAACATATTTTCCACTTAGTAGAAAAACATATTTTGCACTAGTTGTTCTCCCAAAATTCTAACAGTTATATCATTCTAAAAATATGAATATGAATTAAGCCACTAATCTGTTTTTGATGAAAATTGGGTTAACCCGGATCCGCATTTCTCTTGGATGAAGTTGTTTGAGATTATCTTCTATTTCTTTTTTTTCTTTTTTTCTTATTTTATCCGAATCTTGTTTTTGAATTTTGCATTTAACTTCTTTTTTGTTGATTTGAATTTTGATCTCCTCCATTTCTAGTTCAGATAAGTTGATAACCCGATACATTAGAACCGACTTCATCTCGGTTTAACCCGAACAGATCTGGTGTCAGCCCGGTTTAACTCTAACCATCTCTCACAAAACCAGTTTCAACACGAACCATTTCCAAACAAAAAAGTCAGCTCTTTTTGTTTTTGAAAAAATCTCTGAATAAGTGTTACATTGGATTCGGTCAGACGTATTCAAATGTAGAGCCGTTTATTTTTTTTCCAGTTATTAAGAGGTTCTACATCTTAATAGCGTCTTAACCATCAAGATCTTTTAGAAAATCTTAAAACCTCTTAACCCTAAAAAAGAGTCGTTGGTTCTCCAGCGACTAGAGCTCCGTCTCTAGCGACTAGGCTCAATCTCCTGCGACTAGTTATCCGTCTCCGGCATCCACCTCTTAATGATTTAGTTTTCAGAGATTTGAATCACCTCTTAACATTTAGAAGTGGTATTCATATTCAGACAAAAATCTCTTAAAAAACAAACGAGACCTGTTTTGAATTCTGTTGACACAACCCGGACCGGTTAGCCGGATATGTAGCTCTCTAGCCTGAAATGTTTAATAACTAGTTCAAAGGACAAGCCCAACAGAATGGCCAGCATTAAGCCCAATATTTTAAAGCAAAATTCTGGGCTTAGTCGCTTTGAGGTAGAGGTGTGTAATGTGGAGTAGAGGTGCAAATCCCAAATCGGTTCTCAAACGGGTTTTTAAACCGGTCAAAACCGGTTTTGACCAACCCGGTTCCTAAACCGGTCATACCGAACCGGTTTCAATCGGTTAGGGGTTTTTGTGAAGAAACCGGTTTTCAAACCGGTTTGGCCTAAACCGATTTGAAACCGGTTTGGCCCAAACCGGTTTGAAACCGGTTTCTTCACATCACTTTTAAGCAACTTTTTTCTAGTCGTTTATGTGTTATAAACATTACCCCACTTCCCAATCTCTTAAATTCCAACAAAGATTATCCCTCATTCACTCAAAAGATGGTCTCTTCAAGTGCTCAAAGCAACGCCGGCAACGACGAGTTCTCGATTGTGAGGATTGTTTCAACAAAGAGAGCTCCGCATTTGTTCAGGCCGTATTTCGACTTGGTTGAGTTCAAAAATGGTTTGCAAAAGGCTCGGTGTCATTGGCAATGGATTGAACTCGACTACCCCAACAATAATGTTTAATATAGTTAAAATATTTTGTAGTTTCTTTCAAAATTAGGTACTTTTGTAATCGTTTAGGTGTGAACTTCTTCTCTTTTGTAATGTTTTATGTTTTTTTTCAATAAAAAGTATGTTTTTTTAGTTTTTATAAAGTTTAAAAAAATATACAAAACCGGTTCAAACCGGTTTGAGATCCCAAACCGGTTCGGTTTCTAACCGGAACCAGTTTCACCGGTTTCTCGAACTCGTGCTCAAAACCGGTTTGGTAACCGAACCGGTTTGGCTCCAAACCGGTTTTGACCAAAACCGATTTTGGTTAAAACCGGTTTAAGAACCGAACCGGTTTGATTTTCAAACCGGTTTTTGCACCTCTAATGTGGAGCAAGTCAACTATATCTTCTAGGTGCCACCTCAGATTCACATCCCTACTGCCTTCCCCCTCCACCGCCTGATCGCTACCCACCCCTTGTTCCTGACATTTTGGTCCGTCGGATTCAAATTGGTACGGCGGTTCCTCCTCTAACGGGCCGCCGTACCACTGCTTTGGTCCGCCGGAAATCAACACCACCGTACCATTGTCTTGGCTCCACGTACCATTAGTGAGCTCTTTTCTAAGTGGTCCGCCGGAAATCATTTTTCAAACAGGCTGCCGTACCATCTCGTTTTTGGTACGCCGGTTTCGGTAGTACAACTTTAATAGAAAGAACATGGGTAAACATGCCTTAGAAACATGCACCGGCCGTTGTCCGTACTAAACGTTGGTGTGCTTGCTTAGCACTCTCTTGCGGTTTTTCTTACACGGTACTCCTCGTCCCGTGTCTGCTTGTATGGCCACCCCCTCGGTGTTGCCAAGTCGTTTGGTGAGGTGTCCCCTTCGATCTCTCCAGCATTGTGATCGAGAGTTCGGGGCCAAAGGTTTCTCACGCCTTGTCGCCCATCTTAAAACCTCGCACCTTAACAGTGATGAGCGCCGTGACGCGTTGCGGGACACCCTCTCGGTGGATCGCGGGGTGTTTCTTGCCTTGGAGGATGTCTTAAAGGCCCTTGATTCTTGGTTGTGTGGTCGGTGCATGAAAATTCACCATGTCGGCCGCTTGTGCCACCACGAGGACGGGGTTTCTCGCTTTATCAATCCTTCGGAAGGCGAAGCCAGGCATATCACCGAGATCCCTATCCCCCTTGGCCTTGTTGACCCGCCCGGGCTTGGCCCCGTCAATGTAGGGGGTGGGAGGCATTTGGATAGGGAGCTCCTGGATAAGATCTTCAAGGCCCGTGTCACCACTGTTAAGAGTTTACCTCTCAGTTGTCGCATGGCCTTCTCCCGGGCCCTTAAAGTTGCTCTGCTTCAGGTAGCCGCTCACCCCGATTCTATTGAGGCATGGGTTCGGTTGCTTATTCTCCCTAGGTGCACACTGAGGGTTTTTAACCCTAAAACGCGCCAAGAGGCTCGCTCTGGGAACCGCAAAGCTCTGCAATGTCGTTCCATCATGGCTTCCCTAGCTACTTGGGGGGGAGAGGAGGGTATTAACCAGCTGATTGATAACATCCTTGAAACCCCCGTCTGTGGGCCAGAGGGGCCTCCTGATACTGCTTCTGACAAGTCGGCTGCGGAGGGGTCCAACATAAACCGCTGCATCCGGAAAATTGCGGACGGTCACTTTACTGCCGCCGTTAAAGTTCTCTCTTCGTCTGGGGTTGCGCCATTTGGACCTGCCACCACTCGGGTTTTGGAGGAGAAGCATCCTGTGTTACCTCCCCCCTCATTGCCGTCTGAGCCCCATACCGAGCCCCCACTTGTGGCTACCACCGAAGTTGTTTTAGCTTGCATTAAATCGTTTCCCAAGGGGACTTCGTGCGGGAGGGACGGGTTGCGGGCCCAGCACCTTCTGGACAGCCTCTGCGGGGAAGGGTCTGCTGTTGCTAACGACCTCCTCGGGGCTATTACCTTGGTAGTCAATTTGTGGTTGGGGGGGAGGTGCCCCCTCGGCCTGGCTGAGTTTGTAGCGTCGGCCCCTCTCACACCTCTGCTAAAACCTGATAACGGGATCCGGCCCATCGCTGTCGGCACCATCTGGCGGCGGCTGGTTTCTAAAATTGCTATGAAAGGAGTCGGGAAGGAAATGGCTAAATATCTCGGGGACTTTCAGTTTGGGGTTGGGGTGCCTGGGGGAGCTGAGGCTATCCTGCATGCGGTTAACCGGTTGGTTGCGGGGAAACATGATGACAGCTCGCTGGCTATGCTTACAGTTGATTTCTCCAACGCGTTTAACGTAGTGGATAGATCGGCCTTACTCCGGGAAGTGCGATTAAGGTGCCCGTCTATATCTCCATGGGTCGACTTCCTCTACGGTCAGTCTGCGCGGCTATACTTAGGGGGAGATCATATTTGGGCCACTACTGGGGTGCAACAGGGAGACCCTTTGGGCCCTCTCCTGTTTGCCCTTGTTCTTCACCCCCTTGCGCACCAGATTCGAGAAAATTGTCGCCTCCTCCTCCACGCGTGGTACCTTGACGATGGCACTCTCATTGGGGATTCCGAGGAAGTGGCCAAAGCTTTGCAGATTATTTCGGAGACCGGCCCCTCCCTGGGCTTGCAACTCAATATCAAGAAGACGGAGCTGTTCTGGCCGTCTTGTGATGGGAGGAAGAATCGGCCGGGCCTCTTCCCCTCGGGCATCAGTAGGCCGGCCCTGGGGGTAAAGCTCCTTGGAGGGGCAGTCAGTAGGGATTGTGGGTTCATTGAGGGGTTGGCGTCCAAGAGGGCTTCTAACGCTGTCGCTCTAATGCACCTCCTTCCCAAGATTCGGGACCCGCAATGCGAACTCCTCCTGCTTCGCTCTTGCATGGGTGTTGCCAAGCTCTTTTTCGGCCTGCGGACCTGTCCCCCCGCCCACATGCAGAGGGCGGCCTCCTGCTTTGATCAGACCCTGCGCGAGACAGTTGAAAACATTGTGGTCTGTGGAGGGGCTTATTTTGGGGACCTTCAGTGGCGGCTCGCTTCCCTGCCTATCCGGCACGGAGGGCTCGGGGTTTCTTCGGCTATGGAGGCCTCGTCTTTTGCGTTTGTAGCGTCCAGGGCTCAATCCTGGGGGCTACAAGACCACATCTTGCGGGAGAGCGGGGTCTGTGGCATGGACTCGGATTATACTTTCGCTCTGGCGGCCCTGCGTGACATCGTACCGGGTTTTGATCTTAGCGGTTTCTCTGACAAGGACACCGCCCCCCCAAAACCCCAACATGTTTTGGCGAATGCCCTTTCCAGCAAAATCGTGTTGGATATGGAAACCCGGTTTAATATGAATGCCAGGCAAAAAGCGGTGTGGAGCTGTCTTCGTCAACCACATGCCCAAGATTTCCTCCATGCTCTCCCCATTGACGGGCTCGGGCAGCGCATGTCGTCGGTCGAATACCGATCTATCCTCAAGTACCGGCTTATGATACCCCTCTTTCCCGCGGACGAGAAGTGCCCTGTGTGCCGCAAGGCGTGTTTGGACTCGTTTGGGGAGCACGCGGTTCACTGTAAAGATCTCCCGGGGTTCAAGTACCGTCATGACTGGGTCCGGGATGTGCTATTTGACATTTTCAGAAAGGCTGGGATTTCAGCCAAGAAGGAAGCCCCCGTCAACTTCTTAACTGACCCAAAAGAGGGGCGTTCGACCCTCAGACCAGCGGACATCCTAGTGTTTGGGTGGTCAAGGGGGAAGCACGCTTGCATCGATCTGACTGGGGTCTCTCCCCTCGTGGGCTTTGGCTCTGGAGTTTTTACGGCGGGACAGGCTGCTGCTAAGGCGGGCGCGGGTAAGGTGGACAAGCACGAGAAGGCATGTCTCGAGAATCAGCATGTGTTTGTCCCCTTTGCTTTTGACACGTTTGGGCACCTCGCGTCAGAGGCTGCGGCCACGCTCGGGCGGATCGAGAAGGTTATGCATGGACATATAGTGACTCCTAGAGCTAAGAAACTCGTTTTTATTCGCTTAGGTTTTGCTATTCAAAAAGGGCTTGCGGCGCAGTTTGTTGCCCGATTGCCCCGTATGTCGGACTGAGTTGTAACCCTTATTTTGGTTGTTTATGTTTATGAATATTTAATTAAAATTTGATGGAAAAAAAAAAAATTAGGGAATCAAAACTTTATTGTAGGATTTTTTGAATTTTACAAATAATAAATTATGATCCTAGAACTAGAACTGTAGCTAAAAGTAAGGGAAAATTGCATAACAAATTAAAACTTAGATGAATACTATAAACTATAAAGAGTGATTTACAAATTAGAACTTAGATGAATAGTATAAACTATAAAGAGTGATTTACGGTATTTAGTTTTTTTTAGTAGTAGATATAGTGTATTTTGTCTTTTTTTTAAGTAGTAGTTATAGTGTTTTAAATTGTTTTTCGGGGTTTATTCTCATATTTATCACGTTAAAGACATTTTTTCTTTTTTAGTCCTCGCAGTAATGCATGGATCCTCGAAAGCTAGCTTGACACATTTTCTAATTAAGTAGTTATCCGATATTACAAAATTAAATATTACTAACAACGATTTCGAGTAGAGCTACAGTGTATTTTGTTACTTTTTTAATAGTAGTTACTATGTTTTAACTTTTGTTTTTGTTTTTTTTTTTACCGTCTTTATCATGTTAAGTCATTTTTCCTCTTTTGCAGTCCTCACGCCAACGCACAGATTCACACACATTTTCTAATTAAGTAGATATCCCAAATTACAAAATCAAATAATAATAATAACAACAACGATTTCGAGTTCAAACTGCAAACCGGATAGTTGAACCCGGGTTCTCAAACCGTGAAATGAGGCTCAAACCAGCATGTGCGTCGGCCGATTTGAAGAGTTCAGACGGGTTAGGCTTATGCAAGTAGCCGGTCAAACATTACACTTGTATAATGTGGATTGCTGATGAAAGTGACACCAAATAATACTTTAGTTGTACTTGATAGGATGGATATACATACTAACATACACCACCTGCTAATCAAATCTTGCGGATGGCTGTACAATGGATATGCAGCATTTATGAAGATTTTTGTGTAACTTACAAGCAACCAATATTATATATTGACTTTTATCCCAATTCTTATCCTAAGGCTTAGGCTAAGTGTAGTCATGAAGTCCCATTCTTAAGCGTTTTCGTTTCGTCATGTGACAACCTAGTCGGTAAGAGGCTTAATGATTAAAAATGGTATACTGGCTACTGCAATAAAGCCCACTACACATAGCCTTATATATAGAACACTATGTTAGTAACCCATTAACTACACGAGTTGAATAAGTGATACATTATCAAGTAAACAAAGATGTTATATCTCAAAGCAAAGATGGACCATATGTACCAAAAAATTGATAAGGATGTTTGAATTTTTCTAATGTTATAAATTTCTATCAAAATTTAAAAGTTTGACATGACTATTCAAAGAAAATAATTTTGAGATTTGATTTTATATTTTAGAGCTTAAACATATGATTATATTCCATACTTAAAATAAAAATTAAGATTAATAATGATAATATCAACTGAATAAATCATAAGTGGGCATTTTAAAAAAAATTATGTGACACTTAAGTTATTTTTTAAGGATTTTCTAACATGTGCCTTAAGGACACACATAAGGTGCAATAAATGCACATCGTAAATTGAAAAAGATACCAAGATTTATCTTGAAAATTGAGAAAGGTACAAAGATTCTTCTTGAAAAATGTATTTTTCAGTTTTCGAAATGTATTTATTGCATCTTTTTTATTTTCGAGATACATTTATTGCATCTTATTTATTGCATCTTATGTGTGCCCTTAAGGCACATATTAAAAAATCCCTAATTTTTATTATTAAAATGATAAAAAAAACTATTTAACGCAAATTGGACACGGTATTTAATGCAAATGGGACACAGAAAGTGACAACATACACTGATACACCAGTCTATTTATGGTATTATATTACCACTACACCACTAGTAGAAAAGAAAGGAGATTTATTGACAGAAAGTAGAGAATACCCTTCGGAATATTATTGATAGAAACTGCAGTTATATCTATTCATTTTATCGGAACCGCTCGAAATTTACCGAGGGCCACCAAGTCCTCCAATGATCCCTTGGTAATAATTGTCACTAAAGCCGTTTTCAATGGTGATTGCTAGTCATTTGTCCGGTAGTGAACAATTTTCAAAAGGAAACAGGCTTCCACACAAACTTTATGGATAATAATTGTCACTATAAATCCTTTTTTAATGGTGATTTTTTTTAAGGACCCAACAAACAAAGTATTGACTCATGCGGGAAGCCTATTAGGTAAATGAAACTTCATACAGAACCCGAGCCAGTAGCAGTTAAACTTATTCTAGAAAGAAAAAAAAACCATATCCGCAAACAGTCGAATTATAAAATTTGTTGGACTTGAGGATCGAAATCGTGACCTTTCAGTCTCGAGTCTTCCCCTAGTCGCCATACACTATGACCGATTTCTAATCATTACCCTTCCACACAAACAAACTTTTCAAAAATGATTCCATGTTTGTCTTGTCGATAATCAATCCAAAATTGGCTATATAACCGCCAGGTATTCCACATGGTTATATAATTCGTCAACCTTAGCGGCAAGTTATTGTAGACATTTCTTGTAAGAGAAGAAACCAAACACGTCATATTTTCACGTAATTCTTGCATCATTTTCTTCTAGATCGCAGTTTCTTGAACGCTTCCTTCATAATCTGAAAACCATTATGAAAAAATCAAACAAGATGAGATAAAGATTAGACCGTTGATATTTCCGTATCTAACACGTAGAATTAAACTGACAGATAAAATCTTGCCACGTAGGATAAAATAAGATTGTTCAACTTGTGAACCACGTCAACTTGACAGTTGACACTCAATGTTCCAAAGTCCAAACTACAAAGTCATCTTCTTCAAGAATTTCCAGGGTCTTTCTTCCAAGTAATCAACTTTTCTATATAATCCAACTCTCTTTTAAGACTTGATTCCACACAAAAGTTAAAAGATTCACCAACCATTATCAAAGATGGTAAACCTTGCAAAAACCATGTATTATGCTTCTTTTATCCTACTCGTGTTAAGTATTAATGTCACGGGTCGGGTTTTACAATCCGGGTTCGTTTCAGACGGGACTGATGATGATGACCCGACTCAAAAGGCCATGTTTTCGTTCTTGTACCTCAAAGGAATCAATGATCCTGAACAACATTGTGAGCAAATGTACGGTTTTTTGCCATGTTCAGAAACTCTTTTAGGCCATTTCTTCCTGATTGTGGTTTACGAGTACTTACTGATTCACGGAGAATCGTATGTTTCTTCTGGAGGTAAAAGGATATTCCAGATTCTTGGTCCCGGGATCTTCGGTGCAAGTGCTTTCCAAGTCCTTGGTTTCCTTCCCGAGTCGTTGATACTTCTAGGTATATATGTATCCATCAAAATGCTAAATGTGTGATTTGTGATTTGTGATTTGTCTCTCCTTTTTTGTTGTCTACTTGCAGTATCTGGACTTTCAAACACTAAAGATGTAGCTCAAGAGTATGTGCTAACTGGAGTTGGATTGCTAGCTGGATCAGCCACACTTCTTCTAACTGTGATATGGGGAACTTGTGTAATCGTTGGAAGTCGAAAATTTTCGTCAGAATCTGGTTCAACACCTTCGGTGATTCCTACACAAAATCAATACGAAAAATTGTTATCATTTTGCACTGGTCAGCCCAATTCCTCAATCCCTCAATACATTAACTTTTTCCCTATGATAAACGGGTTGGTGGGTTGACATATATAACTAAACGGGTTAAACGGGTCGACTCATACACGGCCAGGCGACCACAACCTGCTTATTAAACAGGTTAGATATGACATCATGGTTTTTACTATAAAGATTTGTGTTTTCTTATTTGTAGGTTCTGGTGTAACTACAGATGAAGAAACAAGTTATGCAGCAAAAATTATGGTTTTTTCGGTTATACCATTCGCGTTCCTCCTAATTCCAGAAATATTCTTTGGTGTGTCAAAGGGTTACATCTTCATGATCCCTCTGTTCGTTTCGTTTACGTTCTTGATCACATACTTTATTTACCAGGTATATACTATATTAAAAGAATTAAAACAGAATTAGCATATGTTCTGTTCACTTAATCTTTCAATATCTTCCCTTGTAGGTGTTTGAGCCTTCGATTCAAAAACGAAGATTAGCGTACGTGAAACACGAGCATTTAGTTGTGGACATCATAAAACATTTTCAAGAGCACGCTGCAGAACAAGTACTCAATGAAGATGGTTCAGTAAACCTCCCTGCTATAACACGGTTTGATTCTTGTTCTTTTTTATATTTATGCTCCATTACATTATTTTTTTAAAAAGTTGGATAAAAAGGAATATTATTTTGCAGTCTATTTACAAAGATTGATCAAGACGGTGATAACTACATATCTTTTCCTGAACTAAAACAACTTCTTCAAGATATCAAGTTTCGGCAATTAGCTTCAAGCAAGGAGAAAACAATGGAAGAAATAATGAAAGAATTCGATATAGATGGTGACAGTAAAGTAACTATGGAAGAGTTTGTAGAAAGATTCACAAAATGGCTCGATGAGACAAAAAGTGCAGTGGATAAACAACAATATCGATCAGTTAGCTCATGGAAGGACTTATATAAGGTACTTAAACTAGAAATTTTGCATTAAAGGAATTTTATTTCAGTAGATTCTGAAGTATCCTGTGTATATTTATTTACAGATAGTCCAACCATGGCTTCAGAACAAAAAGAAAGAAGAAGAGATGATGAAGATCCTGATATCTGAAATTATTAAACATGTGCAAAGCTTTCCGTTAGGAAACTTTTACAACGAAGATGGAACGACAAATATATCTGCAATAAAAAGGTGAGAAACAAGTTTTGGAGTTTAGGTGGTGTTTGGCATTGTGTTTTGAAACTCATTATCTGATTGTTTGGGGGTCATTTTATATGTAAATCCTTTATTAATTGATCTTGATATAGATAATTTTGTATCAGATAGCTCATTTAGCTGATTTTGTGGGAAATTTCAGGTTGTTTGAAAGAATTGATCTTGATAAAGACAATTTTGTATCACCGTCAGAACTGAAGAGATTGATCATGGAGCTCAACTCTGAGAAATTACCAGAGGATGTAGATGAAGAAACGGCTATAATAATGCATGATCTCGACACAAATGGAGACCAGCAGATTGACGAACAGGAGTTCATAAATGGATTTAAACAATGGCTAAACACGTCTAATTACGAACTCATTTCCATGTCACCTGGGTCTACAACTGATGGTTCCCTAGTAAGTAAACTAGCAAAACTTATATAAGTTTTTGAAGTTATAAAATGGACTAAAAAAGTCAAAATGTATGCAGAGGCCATGGGAAAGATGGATAGATGATGAAGGAGTTGATAGATCTAGTTGGGCTTGGACAAAGGCTATAATGTTGCTGGTGCTTGGAATAGCCATGTTAGCACTTCTGGCTGAACCTCTGATACACAGTGTTCAGAATGTCTCTAGTGCCGCAAATATACCCTCGTTTTTCATATCGTTTATCTTAGTTCCATTGGCCACTAATGCTAGAGCAGCAATTTCAGCCATTAAAACTGCAAGTAAAGGAAAGAAACGAACCACTTCTTTGACCTTCTCCGAGGTCTGTTCCTTGCCTATTTATGATAGGAATCATGTTTAGTAGTAACGGTCATGTGTCTATTCTATGAGGGGCTAAGTGTAAGTTTGATTCTATAAATAAGGTCTTAGCTGATTGGAGAGTTAAGGAAGAAATTAGGTTAAGTTGTTTAGGCTCTTTGCTTGGCATTGAGAAGGGTTTAACCCTGGGTCACCTTTGGTGATAAACTATCCTTGTAGATCCTTTGGATCATCTTCGTTATATATCAATATCAAGTTCAATTTCTGCTTCTATTTTGATTATAGCTTTAAATCTGATTCGGATCCTCATCATTGGTCCGACCTGCCATTTCTGCTCTACCCATCGCCTTCGTCCAGATCCATCATCGATTCACTGTGTTCGGTTTTCGATTTCCTCGCGGCCTTAATCATTCATCGATTTCAATTTCAGATCCAGTCTCCATCAGTATCGCTTCATCAGCCCATCATCCTCTAGTATCGCGATTCATCAGTGCGTTCTTCGTCATTCATCAATTTCAGATCTCTCAATTCAAGTTCCGATTTCTATCAGGTTCTGATTTTATTGACCTACTGATTCAATCTTCGTTTGCGATTTCTATATCCACTTGCGCTCCAAATTCCATTTACGCTACAGTTTCAATTTCTAGATTCGTGTTCTGCAATTTCCGATTAACCTTCAGCTTGAAGTTCGCATTCAATTTCTGATTCAGATTCTGTTCACTCAACTCAATTTCTGCACCAATTGTACATCCAGTTCAGTTTACATTTCCAATTGATTTCCACGACCAATTCCATCTGAGATTCAATTGATTTCTCCATCCGTTTAGCTCTGGTTTCTATTTACGTTTCCAGTTCTCGTTCCTATTTCACCTATCCGATCTCAATCATTGATTCAATTTCCGTCTCCACTTCTGTGATTTCTGCTTCCCTTCGTTCCAGTTCATTCCAATTCCCGATTCAATTAGAATGGATCATTCATCTACTCAGGAAATCCGGATTCAGAAGTTAGAATCTAACCTGGTTGGAATTCAATCTGTGCTCAAGTCGTGGGAAGAGACTCGTGGCGACTTGCGGAATCTCATTGATTGGATGAAAACTGAGTTTTCTATTCCTGATTCGGGATCTCGAGCCCCACCGTCTGCTGCAGAGTCTCTGCTTGCCCGATTCGACGGCATTGTTTCCCGATCCAAAGTACGTTATGCATCCAGTCACGTGGTGGGTCACCTGGTGGACCAGCAAGCACTTGGGGACCGGGTTCAATCTGACCTGGGCTTACGAGGTGTAGAAACTGTTCCCGCAGCACCGATTCATAATCCTCCCTTGCCGTTGGTCAAAACTGCTACAGTGGTTACAGGGAGTGTTGCTTCAGTTCAAGTTTCATCCACTGCTACGCCAGTCTCAGAGTCGGTATTGCAGCCTCATCTCAAGTTAATTCAGGTTGTTCTCAAGGCAAGGGCTGCTGGATTTGGTGATTTTGGCGAATGGTTAGCTCCAATTCCTCCTCAGTTGTTTGATTTGGAGCGTGCTCCGCAACCACCTGACCCTTACATTCCTCTGGTCGATCTTGTGGTGGAGTTCCTTGCTAGTTCATTCCACATTCCTTCTAGGCAGTCATGGGTGATTCATGGGCAGTGTCGGCCTCCGGGAGATGCACTCGAGGGAATCTCCACATGGATTTGGCATCTGTTACCTGATTTCAGTCTTGAGGACAAGACTGTTTTGAAGGGGGGAGTAGTGATAGGAATCATGTTTAGTAGTAACGGTCATGTGTCTATTCTATGAGGGGCTAAGTGTAAGTTTGATTCTATAAATAAGGTCTTAGCTGATTGGAGAGTTAAGGAAGAAATTAGGTTAAGTTGTTTAGGCTCTTTGCTTGGCATTGAGAAGGGTTTAACCCTGGGTCACCTTTGGTGATAAACTATCCTTGTAGATCCTTTGGATCATCTTCGTTATATATCAATATCAAGTTCAATTTCTGCTTCTATTTTGATTATAGCTTTAAATCTGATTCGGATCCTCATCAATTTACCTCTATTTTTTATATTCTTGGATGTCTGGATAATGATCATGATCATCAAAAGAGCCACATCGGGTTGGGCCAACTTGTATACACTTTTAACCATTATTAAATTTAATAGATAATTAAATGTTAACTACAGTTACAAAAACTAGATCTGTAGATCATTGAAATCATGATATAACTTTTTTGATAAAGAAAACTAAGGACATTTCAGATTTTATGGAGCTGAATAAATTTTGACCTGGTCATTGGTGGTTAAAATCTTTTACCTTGGCCTGTTAAAGGAAAAACATAACCCAAAGTGGCCCATTGTTAGTAATTAAATGGCTTGAAAGCGTCACTTTTTATATAATAATATGGATGATGCATTCTGGGTTGTTTTTCTTTGATGGTGGATTTGAATGTACATGTTTTGTTTGTTGATGATGTGCAGTTATACGATGGAGTGTTCATGAACAATGTTCTTGGATTTTCTGTTCTTTTGGCGGTCATATATTTTCGAGGCTTGGCATGGGAATTCTCTGCTGAAATTTTGGTGGTGTTGATAATTAGTATCATCATGGGCATGGCAGCTAGCTTTAGATCAAAGTTCCCTATTTGGACATCATTATTAGCATACTTGCTCTACCCGTTATCTTTGATATTTGTTTATCTTTTATATAAACTTTAAAATGAAAAGAAATGTTTATTTGTACAGGATTATTATTGAACTCATACATAATCCCACAAGAGATTCATTCAACTGTAATTGATGTTTTCCAAATATGTATGGTTTTGCTTGCTATTAGAAATGGAACATGAGTCATACTTATTAGTGAATCTACTATGAATGAGTAACATCTGTGTTTTTGTCATGTATTTATAGATAGAAATCTATTAATCATAATATAAACCTTATTTCTTTACAATTTGGTTTAGTTATAAGTTTGGAATTTTTATAAAATAAAAGGAGAAAAGAGTGTTTGGGATGCTTTTGTAGGTAATCAAAGAACAGAAAAAAAATGAACAATGGTTTGTCAAAAATGTAAGATTTTGTTTTCTCATAATTCTACCATCCATCAATTACTTATGGCTTCTTAATTTGAGAGGTATTCGTATTCAGAAAGAGGTTATCTCAATATCCTCTCCATGGTTCATTGCTCTGTACTTCAGTTGTCCTTGGTTAAGTGTTGTAAAAAGGCTTCAATCTGATTGTTCTGTATCTATCATATCCTGATTTTATCCATAAAGCGAATTAGAACCCGGATCAGTTACGCTCGAATCTCTATCGAGAACCAATTCCCAAAAGCGCTTGTGAACTTTTCTATAATTTAGTTCATATGTTAATTTTTGTATTACTTTGTATACTTTGCTAATAATAAAAGGGATATGAATGATTAATGTCATAAAGTTGTTTGATAAATTCAAATGCTAAAGTATTAGTTTACACTTGCTAAAAATACTATCACATAGTAATAATGATACGTGTCTCGAATTGCAAAGTTGGTTATCAACTTCCTCATCCCACGTTTCCCATTATTGCATATCAAATGAATGGCTTCTTTATTTTCTACATGATCTCCTAATATTTAGCAACAAGCAATTGTGTTTGTATATTTATATGCAATGTATGGTTCATTTGGAGTAAGAAGAAAGTTGGTTGGTGGTAGGGGTGTTCAATGGTTTGGTTTACGGTTTATTTGGTTTATTCGATTCGGTTTATTCGGTTTGAAGTTTTTTTTATGATAACCATAACCAAACCAAACCGTATTGAAAAGCTTACAAACCGAATCGAATAAACCATATTCAATACGATTCGGTTTCGGTTGAGAACCGAATAAATCGTATTCAAACCGTTTAAACCGTATTCACCAAATAACATATATTGCGTATTTTTTTGCTAACAAAAAAAAAATAAACAAAAAACAAACATCTTTAACATATCCCTAGAGTTTAAAACCATAATCCGATATACAACCAAAATACTTCCAACCAAAATACCTACAACCAAGGTAGGCTCTTGTTTTTGGTAGAGTGGAAGAGGAGAAGACGATGAGTCGATGACTACTTTTTACGACAAACTTGTTTTACCCTAAAAAAAACCATGGATGCGTATTTAGTTGGATTGTGGATAAGTCATAAGTGGGCTTAGCTTAAATGGTTAAATGGTTTATAAATAAATATAAATAAGTATATATATATATATATATATATATATATATATATATAAATCTTATTTGGTTTTAAACGGATAACCGAATAAATCGAATAAACCAAATAAAAACAAAACTCAAAACCATAACCGAACCGTAAACCGAATTCACAATTCGGTTACGGTTGAAAACCGAACCGTAAACCGAATTCACAATTCGGTTTGGTTTATTCGGATATGGATACGGTTCGGTTTGTCGGTTTATTCGGATTTCGGTTATTTCTGCACACCCCTAGTTGGCGGGTGGTGTAGCCGGGTAGTCATGTAGCCAGCCCGTGAATTTTTTCATGGGGTTCAATCGTCCATCTTTTGTATGCAAAAATAATTTTTAGACCAGTTCACTTTGGTGTGAGACAGGTCATCTTATATTAATAAAAAAACCAACTAAAATTTAAAGTTACCTAACATGAAGTATATGTCATTCGTTATTAACATATTCGGGAGTCTTAGAATACGAAGATCTCGCTTTTCGTACTAGAAATCAGTCCATATTACATACACATACAATTATAAGGGCATGGGGTATACCCCATGTTATGTTATGGTTTAACACCGCCACATAGGCGCCACGTCAGCTTTAACACCACATTGGAAAGTTTAACATGGGTGGGGGATACTCCATGTGGTGTTAAACTTATTTTATTTATTTTTTTTCTTTTTAATTTCCAATTATTTTAATGACTACAAATTGGTTTTTTTTTATTTTTTTTATGGCCTTCGAATAATAAAAATAAATTAAAAAAATGCTTAAATAATTAAAATAAAAAAAAACACTACAAATAGATTTCTTAAAAAACATAAAAACTACAAATATTCCAAAAAAAAAACAACTACAAATACTTCATTTAAATAAAAAAAACTACTCGTCGTCACGTAACTCCGTCATGATTTTTCGTTTTTCTTTCTCAATCATTTCTCGTTGCTCCGGATCCAAGTTCCTTGTATCCATGCCTAGAAGACGGAATTGTTGAAGACGTAATTTTTTCTCACGAATTTGGGTTCTTTTTTCATGCTCCGCGTTAAACCTCGACATTTGCGCGTTCATCTTCTCGTCCATTTCGATCTCCTTTTCTAGACGAATTGACTTCTTCTTTCCCACGGGTCTTCGCAAAACCTCTTGTTCTTGAGGTTGCGTTTCATCTTCGTCCTCGAACACCGAATCCTCGTTTAAGTTTATGTTGCACCGTCCCGTTGAGTTAGATCCCATGGGACTATCGCGATCAGTCGAGGAACGCTTCTTGCTAGCGTTGGTGATCTCCACAATCTCAGCGAATTTTGGAGTCGATTTCAATATTTGATAATGTTGAAGAAGAGGTGCCGAGTTGGTGTTGTCGTCTTTGTATCGATTAACGGCGATGTTAATCAAATCCCCGTCGCTCGCACCGCTTGGACGGGTTCGTTCCACGCCCAAAAAGACCCCATGGAACTTGGCAACTTTTCTCTTGATGGTGGTCCACTTGCCGCTAAGTTTGTCGTTGTTGCGAAATGTCGGGATCTCATCGGGTCTCGCCGCCGCCTTCTTGCTAGCGTGGAATTTTTGGCTAACTCGATCCCAAAACGCATCTTTTGTTTGCGAGTTACCTATTTAGAAAATATAAAAATAGAAACGTTAGTTGGTGATTTCTAAAATATAAGAAAAAAAATTCTAGATTTAAATTATTTTTAAAAAATACCATGTTTCGGGTCCTCCGATGTATCGATATACGCCCGAACTAGATGTAACTCCTCTTCGGTATTCCATGGCACCCGTCCTTCTTTTTCTTGGAATCCTTCGATCGGTTTTTTCCCCTTCCCTCGGCCTCTTCGAACACGATCGGGAACTTGTGTTTCGGGAACGATCTCTATATCATCGTCTTGATCTAGAAGTGGTGTTTGCGGGTGCGATGGAACGGAAGTGAAATTCGGTGAGAAAACGGGTTGCGATTGGAATGGAGATGGGAAGCCTTGAGGTGGTGGGTTTTGCCCCCATTGAGCGTAATTGGTAAACGAGGGGTTGGGGTTGTAGACGTTTGAGGGTTGTTGACCCAAAAACAACGGGTTAGGTTGGCCCCCCCCACATCGGCATATGCCACGGTTGAAGGTTCGGGTTGTTGGGAGGGGTGTTGCTTGAGGAATCTTGATTTTGTTGGTTTGGATTCATGGTGTTTTTTATAAAAATATTAAAGAAAGAAGGAGTAGAATAGAGATAGAGGTGTAAAAAATATGAATAAAGTGGGGTTTTTATAGGTGAAAAAGGTAAATAAAATGGGTGAATTAATTTTTTTTTAATTAAATGCCTCCAACGGTCAAAAAAGAGACCATTCAACGTCTATTTTCCATTTTCAACGGCGCCGAAGATATGGCGCACCTCTATAGCGCCGGTGCTTAACGCCTATGGGGGGTGGTATTGGCGCGGTTTGGCGCCGCCAAACTCCTCTATGGCGCCACTTAACAATAGTATACCGTGTGCCCTAAGAAACATTTAATGAAAAGACTATGTAGTTGCCCAAGTGATCATTAATGATTATGGGAAAACTCGTGACCCTAAGGTCACAAATTCGTCCTAGAGCCTCAAGTTTTATCATCCACGTTTGCCGGTATGTGTTTTCTGATAATAGGTTTAGTTGATGGGTTTGGGCTACTCTAAGTCCGTGATAGTTGTGTCAGACGGTCGCGACGACCGTTACAGAGAGAATGTGACTACGGTCGTGGTTGGGGCGGCAGTGACGACCGTTTAAGGGTGACATGGCATGCTAATATTGGTCCAGCAGCACGGTGGTGCGACCGGTGATCCATGACGACTGTAGGTCAATGACCATTTTTGAGACCATTTTTTGTCATGAGGGCTGAACTTTTTCGTACAACAGTGGTTAAATAGTCAATTTTCTCCTTTTCCCATTTTTTTACCGTAAACTTTTGTGAGTTTAAATATTAAACCCGCATGACGGAGGCTCCACATGCG